>JABRWK010000001.1:4375730-4421576 GCA_013372445.1 Hypothenemus hampei | reverse complement strand
CGTTCTGTCTCTCTCTCTCTCTCTCTCTCTTCTCTCTCTCTCTCTCTCTCTCTCTCGTTTGATTTCATATACAGGGTGGTTATTAATAAAACATTTTATAAAAGCATGACACGACTATGACCTTTTCTATAAATCTAATGGAACGATTTGAGGTACAAATATACGTAAAGAGCTGGCACTGGTGTACTACGATTTATTGCACTAGATGTCCATTAGATTACGATGTTGTTTTGGCCTTGCTTTGTTTCAGACATGGCGATTTATATGCTGTCGATGGACGTAAAATTAATGTTAAATTTGTTACGAGAACATTTCCACGTATCTGCACAACGAAACAACAAAAAATTAACATTTAATTAAATGTTTTCATATTAAAAAATTTGCAGTAGAGCAGTACTTCTTGTCCAGAAGTTCTCGGTGAGATACTTTAGATTTTTTTCTACAAACCAACTGGTAGCCCCTATCCTGCTTTTTTTGCATTAAATGTAACGACGTTTTTCACACCATACCGACATGAGGGCTATTAATACACTCTCTGAGTCTAAAGCGTAACTTGGGTAGCTTCTATTGCAAACCATAGTTCATTTTTTAAATGATGTTCGTTACATTATTCCTGGATAAATCTATTTTAGACATACTATTTTTCAACTGTACTCGTTACACATGTAGGTGATTCTATCCATCATTAGCATGTACGTCGTCTGGAAACGTACACACCAATAATGACTGATGACATAATAGACAACATTCAAAAAATCAACTATACTACTACTGAATTATTTTTTTAATATGTATGACTCGTTTAACAGATATCTGAATGCAGGTCATTCATGTTCATAAACTTTAACAATCTGGTCAGATTATAAACGGTGACTTACTTTAATTTATACCAACAACATTCACCACAGTAATTGTCGTTATTATCAAACAATATTTTGTATTGTTCCATATATTGCAGCTGAAAGTAACACTGCTGTTAGATGGTAAAATTTTGAGGGAGTCAACAGCAAAACTAAGGGTTTATTTAAGGGCTTGCTATTTGAGTTCCACAAAAAATGATAATTATGGTAATGGTAATAAGCTGTGAATTTTATGAATCCTGTCTACTACCTCTACTGAATTCAATTAAGATAAAATTTCAAAAAGGAAGATAGAGAGTTTTATGAGCATAAAAAAAGATGTTTATTGCATTTTTTTTAATGAAAAAATGTAAAAGCATCCATTGTTACTATCACACCTGTGTCAATTGATATCAGCTACTGTTTCTTCGCAACTATTTCTTTTAAGTTAACGCATCTAAAATATTAAGTTTTCTTATTTTACTTTTTCGACTTAATTTCTTCATTATTTAATCTTCATTTTCTCTTCAAGCAAACGGGCCCAAATAACATCGGCCTCAAACACCAACTTACTTCCTGTCCAACGACGAAGAAGACGAACAAGAATAAGAGCGGTGCGGCAACCATAAAAGCGCACTCGACTTCTGCAATTAGTTGTCTCTCTGAAATAAATTCAGACAATCGCTAAGTTTCCGCGCGCATGGTAATTCCTATGGCCATTAACAATTTTTCTTTTTCCCTCTCTCTATCTCTTTCTTTCTCGATAACGAGTAAACTGGAAGCCGATACACGCCCGGAGGCTGAACAAAACCAACTACTGTCGTCATTCCATGGATTGGTATATATTTTTTTAACTTACCTATATCGTCTTTTTTTTAATCATCATAAATCCATTTAACGACCTATAAGGAACCATGTAAACTCTACCCAAATCTAATGGGTCAACGTGTTACGTCATGCCCTTAAAAGAGGTAGTAAATGACCCCCTAGGGTCCATCACCAGGGGTCCATTCTTTGGCTGTCACCGACAGGCACTGTTAGGGTACTTCTAAGGGGCCATCGATCATACCGTATCTACGGTGCGGATCTGGTACTTCTTGATTTCAGGTGTATGGTGTAATTTTAAAATATGTTGATCGAATACCATTCGGTTTACCTGGTTTTTGGAAGGTTTTACAAAGCGTCATCTTTCTGAAAGGTTATTTTGACAAATAACGTTCGGGAAATCATTAGCATTTAGGTTTTTAAATCATTTGTACAACAGCGTTTACCAAATTACTCTCATTTACAATGAGCAACAAGAAAATTGAAAAAAACCTTAATATTTTTCAGAAACAGGTGGTTTTCGCAATGAAAAGCTTTGTAAAGAGAATGGAAACTTGTCAAATAAACTATAGCTTTACAAGCAGAAAGAGAAATTCGTCAAATAAAAGTTCTTTCTTTCCGTTTGAAGGGATTTTTCCATCTGGACGAGTTTCCAACAAGATTTCCAGTCCTAACTCTTTTAAAGACAATAGAATATTCACGGTTACGCGATTTCAGACACTCTTCGGGTGTCCGTTCTGTCACATCTAACGAGGCTTCCGCTGCGGGCGGCACCGCTTAAATTCTTTAGGAATGCATCATTTAGCGTCAATTCTCGCATTTGCATTTTGCAATATTGAAGTCCCTGAGGGACTTTTCCACCAGTCAACCAGAATGTTTCCGATTTTTTCTTAAAAGTAATCAGTCAAAAAAAGTGATTTAGGTATTTTTTCTTAAATTTCTAGAACACTCTCCAAAACCACATACCACTATTAAACTTTACATTTTAAAATTTTTAATATAACCTCCCTCCTGGCCCGAAAATTATCCTTTTATTTCCAAGCTGGTGCAAGTGATCCATGGCGCGACATTAGCGCCCTGGGGTGTAAGGAACCCCGTCGATTTCCAACAATGTAGGGTCAAAATAGTCTGGTCTATGTCCCGTTATAATTTCGTTAAATTTACGATCCCAAATCCCGCGGGTTTAATACATGTTCATGGGTTAAGATTTTATATATTTTTCTAACTATGTACATATTCGATTTTCTACATCAAATTTTATTGTTATGCTTTGTCATTGAATGAAGAAACATGTTATTCATGGTATGTTAATTTTTACAGAACGCGATTTATAGGGGCAAACGTCAACGCAATTCCTTTAAAAAAAAACAATTCAAATATAGTCCAGTAAAAGTTTTGTCTTATATTTAAGAAATATATAATAGATGTAACGAATAAAAAAAATGTTTTATATAATTTTTGAAATTTTAAATAACATTTTCTTAATTCTAATTTCTAATCTAATGAGTATTAGAAAAACTAATTAAAAAAAAAGTTATGTTTCCGCCCGGGATCGAACCGGGGACCTTCCGCGTGTTAGGCGGATGTGATAACCACTACACCACGGAAACACTACGTTAAAACGCGATAGAATAAAGAAAGATATGTCAATGTGTATGTGAATAAAGACAATAATTATGTCACGTAGAACAGGATTTCCAATCCATAACATTTTAAAAGCGATTAATAATAAAAATCGTGTTTAAATGACTCCTTATGATGAACAAAAAAATATGTATAGTATATTTTGAGACATGATGCATTTCTTTTAAAATTTGCGTCTCATTTAAATTGTAAATATTCCATTTTAGAAAATTAGTTTTTGCATCATGTGTTAAAAATGTGTCAAACCCCGACGTCAAATTAAAATTCTTAACTCCACGGACGTCATGCACAAAACGAACAAGTTTAGAACAACCATTTATCATATGACTGTTTATTGCATCATAGCATTAAACCATGATTTATTTCTCGTTAAATTCTACGACTAAATTTTCAAAAATCTGTCAAAATCAACTTTGCGAAACGGCCCTGTATGTCTTAAAACTTAACGGACCCTGTATGTGTGTATGCAAATCGCAAATGACTGAAACTATTCGAAAACCGCGGCTATTCGAGAGAGAGAGAGAGAGAGTGAGTTTAGGTGAAAATTCCGGACGGCACTTAAAGTAGCCGTGGTCGGCAAAGATCAAAGGACCGACTGGAGAGGATAAGCACATTGTCAAGAAAGTCAATTAAGGAATAATTAGTGTTCGCAATTAGGCGGGCATCCGCGATTCAGATTAGAAGAGGCGGAAAGATGCGCAAATACAGGTCTAGTGTAGTTTAACTGGGAGGATTCAAGTGCGATTCACCTTTTAATTAAAAAATCCAATGGGAATTGAGTTAATTTTATTATGGTCGGGAATTAATTGTTCAAAAACAGGATCCGCGATGGAAAAAAAGACAAGAAAGAGAGAGAAAGAGTAGGAAAAAAATGGAAACGAGCAAAAACCGGCCATTTAATAGTAGTTTTGCGGATGTTGTTCTGAATAGCCGGGCCGGGCCACGAAATTCGATCCTATAATAAAGCGATTTAATGTCCTTTGTGCTTTGATTGTGGTCAAAAACGCCGCTTCGCATTATTATCTGCCCGCTAATGCGATTGCATACATCCATGATTATTTTCGTTTTGCTCCCCAACCCAGAATCTCCTTCTTAATAACCACAACACACTTATGTATTATAAAGACACTCCGTATATACTTAATACATATCCATCATAATGGTCAGTTGCCAAGAGTGAGGGTATTTACAATTGTCCTTTCAATATTGCCTAATCGATCAATCCGATTGGCTTCGTGTGTCTGAAAGATTTTCCCGATGCTGTAGTTGGCACCACTGCAATAACGAAGCTAAATCCATTTCCACAGTGAAATGCACAACATTGAAAACCGCTCGTATAATTAATTGCAGTATTTCATAGCTCTTACCGCAATTATGCAGTTTGCTTTAAAATAATAATTTTCAACGACTATGATGATAATTATTAGAATCGCGTGAAGTTTCCCATAAAATGTCGTTCGTTGTCCGTGTACCGAGCGATGCAGTGGAATCGTTAAATAAATCGTTAACGTATTAATGTGTCAGTGAACAGTCGCCGATATTTTCCCGTAATCCGCTATTGTAACGATTAATTAAGCAAAATTTAAATAAATCATTTCGGTCGAGCGACAATCGAGTTATTTACGCCCTTTTAACAGGCAACCAGGACGGCCTTTTTAACGGAAATGTTTGACTAATTAAAGGGGCTAGAGTCACACCTATTTAGAAATCAAAAGATTTGACCAGTCTTAATTCATGAAATCTATCCTTATATCGAGAAACAAGGAAAGCATCATTGAAAAAACGGAAAAATTTCTTCAAAAATGTAAAACACTAGTTGCAAAACAACTATCTGAATTAACAATTTTTATTTTGTATAACTGAATCTGACAGTTTCAGTTAAGAACCCATTGTCATATTTAATGAAACGCCTTAGTTGTTTGGTCTTATGAGGCCATGTGTGGCTTACATATACCTTAAATGTCTATAATACAAACCAAATAAGCGAACAAAATCAAGCATGAGTGAACATTCGTATGTTAGAACCAAACGAACGAATACTAAATTTTGGGTAGCTCTTGGTTACTCATTTTATTTGGGATGCACCTGTATGCACTGACAAAACTTAGAGATATTTAGGAATGACATAAAAAGAATCTAGATGGCGACACTTTATCCATAAATGTCAAGTGTCAATTTAGACAGTATTTTAAAGAAGAATAAATAAATGTGGCCTTAAATGTTTGTAGTTATAAAACCCTCTTCACTGCTCTTCACCACTCATTATTTTTTCAAATACTCTTTTCATTGTTAATCTGAAGAATGTACAATACCTTTATATCTATAACATTATATTTCACAAATGAAAAGAAAAATCAAAAAATTCATTGAAAAGCTACATTTACGATCTAGTTTATTCGACAGTCGAAGTTTGTCCCATGTGAAAAACTTCATGGTGCATTCGAAGTTCAGTTGCACGTAATCCCGTATTCACTTTCCGAAAACTTTTCCTATGCTAGGAAAAAGTTTGGGCTGTATAACCAACATTGACAACTTTTGAACTTTCGCGATTAATAAATTGCAGAAAAGTTGCACCAGAGACAAGGTAATTCCATACAATTCACGTGTAAGAAAAAATAAATTAGGGGGCAGGGAGGAAAAGTTTGTTACACGTCATTCATTCTTCCTGAAAAACCGCAGAGTGATAAATTATGTATGGAACTACAAAAAAAAAATTACACAGTATTTTCCACTGACTCGGCAAGGTTGGTGGTGGTGTTTTCCAATTTAACCAAATTGCAACGTCTCCTCATGTGCGGTCAGTTAAGCAAATCCCTAATAAAAGAGCATTTAGGGGGCGGCATTGACGTCGTTTAGGACGATATAAGACCGAAGTAACTTGGTGAATACAAAATAAGGATAAAAAGTAAAAAAAAGGAATGCGACTTTCTTTTTTAGATTTTTGCTCCAATTAACATTACAACAGCTATCCATGACACTTTCCTGACTTGACCCTTATCGACTGACTTGCTTATCTCTAAAAGTTGCTCGTAAATGAAATCCTAATTGAGAAATACAACAAAAAAATAAGATAATTGGATAAATTTGAATTTAATTTGAAAAAATAATGAGGAATGTGCCATCGTTAAGGCGTTGACGCGACGACATCGGGTGTCGAGACGACAGAACAATTTCTTAAGGAAAAACTTGAAACATAGTATGTAATTGGAAAAAAATGGATATTACTAGAAATTGAAGTGATAAATCGACAGTAGTTAGACTCCTGCTGTGAACCATTAGCATTTTTCAAAAATAATCATTTTTCAAACTGTTTCGCATTAAAAAAATCATTCAACTAGAGAGGAAAATTTATATTTCCCGTCAAATTTTTCTTAAATAATAAAAAAAGTAATTTTGAAATTACTATGTTGCCAAATTGTAATAAAAATCCCAATTTGCTGCGATAACTTTTGATTAATGGTGATTCCCAATTT
Organism: Hypothenemus hampei; assembly: GCA_013372445.1. Taxonomy (NCBI): domain Eukaryota; kingdom Metazoa; phylum Arthropoda; class Insecta; order Coleoptera; family Curculionidae; genus Hypothenemus; species Hypothenemus hampei. Next base: position 4,414,795 of record JABRWK010000001.1, on the reverse strand, counting down.
TATCTAGATATTCGAAAAACTAGGTTAGTAGCTGTAAAAACTATCTTTCCAGATATATTTTCTCGTCAATTAAGTTCAATCGAAAAAGTAGTAGGGAGCCAAATTAGATTAGGAATAGGGTGTAGAAGACATAAGGTGTAGAGATACATAAGTGCTTCAGTTTGTGCACTTTTGTTGTTAAAAAATGATTTTGGCTCTATCTTANGTTGGGAGATATTCATTATCAAAATTCAGTAACTTTTCACATATGCAAAACATTTTTGACTGTGTGTACATATCTGTGGTTTTTTGCCAAAAGCACAGATTATATCATAATCGTTGGTGAGTATAAAATAAGAGTCTTTTCTATTAAACAGTTTAAAGATTGTACGTCTTTGAGACCACAATACTGTCGTAGTATCAGACAGTTTTCGGGTGACCATATTTACAACACTCGTAGTTAATTACAATAAAAGTGAGGCCACACCCAAATTCTTGCCAACATTTTTTATCATTAGTATGTTTTTATTAAATGTAAACCACTATCTGATAATTAGTATTATATTATCGAAATAAATCATTATATAGTACATATTTGGGTGAATTGTCAGGGAAATTCAATACCTTGTAGTTACAGTTTGCGCTAGAAACATAATCACTGAGATCATGTCATTGATGACATATGAACGAACCTGTTTGTTCAGCAATATCTACATTTGAGAGAGAGAGAGAGAGTAAAAATTGTGGAAAAATTTAATTTGTTGCAATGCCTACTATTTTTCAGGTGCTATTACAGTCACACCCAATACAAGCCATCGTCAAGGCAATTACAAAGTTCACTCAATTGATTGAAATTTATGACCGTGGGGCCAGAAGGAAAACGCCATATGCGACACAACTTAAACGGAAGTTTTTTCCAATACTTTCAGACTTTTTTTTTGTAAAAATCTTTTGTTTTCCAATACATTTTTATCTGTTATTATTATGTTAAACAATAAAACGAGTGCAACAAACAAACGCAAATATTAAAATCGACTATCTCTATTATATCTATGTATAGTCTTACGTACGTAAGTAATTTTTTCAAATTGTTAAACTCGTTCTATTAATATCAATACGATATTGATTGTCGCACACAAAATAAGATATTCTCCCAAACAGACCCTACATCCCTAAAATGGTAAAGGCTAATATTTCAAATCCAGACTCCCTCCATGACTAATGTAACGTGACATGGATAATAGCACTTCCATATGGTACAGAAACAAATGTAATTTAATTTTTCCAGAAGAACTAACAATTCTACTGAGCTTTCTGTCTTTTTCATAATTTTAATTGGACCGTTTTTACGTCATCGTCCTAATAAACTAAATTTAAAACCTTTCTGGATAGTAAAGAAACAAGATTCTCTTTCTGTTGGTGTAAATTAAAAGGAAAACTAACACTTTCCACGTGAAACATCACCAACATCTTCTACGTGCTCCTTTTACGCGCTGATTATTCCATAGATATGAACCATAAATCCCTTGACTCGTTACGTATGCGATATTTTTCAAGTTGATAGTTAGTGAAGATAAGAAGAATGGAACAATGAATTTAAACAACACTCTCACGTATCTTGAACTCTTTCTTTCTCTCTTTGGTTCTTGTATTTTTATTAGGTTTTTGAGTAATTCGATAATTGAGTCGCGGATGTGATTGGACCTGTTGTTGTTCCATAGTCCATCTTCTTCCTCTACTTCTTGTACCTGTTGGTGTATAGTCTCCGATAAGAAAAAGAAGACGAAGATATATGACGTGACAAGAGAAAGAGCGCAGGAATGCATAGATCCTCAGATGTCTCGGCGTTCGTCAAATGTCTATCAGCTGATCACGGCTCGACCGGATTCTTCTCTTGTCCCATGGTTTGCATTGGAATTTTGCCAGGCCAACGGATTCGATATTTTTCTCATTGAAAATAGTATTTTTCTTGTGGGATTTTAGGTCGAGTTAATAGTGAAGGATCAGATAAACCGTGAAACATATTGTTTCTAATTTAAAATCAGTGTAAGTGTCAAACGACGATCAGGTTGTGGTTTCGAGAAAAAATCTCAGGAATTTTTTCGATAACACCGATCTTTAGTGCCCAGAAACGGGTTTAGGACAAATTTCACTTTCACTTTAGTTAAATATTAAACTTTTAAGTTTAACAATGAAACAGATTAAATATTTGAAAATGTCTCTGTCAAAGAATCCATTGACATTTACGTGATTTCAAGGAAAATAAATGAATAACATTCCTGGCCTGTCCTCTGAACATTTCAGTACCCAGTAGCATGGCATATCAAAAATCCTCATCGCACTCCCGAACCAAAATCAAAAACTAGTTCTTCTGACACGGTACATATATTAAAATTTGGTATCTGAACAGATAAGGCCAGCAGTGACAAAGTAGCCATGTTTAATAGCCTTATTCAATTGTCTCATGTTCGTTCGTTTTCTTTTTTTTTATTCCTCGTCCACTGATAATCTAGCTTCGTGAGAGAATGACCCGAGTTATTGTTGCTATTGGTCTGTTACTGTTGCTTTCAAAACCATTTCTTTGACTTTTCGAATTCGTCACAATATATTCATTTCGTTTGATGACGATTAAAACAAACGAATTTGCCAAAACCCAACATTGTAAAAAAGGCTCTACTGGCAATTGTCAAAATCATAAATAAAAAAATTTGATTCATTTTTCTAACTTTCTTTGATGGATACACTTTCCTTCTTTACCTTTTCAATTTAATTGTAACTTCATGTGATTCTTTACCGGTCACCGTATTTAAAACCTTCAATGGTTTTAAACCCATATAAGTAATTAAAATCTAATAAGTATTGTATGAATTTATAATTTTAGGTTAAATTTAAATAAAACAAGTCTGAAAAATATCTTTTTCTCCACTGTTGGGCTATTAAAAGGACTCAACCCAATCTAAATCAACAATTTTCTTATACAAACTGGAAAATGGGCCACATCAACTATGTACATATATGACAAACGTTAAACGGTCGCTTATATTTAATTCGTCGACCAAAAATCACCGTGTTGTGAGCGTAATAAGCGACGTGCTAGTCGAATGAGACACAATAATTTTCGAAAATTAGCCTCTCCGGCCATTATCGTCAGTCAATCATTAAAATCACTTGTATATTTTATTATTATTCCATGCGAACGAAATGACAGGCGGAAGAAACCATTGCATCTTGCGTGTCAAGGTGTACCCGAAGTAAAATATTTAAATACTTGGGCCCATCCATAAACGAATTACGTAGACGGAATGCTTTTGACATTGACAGGAGTGTATTTTCTTTCATTTGTTTTTTTTTAGTAAATTTAATTTTGCAACCGGGTAATTTAGAAAGAATGCGTGGCAATTAACTTAGTTCAAATGCAAAGCTTCAAAATTACAATGAACTTTTGACTATAAGTCTTAAGTGTAAGTACGGTTCTGGAAGATGAAGAAAGAAGGGGGATTAATATCCAAAATTTCTAGAATCTTATCAGTTTATTTTAATCAGTGAGCATTTAGTTTGACAATTTTCTTTGATGAAATGTTTATCGGGTTCGCGTTTATAAAATGTTTAATCGATACGTTTCGTGAGACAAAACTGATGATGGTAATGATGACGACGGTTGATCGTCTCTTCGGTTGAAGACACGAAGGAGACGATGGCTTTTCGGAACGATTTTATTTCCTCATTATTATTTCGGATAAATATGAAATCCGGGCATTTAAATTACTTTATTTAAGGAACTAATGGCAGCTATAATTTGAATGTTTTATTAGTTCAATTCGATGTTTCGTTATATTAATGTCAGTTGATATAGAAATTTTCTTTGTTTTTTTTTCGTCTCCATGGTGGAACACGGCAGGTAGTGCCACATCAATTGATTTGAGCCATTGAATGAATACAAATTGTTATATAAATTTAATACCTAATGAAACGTATTTACTTAAATCGATAGGAAATTTTTCAATCGAATTTTTGCTGTAGATAAATCCTGAGTCCGTTTTTCTGATGCAGAAACTAAACCATAGGCAATGTAATCGAAACATTCAACATCTCAAAGATGAAAGACATTTCACATCCAAAGATCTGCTGAAAAAGTCATTGTTGTAGTGTTTCTGGGAAGCCAACACACAAAATAAGCATTTGAATAAATAATTAGGACCACAAACCTTATGATTTGGAGTCCCAATTAGTAAAACACCGACCTTATTCATCTGATTTAGTTAGAGTAGGGTGTGTGTACATAAATAAGTATATCAATAAAAATCATTATTAAAAAATTGACAAAAATCACATTTTTCCAATCCGAATTCCTAGGTAACTCACTCTTAAAAATACTTCACATTTAACTTGAACTTAGTTACTCCATCTATGAGTCAAATCCTAAACTTTCGCAGAATATCGATTTACCATTTTTACAGCGTTCGAGACGTCCCTTTACCTTTTACAGGCCTCTATAAAGCGTTTCTCTCTCGCTCTCTCTCTCTCTCACTTGAAATACTCAATTGAAAGTTTCAAAATGTCTGGAAAACGAAAAAATAAAGATGGTAATTTTCTTCGTTTTTAATATAAAAAAAATGAAAAATTAAAAGTGCTATATTTTGGAAAAAATTGGATTGTTGTATCACTAACACTTGAGAGCTTCTAGAGTAAAGGGCCTTCTTTTGGGAAAATATTAAACCACAAGTTCGAAAAAAAGATCACCTTTCACCGCGAAACCGATACATCTAATTCGTTCGTCGTCAAAATGTAAAAATGCCTTTTGTGCATCTAATAGGCCTTCTGGTTTCAATTTACCATTGTACAGAAAATATGAGTGCAAGATGCACATTTGGGTGATAAACTTAGGAAGTACAATGTTCAAATAAACAATACAAAACTCTTATGAACAAAAGGAAGACAGTTCCTTAAAAGATTTCATTCGTAAAATTTAGGTTACGACTGACGGGTTAAAGAAGAAGAGAAAAGCGAAGATTCGATTTCATTCTGCTTTGACAGCATAAAAAAATCAAGCCGTATTTTAACCCTAAATAGAGAGGGATGAAACTAAGAAAAAAAGGTTTTGAGAAGACATTTTTTCGGATGACTAAATACGAAAACGTTTTCTTTTCATATATTTCAGTAAATTGTCTAGGTATTTAACTCTATAATACTGAGGATTATGAAGCGACTAAAGGATTAAAATCAACATTTATTTCTATTGCGACAAAGCCTTTGCGAGCTTAAAATAATCTAATGATTCAAAACATTTAAGTAGTAATTTCTAAAATAATATCTACATTGACATAGTAAATTTTTCGGAACGCGATAACAAACCAATTTATTAAAACTTTATTTTTAACCCTATATGTATAAAATTCCTATATAAATAACTCCAAAAATTTGAGAGCAACTCTCAAAGTTTTTAAATAAAACGAAATAAATGAAACTTTAAAGAAAATTCTAAATTTATTAACAATTTTTTTTTGTGTAGTCTTTAAGGAAAAATCAATGTTCTAAGAAACTAAGTCAGGATTGTAAGGAATGTCTTTTTTTCAACCACGAGGTAGTTATTTCATTTGAAATATATGATGTTCATTTTATATTATTTCATTGATGCATAAATTCGCGTTTAATACATTTATCGTACGTTGTCTATTACGATGTGTAATATACAATACATATTTTGATATCTTCATGAGTGTCGATCATTCGTTTCAATGCCCGTAATTACAATAATGTTGCCACATTTAAAAATTTTGCAGAACAACCCTGTTACATTAACACAAAATCGAATCGGAATTCATGTCATTTGGATTAGGTTAATTGAAAAGGAATCAAGCGGCAAATTACGAAAATCGAATTAACGGCACCACGTGATAGCTTAATATTCAATTTATTATTCCGAAAAAATACCAAACACCTGTTATATCTTAGCAATCAATTCATTTTATTTTCAAAGCCTGTTGACCCCCCAAAATTGAAAGTACTTTATCCTGAAGGAAAGGCCATTTCAAATAAAAAATGGAATGATATTAAGATCTTATTGAAAGTCATTTTCAAAAATGCAAATCAATTTTACAAAATCTAAAATACAGAAAACATCGGAGTCATATTGAAGGTTTCAGTTTCCACACAGTTTCTGAGCAAGAAGAGGTGTAAAGTTTATCATGTTGTTCTTTCTGTTTGAATTATAATTTTTAAATCTTTCTATGCTTTTTCATTGAATAAGAAAATACATTCTGTTGTTCTTTAAAACGACCTATTTTATATTTTCTTTTCTTTAACAGAACTGAAAAACCCCGAACTTTTTTAAGTAATAAATCAAATTTTTATATTAATTGAAAAGCTGTTAAATTACTTTTTTAGTTTTGAAGAAAAATCATTCAATATTTACTACCATATCGTCGAACAGATGTCAAACGTCGTATCTCAAAATTATCAATTATTCAGAAAATTCAATTACAGTGTGTATTGCAATTGAACCAATATAGAACAGGTGCGTATATTGGACCTTAAAATATGATTTGTTGAATACTTTTTTTCTGAGATTAATAATTGCAGAAATACAGAGTGTTAAAGTTGACTTTTATTTATTTTTTTATAACTCATGTAAATATTATTATAATCCAATGGAAATTAGGTACTAAGGGTTTTTGGGGATAAGAAGTTCAAATTTACCGACGATTTCGTTATATCTTTTAGAGGGCGCTACAATAAGACACTTCAATACTTTAAGGAATCATAAAATCCATGATAGTCTGCGTGTATCACAGGCTTTAATAATTGCAAATGGCAAAATTTGTTCTCGGTTATTGGTATGGCCTCTTTACACATTTTATTACATTTTCCTAGATTTTTGTTTGTGCGAGCAGAAAAACTTTGCCAATCTGCATCAAAATTTCGTTTATATTAGACCTCGATATCTTTAGAATATTTTAGCGTTCTTATATTGGTAACGCAAGCATTACCAGCTTTTTTACTTGGCCTAATTGAAGAATGATAATTTAAACCAGAAAAATGAATAAAACGTGTAAAAAACGGCTATACCAACCGAGGACAAGTTTTGCCACTTGCGATCATTAAAGCCTATGATACATGCAGACTATTATGGACTTTATGATTCCTTAAAGTACTGAATGATTTATTAAGTTGTAATTAAATTTCTTATACTAAACAGTTTTCTATTGTTTATAATATTGTTTTGATTTTTCAAGATTTTTTCATATCAAAATGACATACACAGGGATAAACAAAAGCTGTAGCGATTTAAAAATATCTTGCGGTTGACTGTAGCGCCCTCTAGAAGATACAATGAAATCGTCGGTAAATTTGAATTTCTTATCCCCGAAAACCCCTAGTATCTAATTTTCATTGGATTATAATAATACTTACATGACTTATAAAAAAATAAATAAAGTCAACTTTAACACTCTGTATTTCTGCTATTATTAATCTCAAAAATAAAAGTATTCAAACAAATCATATTTCAAAATCCCCTACATGCACTTGCTCTGTCGGTTCAACTGCAATGCATTTTGTGATTGAGTTTCCTGAAAACTTCATAATTTTGAGATACGACGTTTTGACATCTAATCGACGATATGTTTAAAAATTTGCAGCATTATTCTTAAAAAAAATTGTGGCCATATGGCAGGTTTTCAAAAAACATGATATTTAAAATAGCTCTTGATTAATTGAATTGCCAATTTGGCGTTTGGTTCCTTTTCAAATAGCATCATCTATGTAATGTTTTAAAGGTCAAAGAAAACACTGTTTCCAAATCCTAGTATTGGATTCTCATTATTAAAACCCCTATCAAGTTGGAAAAAAATATACCTCTTTCCCCAATAAATAAAACACAATAATCAAATAATCCGGATATTGGGGATCAAGCTAATTAAAAGTTCGCCTATCCATTTGGGTATCGTGTACTCTTAACTGCCAATAAAGTCAAAAATCCTGCCAAAGAGCCCTTTCGAAAGGCACAAAGGGCCAATTCAGGGGGGACTCCGATTAGTGCGGTAATCAAATTAAAAAAAGCGTTTGCACAGGATATCCTTTTTACTCCTAAGATCGGAACTTGCAGATAAAATATTATTGTCGAGGGATTGAACCGAACGACCGACTCTTGTTAAGCAAATATTGAGATTTTCAATATGGGCAATTTGCTTTGGAGTACAAAAGCCAATGTGCTTTGTTGGTAATTAAACAAAAAGAAAAACATTCTAAAAAAGTCCTCCGGCTCTTCAAGAAGGTTGCCTCTATCGAAGAAGAAGAAGCAGAAGAAGAAGAAGCACAAGAAAAAAAAGAACACAATAGTAATAATAACCAGTACCCAAATACAACGCCGGTCCTTTTGAAACAGATATCCCGATCTCGAGGCGTATCTCTGCTTTTATTTTCGGGGGCCCTTTCATTGAAACACGCTAAACAGATTTGGACAGGCCTCCTTTTCATTCGGGTTGCATCTGCGAGAGTTATGTAATTTTGTTTCTTTTTTTTCAAATTGGGGGTAAGTTTTGAAAGTACGCGGCCTATAAGTGGGGCCCCGCTTTTGTTACAATTTTGCCCCCTGTAGAAATCCATAACGTATGAAGTATATGTGTAGGTTTCCGTTTCGGAGTAAGTTGTTAGTTTCAATATTAAACTCGACACTGATTCAGTTCATTCATCCACGTGGTAGTAGTCTGATTTCATTCAAGTGGTTTAGATTTGAGAAAAAAAAATGTTTTACCAGTTCAAGTGTGGTGCGATAAAATCTGAGTTGAATATACTTGGGTCAGAGTTAGACGTGTTGTTTCAACTAAAGGTAAATGTAATGGGCGATGACCAATGTGGACAGAACGTGTAAACGGATTACATGAAAAATTCTTTGAATTAGTAATGAATATTTCTAAACTATAGAAGTTGAAGTAATTTGTCGTGAATTGCAAGAAAAAATTGTTCATTGTATACACTGGATCATTGAAGTTTTGCACAAAAGTGTTTATTGAATAAACGCCCATTCACATCTTAAGCACTCAGATAAAAAGAGCCTTTTCTGACATCGACATCGATTACTCAAAATATGTCAAAAAAGAGGTTTTGAACCCAAAGTGACTTTTTTAATGAAAATCTCCTTTTTTCATATTTTTATTATATTTTGTTTGCTATTCTACGTATTTTTTATTCAACATACCTACTTTCGACCACTTTGGAGAAAACGACGAATGAATTTGTTAAAAGCATTAGTCTGTACGCCCACGCCTTGATAAAGAATTTTTTAAAGTAGGTAAGCTTGAAACGCTTTGTAATTGAATAAAAGTTTTTTGGATTGTTTGAAGATGCGTACAAAATTAAAAAAGTCATTAAAATGAATTGAAAGTAACAATTATAAGGGTTATGCAGAATTTTTTTTAATAATTTCATTCGATATTTTCTTCAAAATAGTTGAAAATAATATGTATTGAATAAAGTAAGTAGAATTATAAAAAAATGCGAAATAAAAGGGGGTTACCAGTTAAAAAAAATCAATCTTACGGTAATAACTTATGTTATTTCATCAAATATACACCAAACAATGCACTTTTTATTTGTGTGCTTGATGTGCATCAACACTTTTAATCGCAGTTTGTACAATATTTTAAAGACGCCCTGTATGTAGGTACCTATTATTTTGGAGGTTATTTCGATTGTCAATAGATTATAAGCAGAAAAAAAGCGTTCCAATAAATTGGTTTATTTCTAAAATTCATACCGATTTCGATTACAACCACGTCATATTTTAACAAATGACACAGTAACGCATGTTGGAATTTCTAGAAAAAAGCAATTTTTAGAAAATCATTCATGTTGGTGTAATTCTCTTTGTAAAACGAAAAAAACTTATCTCATATATCTTTAACTGGTCACCAAAAATTTTTCAAGTCTGACTTGAATACCTGCCATCGTTTTCGCCAGATATTAAGTAGTATTTAATTCAGAATTTCCCATAAAATTAAAAAAAATTAAGGACGGTTCCTATTTCTTTCCAAAATCTATAATTTATATTTGCATAAATTTTGAAAACATAATCATAGTTTGCAAGAAAGCTCAAATATTTTTCTTTTTTGTTGCTTCAACTCCACACAATTCGAATTATGTACATATTTAGAATTTCCACGGATTTCCATTTGCAGGCGGGCACATGTGCGCCCCGACAAAAAACAATTCCGCACACAAAAGAAAATCCTGAAAAGCCTCATCCACTTTTTCCACTTAGATTTCTTTATATTTCAGTATCCGAAAGGTTTTTCCGACTCTTTTGTTTTTCGTCGTGCACGTTCTCCGTGTTCGGAAAACGGAAATGTAAAACGTAAACAACCACCCAATCCCCCATCGTATCCCCACCCGCCCATCATGACATCTTCTATGCGAAAAATAGGCCGGAAAATGTAACAAATATATTACGATTTCTAAAATCGAAAAACCGACCCTGTTTGGTTAGTAATTAATTAAAAGACCCTTGTAGCATTTAATAATTATAGAACTACGTAAATACACACATTAACTCGCATTTGAATAGAATTTTTGTCCTGTTGTCACATCAATTGACAAAACAAACCCTAGAAAAGAAAAACATACACAAACACGGAGGGGAACTGTAACCCCTTTTTTAATGCAGGTCGCCATTTTTGTTTATTATGGCGACCGCTCGAGAGGCCTAAATGAAAATCGTAATTGCGAACGAAGCATAATGCGTCACACACATGACGACATTTCCCCCTTTTTTTGCTTTCTACGCCGTTCCCCCTGTTCCCGATTTAAATCGCTTACAAGCTGAGGGTTGAGAGTCCCGTAATGAAGCCCTATAATGGCACCCTTTTGTGTCGGATTTGTCCCCTAGCGACTGCCGAAACAGCACCGAGGTAAGGGGGAAGGAGGTGGGGAATAAGGGATACGCGGTGTATACACGCCCCGGAGTTTAATTTTGGAGGAGAGAGTCTCGAGTGCGTGTTGCGTGATATGAGGGTGAGGCGAGATAATTGGAAAAAATTAATTGAAAATACTGTGCAGAGAGCGGATGTCGGGATTTGATGATGAAATGAAATGTTTGCGGAACCGAGGGGCAAAGAGTGAACAGAGAAAGAGAGAGAGAGATAGTGGAAAAATGGGATGAGAGGCAAGAGAGTGGATTTTGAGGGGGCGGTTAATCGATTTGAGAGAAGAATTGTTGAGGAACCCTAATTTGAATTGAAGATCAGTATGGTGGTTGTTTTCCATTAATTCTGTTTTTGGAAAATTCTTGAAGAAGTAATTTTATTTGGTTATACTCGTAATAAAAATAAAAAATTGGAAAAAAGCTCATATTTTGTTAATAAAATTATTTTTATCTATGTTCATTCTTTTTTAATTCCTCATTTGTAGTATTTTAAATATCAAAAGAAAAATATAAGACAAAATATATAGTATATTATATAATATGTCTTATTTTCTTGTATACTCGGAATGAAAATATTTCACTTTCATTAATGAGGTTATTATCATTATTATCCAATTTTTAAGGACAACAAGATAAAATTTTCCGAAGAAAATCAAGGAAATATCAAATAAATAACAGAGGAGGTATTGCGCAGCAATAATGATGACATCTATCATAGAAGGGCCCCTTAAAACATCCCTTTTTCAAGCGGCTTTTTTCAATTATTACTAATACTTCAATTATTGATTAAGGGCTTTAGTACAAATAAAAATTATAAAATTTATTATTTATACGGGGATGATTCTCTACAAGATGGATGCGGGGTAAAAAAGTTGGAACAGCCTATTTCAAAGCTGCGGTTTGTGTAATTTTGGTGAAATCCTAAAGACTTTTCAATAAGAAATTCATAAGAGTGTCAGAGAAACTCCTCTGCACTCTAGAAGCAAAACAACGGTTCAATCAGTGGAAAATAAAACACCTCCGAAGAAGACGAAATGTTTTTTCATCTGTGGGAAAAGTTAAGGCAATCGTCGTAATTTGAAATGTAGAAAATATACCTTTAGAAAACTATCTTAAAACTAAAGGTAAAACAATAGAGAGCACTACTTAATTTACTTAAATAATAAATTAATAAAAGTTTCGTAATTCCGCAGAAAAAGTAGAAAACATCAGGTCTACCGGAAAATTCTGTCCGTTTGGGAAGTGAAAGAAAATAATACATTTTTTATACCTTTAGTAATATTTATTGTACATTATAATTTCAATTCTTACTTAAGAATTCTTATCAGCGTGATGGTAATTTTTAAATACCATTTCTTGAAAATGTCTTGTCCTTAGAGGCAAGGAATTCAAGTAGTGCTTCAAATAATTTTGCAAGGAGATAAACAAAAGATAATCAGAGAATGCTAGGTCTGGGAAGTGTGGTGGATGCGGAAAAATTCTAGCTTGGCGGTTTTCTGACGAATCGCTAAAGCAGCATGTGGTTTGGCATTATCATGATGTAGTATGATTTGCTTTCTATTAAACATCGCCTCTTTTCTTTGACTGCTTTGTTAATATCATCCATTTGCTGATAGCCTCTCTCCGAGTTGAGCGTTTCGCTAGATTTGAAAAGCTTGTATTTCATTGGTAAGTTACAGTGTTGTAAATGAGCTTTATTAGTAGTCATGTTTACAGCCGCGCGTCTCGCTTAATAATAGCATGAAACACACTTATTTCAATTAGTTAGTGCATAAAGTTATTGAAGGAAAAATCTGAATTATTTTGTTTATTTTTATTATAAATGATATCAATCAGTTCGTAGCCGTAAAATACATGTCCCCTAAGAGGGACTCGATGCACTAATGGGTTAATTTTGAAGAGCATATGTATATAAATATTATGATAAAGATAGACAGTCGTATATGTTTCAAATTAACGTGATGAAATTTCAAGTAACGTTAGCAGGCAAGACTTTCCAGTAGATCCAATATAAAAAAGGTAACAAATTGGTGTCCCATATATCCTGCTCATTTGTATTGACTCCCTCGGAATCTAAAGTGTTTCCCCAGAAATGGTAAAATTCTATAGGATTTGTAACTAGAAATACCTATGTTTGAAGAATTGCAGAAATTATCCTGCATTGATATAAAATCATCGAAGCAAAAGAGTCTTTGTCGCATATAGTATTTTACAGAAACAAATGCACAACGTACTTTTAGAAACTATACCTCGCAGAGGATAAATCAGAGTTGTCGTGAGATTTCGAGCACATGTTCACAAATGGAAATCAACGATCCCACCTACTACCCCAGCTACCCCCGTCCCCCTTTCGCACGATGTATTTTATCAAAATACTCCCTAAGGGTTTCGCGAAGGGCTTTATCCCGGTTTTAATTTCGGAAAGTTAGCCCGGGCCCAGGGAGAATAGGGAATATTAATTAGGCGAATGAAAAATAGATCCCCGATTCCCTTACTTGTCGTCCGCCCAGCAACCCCCCAGTCTTTACTTGTAGAAGATATGTATCTTATTTTCGGTAAAGTAACGGAGCGGATTTGTTACCGGTGATACTGGGAAAAATCAGGGACAAAGAAATGTCTAATAATAACACCGCTTAAGCCAGCCCCCGAGGGAAGCTTTTGATGAGTGGAAATTATAATATAAATCCTCTTCCAAAGACAAAATTGCTGATTTATTGAATTGTGGTGTTGTTTTTTCATCTATAGTAATGAAATTTCAGATTTGAACGTCGAGTTTTTGCGTTTGCAACATTAAAATTTCAAATTATTTTCTATGTAAGAGAATTGAATGAGAAAAAAAAAACACACACATATACAATGAACGCATGAATAAATAAACGTGGAAAACGTTTATTCCATTTTGTGGCTTTAAATTGCATATCAATTGAGATCTAATTATTCCACTCACTTAATTTTGTGGCAAATTTACAATATAACTACCTATTTACCATATATAATTTAATTTAAAAATATTAATAATTTCAATAATTTTATACTCCCGTTTGTAAATTCTTTATCATAAATTTCACGAGAAAAATTAGAAAAATCCTTACCTACGTCACTGGTTTCTCCTATCGTATTATGTCACCCCGCCTGTCCCCTTCTCACGCTGGAGCTGTCCGGCTCAGCCGCCATATTGGACGCCATGGCAAGCGTCCTTTGTTCCCGGACGCCTTTGTGCAACCAGCGCGTTCCCCGATACGACGCTTCGTAGATACCTATAATGAAAACAGTGTCGGCGTTTTATTTCACATCTTTACGAATTTTATAAAGTAAAAAAAAATAAATAAATTGCGTAAACCAATTACAACAAAGACGTTTTGTATACTTCAAAACTAGTTTTAAGGTATTGCACAAGAATAACGCATTTAACTTGGCAACTCTTCTGGATTTTGACACGTTAAATAAATCTGCTTTTGAGACATTTATCATTTTTAGTTCTCAAATGAATGTCCCATAAAATTTCAATTGAAATGTCCAACCGGATGTCGTGTATTCGATGCCAACTAAAATATTTCAAATAGCAATTTTTCTATTATTTTTATCTTTAAAAATGCCAATTTTAAAAAAGTTCACATCTCATAGTGGAAAAATAGTTTTTTTTATCTTATTTTAGCGTATAACTATCAATTTGCAACATTGGAAACGGTACGCAATTCCATGACGACACTGACTTAAATCATTTTTGAGAAATGATGAAAAAAAAACCTCTAAATAAGAGGACAAAAATAGTTTTTATCACAACGGGCCAAAAGGAAAATATTGTTCATTTCGTTGAAGTGAAAATACTCACTTTACCGACATTGATGGCAAAAGGTAAATGCTTATGTCTATCACGATAATTATATTGACAGACCCTACATCAGATAATAACATAGAAATATACATCTCCAATAGGAAATACATTAGAGAATTTTCAATGAACTTTAAATTTATTACATGTTATGTTTCGAAACTAATTAACCCGATAATATAACTTTTATTTAAAATTTCATACTTGAATATCAAAATTTGAAAAACATGCATTTAGAACATTCATTAGACAGACATTTGCATTTTCTATACGCCTATTGTATTTATGACAACTGTACTTGTTGAAATTAAATAATATAATAAATTCTGCAAAGTACATTAAAAAGGCTGGAAGAAAAGTCGTATTCTAACTTCGGCAAAAACGTACATTTGTAGATGTCATACTCTGTATAGCTAACGGTTCGGTCTACAAAAAGTACTTTTCTACCTTGATTACAAATAAATATATTATTTTTCTGAAATATTCAAAATTAAATACAATTTTTCTTTCCATCTACTCCACTGGCATGTCACTGAATCGAACCGGTGTAACCCCACATCCAGAACGGATAAAAGCACCCGTCCTCCCGTCCCTCGAAATCCAACCAACTCACCCCGTCGCGCGTCCCCCTCGTCCACTGAAAAACCCCCTGGAACTGTCAACCGCAGCCTTTAATTATTTAACCGTCAATATTGCGATTCGCTTCCGATTTGATGCCTGGCTTCTATCCATGTTGCCGTTGCCAGGATGTTGTTGCTCGTCCATGGAAAATTGAAAATTTCCCACTTCCTATCACCCCATTCACTCACCGCCCCGGTTTTTAAATGTTTGTGTGTGTGTGTGTATGTACCATAGACACATACATTTTGTAAAGCCTGTTTCACCTAATATGGCATATATTTGAATAGATATTAGTTTAAAAAAATTTTTTTGACTAATACGTAGCCCTACAGGATTTATAATTTAAAGTTATTTTTAAATTAACAGGATGGTAAAAAAAATATCACATCAAAGTTATGTTTTTTTGTTATGGAAACCCTAATATTTTCGCTCATATTTGTACTGATTATTAAATTTCAAAATGCCTTTATGTATCACACTTTGAATCTTAAATGCACAGTTTTCAAATCTTTCTAAAAATGTGGATGTTTTATAAAAAATGAATAACGTCAAAACCATGATACCTAATAAGTTGTGCGTTTTGTACATGTTTTCAGATTGAAATAAACCACTTATTGCAAAAAAATGAGATTGTAATTATTGTTTTCGGAGATATTTAAATATTGAAAGTTTTAAACATGGCTAACATGATTTTTTTAATCAAACCATATATTTTTACTGCAGGACCTACCGCAAAATTCAATTTCCTGCACTTTTTGTTTAATGAACTATAGCGTTATTTCTATTAGTTTAGGAGAGATTTCAAGTAAATACAAAAAAGCCCGTTTTTTTGTTCGTTTTTTTTTANTTGGTTTCTCAATTGTTCAAATGTTTACCATCTTGTTCTAGACATACAACTAATCTTTGCTTAAAACATTGATTAATTTTGTAACATTCGAAGTGTTACGAATGTAAGCAAATTGAGAACTTCTTGTTGCATGTCTTCTTTTGCAACTGGCTTCAATACATACAGAAATTCTATAATACCAAAAAAAAATCGAAGCAAGATCCTACTCCATTTCTCTGTAATTTTTATTTTAAGAAATTTCATTTTCGTAATCCACAGTGGGCTGTGGAGCTCTGTCCAATTAAAACTGTAATATTTGCAAAACATTAAATTTCATATATTCTACAAAAGCATTTATTTGCACTGCTCCGTTTAGTTCTGAATGTTACTAAAAGTTAAAGCATAATTTAACCAAAAAGCAGTTTTTGTTTAGAACAATATAGCAAACATTTCGCACAATTGAAAAAACTAAACCATTAAATCGATCACATCATTAAATCTAGAAAACATCAATGAATATCAAATATAGGTACATTAAAGCATACAAAAAAGGAGATTTTTTGTATTTGTTTGCAATATCTGTGAAACTAATAATTAAAATCTGATTTTTTAGATAATTAATAGTTTATTACTACTTTAAAATATATCCAAAATCATAGCTTATAGTTAATTTTAATGTTATTCACTTTCTATCATAAATTCACATTTTCAGAAAAAGTTGAAAAAAACAAAGACCCCAAGTGTATATGAAATCAATGTAAAATTAAACAAGATGTACAAAAAACATAGCTTTGGTGAGGTATTTTGTTTTTGACACACCCTATTTGATTATTAATAATTTTTAATTGATCATCCTGTAGATCTGCATATTGGCCAAAAAAATGTTTTTCAAGAAATAATAAGTACTGTATTCCTTATAGAGACAGTACCATCTTAGGTAAAACAGGCTATTTAAACATGGCAGACCTCATAGTTAAATAAGGGTTCCAACATATATGAACAAATACATAATCGCTATACTTCATAGAAAAAAACTGGAAAATTTAATCATGCAAAAGGATGAGTAATTCCACGATAATCTTTTCTAGAGGAAAAATGAAATAGCTGGAATTTTTTCAGTTTTTATGCCTCATCTGGTTATTTTTATACGTCTATGGAGTATAAGTACGATGTTCGCTTTATGGAAACTGGAACAGACAAAATTGACGAATAGACAGATCTCGGATAATCGAGATGAATCCATTGGCAGATAATTATGTTGGTGATATTACCAAAAGGTAGAGAGTCGTTCTTTGATATTGAACGATAGAAGGTGAAAGAGGGGACATCGCAAAATTTATAGACAGTGTATCCATTAAAGTAATATGACAATGTTGTCGAGAACTAAAAATAAAATTATTTCTAGGCACTTTTTGAAAATATCTAAATATTTATAATGCAACAATGTTGCCATGGTGGAAAATTTTCAGAATAACCCTGGTATGGATATTTCTTTTTCTCTAATGAAAAAGCAGGTCTGTCGGATATATACATCATAAAACTATTGAAGGGCTAATCAAAAAAAATATAAAGGTACATTTTCTTACGTTGCATGGGGTATAGATCTATAGGGCTTATTATTTGTTTGGTTTTTAAGGGTCCGTATCTTTTATTTTTCTTGAATAGAACAAATTCAACGCCGGAAGCTAATTTCATATTTGATGTACGATCGACAAGGCGCACAAATAATAATAAAAAAAAATCACAACGGAAAACAACAGGAAAAAAAGAAATGATTTCTAACGTGTTTTTTCTATTTATGAAGAAAATATTCACAGGATTATTTTGTTTGATTGGTAGAAAGTTTAAAGAAAATTTAGAAAATAAACTTTCCAAGAAAGAGAAACAAAACGAAAGTCTTAATATAGTTATAAAGAAATTTGAAGAGAGAAAATTCTAGTAAATTTAATGGAAATAAAGCAATCTCACAAAAGCTGTTTTGACCTCTTAAAAACACTGGACAATTTCGGCATTCTCGATGGTCATACGAGTATTTTAATCGCGACCGGCAAAAAGCCCTTTTATTCACGGACGTTTGAAAGGGGGGGCCTTTTTATTTCGCAAATGGCTTTTGTCCGGAGGATCAATATAGATGTCACATAAGGGCCGCGATGCTTTGTTTTTCTACACAGGCGTTGCCGAATGGCCGCCGCCAAAGAGACACCGCCATTTTGGAAGGAACTATTGGTTTATTGATATTGTAATTTCATAAAAAAAGAAAGAAATGTATAAAAGTCTTTATTTTGCAATATACGCATAAGTTTAAGATGTATTGTCAATTAAGGAAAATTTTCAAGTGCAACCCACAAAAATTTAATAAATTTACTTTTCAGGTTTTTAATGTCTTTTGTTCGGCAACAGTATAGTACGTGAGTTGAACATGGAAAAATAGCTAAAAACACCATCTAAGGAATTTTCATTTTCGATTAACACTTGATAATGGCAGTAGGTGATGTGATTTCAAATTTATTACTTCTTAAACACCCTGTATTTCGATTGAAATGAAAACAAAAATGATTTAATGTTATCGCTTTTAAAATGCACCCCTCGTAATCGCCATAAACGTTTCTTTTGAAACTGGCAAAGAATTAAATTTTCCAAATGACCGAACCCGTCTCCACACATTATGTCATATTCGTCGTGGAAAAATAGCCTTTTTGTATACCAAAATGTGTTTTGTTGTAATTAGCCATTCGCTTTTTACAATATAGAGAATTTCATTATTAATTTCTGGTTTTTTGAGGGCCATTTTACAACAAAACCATTATTGAGTCGATGGTATTGTTTTTACAATGGATTAGTTGAAAAAAAACATGTCTGTAGTTCCATAAATTGAAATTCTTTTTGTTCATTAAATTTGAAACTATGGGGACCAACCTTTATAATTCATTATTAAAAAAATAAAAAAAACAAGCAAACGCAAATCGGACGCCAATAAGCCAGGCGGCCACGCGAAAAATACCCGAATGGTTCGCATTAAAGTTTGTTAATAATTCGACGAGCAAATTTACCCAAAATAAATACATGTAACAAGGGGGGGATCTGGAATTTCGCTCTGGCATTTTTGGATTAAATAATGTACTCGCATTTGAATAACAAACGCCTCTGGAGTTAATTACGCGACAATTTTTAAGGGTATTACATTTACGCGAAACACGCTAAATAAACAGAACCGAGTAATGGAAATGAAAATACATATTGTTAAAAAATTGAAGTTGCATTTGATCAAAAAAGCATCAGAGTATTCAAGTTTATATCTTAATTTTCTGCTAAATATAATTAATTAAAACATTTACTTGGACAATTCGGCAATATCCGTTCTAAAATATTTTAAGAGTACCTATTGATAGAAAAGACAAATAAATTGTTTACAAACATCACGTTAATATGAACAAGACATGTTATATCAGGTCTATTGTTGAGTTATGAAATTTTGTAAAGAATTATACAACTGAAAATCGAAAGAGGCAACGTCAAAAAACTATTTAAGATGAGAAAGAACGTCCTATTCCAATAGATTTAATTTCTCTTTGAGTATGAGTAATTTCAGCTGCATTATCATGTCGAATAATTAAGTTCTTCCCATTGATCAGGAATTCGAAAAACCATTGGGATTTCCTTTTCAGATTTATATAAAGAATTCACTTTTCATTTTCGATCACAATTTCTTCCAGAAACAGCAAGCATTGTTGATGCGATAAACGGGAATTGCAAATGGGTCCTGTTGCTAACAATTCATTTGTAAACTACCTATTTTTCCAGTTTTCAAAACTCGACAATGCAACTGTAAGTAGTTTTTTAATGGTTTAAATGTAAAAACTAAGTTTTTTAAATTTTTCATCTATCAACCAATTACTCGTATGCTTGATTGCTTTGAAATGCTTTAAGAACATTGAATCTAAAAACACTTTCTTTTTTAAACAAAAACCTACAAGCATTACCTTCCAAAATTTCCAACTTAAAACGAAATAAAAATCAATTGTTTACAACTCCATTAAAAAGAAAATAATCATATCTCAAAAAGGTTTTTAAATAATTGGCAGTCGACTCTATTAGAATCATCGTTACCGGGGAATGTTCTCTTCATCATCATCATTATCATCATGTAATATGTTAAAACAAAATCGCAGAACCAGCCCCAGTTCGTCCTCGCCCACCCCCTCGGACTGTTGTCCCAACGGTAAACAACCCTAGAACGGCAGATGTCACCGTGTAACGTCGGGGTTGGCCGTGGTCCCCATGGTTGCCCGGGTAACGGCACCCTGAGCGCGAGATCGTCGCCTAGCAACGCCCAGGTGTCGCAAGGTCCAATCAACACGGACCATCTTAGGATCGATGTTTACCCTCGACCGATGGAGGGACGTTGAGGATGAGGAGGGGGAAGAGGGTGTTCGTTGCGTTGAGTGACTGTGTTGGATGTGTTTTTCTTTTTCCTTTTTTTTATTTGAAAAATGTTCTGCATTGCCGTATGTCACATACAGGCACCGGTTGGGTATTGAAAACTTTTGCAAATTACTTATTTTTCATTCAGGTAATGAAGTCGATGTAGTAAAAGGAACGTCCGTCTATTTTTGTTCCTTTTTAAATTGTTTATTTTTTTCTTAATTAAAAAGGACAAACTGAAGTTTTGCAATAAAAGTTCAACATGTTTGACAGAAATTCTTCTTTTTAAATGGAACTCGTTGACGAATTTTCAGCATTTTTGTTGAATATTTTCTTCATTCTTTCATACCTAATGCATAAAAATCCATATTCCATATAAAACTCTTGTTACTACTGATTGATGAATTCTTTCGTAGTTTTTGTTCCATTTTTCAATGACCTAAAGATATGCGCAGCTGTCGAGCAGAGGATCTAAAATCTACCATCTCCTTGGTTGCAAGTTTTCTTTTACTCCATTGAATCAAGCATTTTATTTTGATCTCATTGCTTTATGCCTTTTTTTAAGCGTTCCCTGTAAAAATTCTAGTTTCCATAAATTTTATCAGAAAATTTGTGTTATTGAGTTATTGAAGAGAGAACGTTAAAATCAAACTGCTTGCAAAAAAGAGTTGTATAAATGTTTTCGGTAGTGGTGTGATGGCTTGTTTTCACTGCAACGATGACAATGACGAAGAGCAATTAAAAATAATCATGAAATTCTTACCACATTGGGAATAAAATGTGAGTCATTGCATGGCGAAACTCTTTCAACCATTCTTCATCCTCTAGCAAAAGACAAGCTATCAATTGATCATAAACTTTATTGTAAGCCAGTCATTTGTCTGCTCTTTCCTGTTCTTATATTTTCCACAATTGAATACACGAGATAAAATTTCTATAGTTTGATTTGCAATTATTGTAAACGCACGGAAAAATTGAAAAACTTCATGCTAATCAACTTAAAATTCAGCTACCCTAATCAGAGATAGGCAATTCTATTTAATAGATCATTTTTATTTCAAAATAAGCAAATGGGTTCCAATTTCACTAAAAAACTTGTACCCTGTAAGTAATTATACCGAAATTCCTACTTACTATTCGAACACCTTATTTAAGAGCAAACTAAAAAATCGTTAATTTCGGATATCTGTGAGTTGAAACGTATAAAGAGAATAGAACCGGGAACAAAGCCAGAAACTAAAAGGGAACAAAAGAGAGAAAATTCCCGTAATGCCAACGGCGGACGCTCAAGTGCCATATCTTCCCATTGTTGGGCAGCCTGAGGCCCCTTTTCGAATGAGAAGAGTTTTTCAAATATCTACTGCCGCTTTTCATTTAGACGAAACGGATAGTTTTTAGGGCGCAATAAGGGCCTCCTGTAAATATCCACAGGCCGGAATTACGAAACTCGATCAAATTTCTATTATTGTCAAACCGAATGTAAAAACATCATCGTTCTGTTTGAGTATCCTTTTGTTAGTTGGCCTAAGACATTTTAGCAAAAACCTCATACATACTTACATTTCTTTGAAAAGGCAAATTTAAACACTGTTCAGTAAGAATTTCTGAAACACTTTCAATACTATAAATTTTTAAGTACCGCCATACTTGGTAATGCGTCAAAGAAACAAGTTACCAACTATAAAAAATATATTCCCTATTATGACATAAACAATTGACTCTTCATAGATGTTTTTTACTTAACATATATCAGATAATATTAAAATTTTTTGAAATTAATTTTTCAAAGCCATTAATAATCAAAATTCGAGACTCAATTAGAAAGTAAATCTAATTTTGGAACTCGAGTGTACTTAATAGACTCCATTTTCTAGAGGAGTGTACCTGAGGCGTATGTACACTGCGGGGTGGTAACTCTGACACGGCAACTTCGATCCTTCCCGCGGGTGCCGCCCGTCGCTAGGCAACCAGGGATGCAAAGGGAACACGACGTTCGTTCGGTACAAATTGTTAATTTTTAATTTCGTTAATTTTATATTGTGTACTTTGTCTTAAATTGTTTATAATTTCATTGTTTACAACACGTAAACATAATCAATTTATGGCGTAATAATAAAAACAGGAATTCTTTTTTTTTGAAAATTTGCAATAAAAAATTTCGATGATTGAAAATCTAACGATGGTGGGAAATTATCTTTTTTTTACTAAATGAATAATTTTGCCGTTGCATTATGATTACAGTTTCATATAGAAAAAAATATAGAAAATTGATATTATTTATAATGGGCAAAATCATCCGAACGAACTAAATGAGATCCTTTTCATAGTACAATACAGGGACGGCCTAGGTAAAATTATCTGTTATTTCCTACTTACATATCAGATTCCTTATTTAACGAGATTTGACAATGTAAAACGTCTTACCCAAATCCGGATTGCTAAAACTTCCTTAAAAAAGTCCATCCCTGGTTACGAGGAAATTGTACACACACCCACACACACACACAAAGTATAGGGTATCCTAGGGGACGTTAGGGCGAGGAGCGTTCGTACGAATTCGCTAAAAGGAATTCAAAATTAAATTTAGGATAGGCAGGAGATTGATTTGGCAAAATGTCGGTTTCCTGCTAACAAGGACCTTGGGGAATTTTAAATTTTTTGTCGTTGGCAGGAAATTTGATTATAAGTTCGATAATTTCAGTGTCTTAATGATGACGAAATTTTAGAGAGAAGTTCTTTAATAAATTTTTATTAATTGTAGAGACAAAAAGGTAAATCATAGAAAAGAAACTAAATCTTTAAGATTTACACTACATGATCCTATTTGAAGACACAAACTAGAGCAAGTTACCATATTTTCACTTTGGCATTAGAACTTACAGATTCTTAATACATATTAAAAATGGATAAGCATAATACATAAACAATATTTGGAAGTATTAAGTTCCAACGTAACAGTGAATTGTAACAAAAATTACTTTACAACACTTAATACCTTATAATCTTAAGGAGCATCTTCTTTATTATTAAGACTCTCACTCAGATCCTTAACAATCGCTTCCAATGTAACATCAGAATCACCGGTATTCTTTGAGCAACCCTCTGGAATCAGTGCATCTTCAACTTCTTTTGAATGCTTTTCTAATTCACCTTCGTTTGATTGGAAATTTAAAATTTCCGAATTCGTTTCACTGTTTTCCATTTGTTCTTGTTGTGTTGTCTCTACAACTTCAGGCATTTCACAATTACCTTCAAATGAATTCTTTAATATAGTTTCAAATTCATTGTTGTCCACTGCTTTAATTAAATCACTACTTTCTCTTGAGATGCATTCTTCTGATTCACTGCCTTTAATTGAGTTGATATCAAAGTGCTTTGATTGTTCAGATAATTCTTTATCTAGTTCCTGTTCATCAGTATTGGGAACTTCTTCTTCTTTTGAAATTACATTTTCAGATAATATGTCCATGGTAGATTGTGATAATGTTTCAACAGATTTTATTTCTATTCTTTCAATTTTACTTTCTACACTGCCTAAACTACCTAATCTACCTGAAGAATGTTCATTGGATTCATGAGTTGTTTCATCAACATTTCCATTATTTTCCATCATATAATTGCTTGGGGTTTCTTCAGTCTTTGTCAAATCCTCATTTACTTTCTCATCATGTTCCGAAATATCTTTTGGGGCTTTCAATTCATCTAAAGATCTAACTCCGATTGCTACGTGTATTCTTGATATAGAATCGGGATAGTCATCATTTTTTGACTGTTCTCTGTCATTTACGTCTTCATTTTCTTTTGGAGAAGGTTCGTCAAGCAGTTCCGCCATACTCTGGACATTACTAATGATCAATTGTGAAGTTGTACTTTCTACAGGGGCTGTTGACCTTAATTAAAAAATTATAAAAATCAAATGACATTAAAAATTCAATATCAATACTTGGCATTGGGTTCTGCAACTGTATGAACATCTAAAATAAGTGGTTGTGGTACTTTTGGTTTACACTGATTTACTAAAGGACTGTCATAGTTTCCAATGATCTCTTCATCGTGAGTTTGATCTGAAATATCAACGGTACTTAAGGAGAAAATATTATTTTAAGCAGTTTCCCACCTTGAGCATTGTAATTCACAAGATTATCTTCTATTTCAATAGCTCCTTCATCTAAATCAACAGGTTCCGTTTTGATTTCAACCATCGGAACCAAAGGATCACCTTGATCTGTGTGAGGTTCTCTAACAATGGTAGCTTCACTGCTTTCTTTTGAGCGCTCGTTTTCTGTATCGAAATATTTTGGGACTTTAACATTAGGCCTGGAACGGGTCCCTTTCCTCGATTGGAATACTGGGGAAGAGGTCTAAAAACGTTTTAATTAAACACTGCAATTGCTTGATTTAAAAAATTCTTTTACCTCTTCTTCTTCATCAGAATATTCGGTGTAACGTCTTTTTCTTACTTTTCGAGTCATAGATTTTCTGGCTGATGCTCCACTTTTGTCTCTTAATTTTGAATTAGTGTTCCTCACGACAAATGGAGGATCGTCTTTAGCGAATTCTTCATAGACCGGTTCTAATAAGTCTAATGGATCAATTATATTGTCTTGTGTTAATGATTTTTCCTTAAATTAAAACATTTCAGTTGACGTAGATTTCATGCTAAACTAACATACAGATGACTTTTGCGTATGTAGATCGGGTTTTCTCACGTAAGTCATTTGTGTGGGAGACGATTTTGTGCCGACAACGCTTCTTAAAATAAATCTCGATTGAGAACCTACCTAAAAAATCATATTTAAGTTGTTAATATTTTAAAAATAACCATGTCTTAACGAATAATGATTTTACCTTTTGCATAGTTGGCAAATCGAATTTGGCAATAATTTTAGTTGGAATCCTCTTTGACGTATCATCTCCTGGTTTCGAGGGCTGCGTTGTGTAAATTAACTTTTTCTCATCTTTACGTTTAGCAGGTCTACCCAATTCTGGTTTGGTAGGTTTTAAAATCATTGGAACTTGATTGGAAGTTTCTTGTTTGATTAAATTTTCTGATTTATTAGTTTCAGATTCCTTTTTAATTTCTGACGTGTCCTTTTTCGGATCTTCAGCCATTGTTGTAGTTCCCAAACCTTTAATCTACCGGAGGAATAGAATAGATCGAAAATATAAAACGCATAGTAGAATTTACCTTTAATATGGCAGCCGCCTTAAGTAATTCAGGCAACTTATCTTGACTGATGTGTACTTCACCGGCATACATGAAATCACAGAGCGCCTTCAAAATCCAAAATGGAATATCTTTCATGAATAGTACTGGATGTTGTAACGGCGTTATACCTTCTAGGACGGTCTCGAAATATGGACTACATGACGATAAAATCATCTAAAGAAAAAAGAAATTCAACAGGTTTTCTGCAATTAATGGCGCTCTCTAAGCATACTCTGTGGCATTTAAGTGTTTTTCCATCTGCCACTAAGGTAACATCAACATATTGCTCTTTGAGTAACAAATTGGGAAATGACGTTTGCATGTTATTGTGATGACTGTTCCATTTCAAACAAACTTGAGACGACTGAGGCATTGGGGCAACCATTGAAGATGACGTAGGCTTGCTTTGTCTGGTAACCTAAGATTTTATTGATTGAAAATTTCAATTACAAGGATGGTTTGAAAAGACAAAAAAAAATACCTTAAGTTTAGTTGGTGATAATGGCAAGGTTTGCAAAAGAGATTCTTGATTGGGAGTCAAGTGAGATGGTTCTCCTTGACTTTGGGACAATCTCTGCTGCAATGGCATAGTATCTGAAATAAATACATTCATAAAATATTTAGTTAAAATACTACTAAATGTTAGTGAATAAAAAACACATTATGATACCTAAATCCTCAAAATTTGTGCAAATTCCTTGATAATTATTCTGAATCACACTGACATCAGGTTCTGGTTCTTTTGGTTCATTTTTTAGGTTCTTAGTACGTCTCTTTGACCTGCGTTTGGACTGATCCACCAAATCCATAATTTCTTCTCGATACATTTTCCATCTCCTCAACGTTTCCTCACAAATACCAAAACGTTTGCGAGTTGCAACATTACCCTTTTTGTTCCGCATAGAGAAGTACTGCTCGTTTAAACATCGGATCGTAAGCCGGTGTGAAATTAAAATTTCGACCGCGAGACTTTCTTGCACTCATTTTTATCTAAATTAACTTAAAAATTTGTTTGGTTAACTAAAGGGATTTTGCCAGCCCATGAAACTACATAAAAATAGGTTGGGTAATGTAAGTAGTACAATATACATAGCTGTAAATGAACTTTTACATAATACATGTCAGTAAAAATTTCTATCAACAATTTATTAACAATATTATGATTTGAAATGTGAACATTTCAAAAATGACAATAGTCAACTTATGACACCTGTCACAACTACATTGTCATCTTTATAATGTACTAGATTCAATTACAAATGGTAATGTAAAAAATTAATGTTTATCATAATTTGTATTTTAAAAGATTCATGCAACGTACATTTAATAAACGTTAACCTTTATTTTCTAATTCCTAATATAGTAATCTATGTCCCTTTTAAACAACATCCTAAACTGTACTACAAACTAAAGTCAGAGACTTAGTACAATTACAATAAAAATCACAACGCATGAACAATATGTCAAAACCAGCACCAGTGACTTGTCAATTATGTAAACTCAGCGGTACTAAAACAATTACTTGCTAACACAAGTTTGAAACATTGATGGAAAGAAAAAGGAAATCTTATTACCTAAATCCTCGGATCGAGCCAAAACAATTTTCTTTAGTCCAAAACCGGTTTTAGGAACCGGTTGACACCGTTTCCATTTATTTTTAATTTCGGTTAAAGTACGCTTTTCCGTTGAAACTTTATTCACTTTACTTAAAACCGAGTTCCACACTTGATCTTTGATTTCTTTACGAAAAACACCTTTAGTCGGATCGCCATACAATATATGATGGTGCTGCATTACAGTAGTGGCCAAAACGTTCAACTCTTTTTCAGTAAAGTTTGGTTTTCTAAACTTCCGATTGTCGGCGGCCATTTTCTTTTGGCCCGGACCAATTCCCAAATCGATTTGATGTGAACCGATTCAAAATTAACGCTAAACTATAATAGTATGTGAAAAAAACGACACCAAAAACACTGAAAATCCCATATTTTAACTGAATTTCTAGAAAGAAACTATGAAAAGCACGCTGTAAAGGCGTTAAAAATCACATCGTTTAATGTTGAACACCAACAATGCAGCGGTAGTAAAAAGTTATTATGACATTAATGAGTTGTCATTTTGAAAAAAAAAATATTGGAAAATTATACTTTTCCTGAGATTCACTAACAAAAATCACAATATCCGAATGCAAATTATATTTAAATTCAACGAAAATGTCAGTAAAACAGGTCAAATAATAATCATAACCTTACCCAACCTATGTATGTTTGTTACGATATTATGTGGAAAAATATAGAAAAAACGTACAATTTTACAGCTGCTAAAATTCGTTTAGTTAAAATCCGATATCACTTAATGACACATTTTAAAACATAGAACATTGAAGTTCTATAAACTTCTTTTCCTTCGTTTATAGAAAGGAGCATATAATATGTATCACAAATATAAATACTGTGGTCCTCAAACTTTTTTTTTAAATGTTGTTTGTAGAAACAAAAATATAGGTTCGATACTGTCAGGTAATCCTAAATGTCTAAATAAATAAATAATGGCTATAAATTCTGTTTTAAAATTATTGTTTAAAGAATTTACTCGAAAATTTGAGTTGACATTTTTATGGTCACTGGTCAATTTCAAACATCAAATCAATAAAGTAAAAGATCCTTATAAAATGCGTTAAAATAATGAATGGCATTTGATCTACTGAAAAATGTGAAGTATAATTATTCTAAATTCTTATTCATTCTGATTATTCAAAATCACTTTTGCCAACATACTTTATAGACAAACAATTAATTTGTTTATTTATGTTGGTAATGAAAATGTCAAATATGACGTTTTTTCTAACCTGTAATGTTAGAGTTTATTTTTTTGAAATTTTTACCAGAAAAAGTCCATACAATTCAATTAAAAGTCATATTTTTCGATAATGGCGGAAACCTTGCCATCGGCAGTCGAACAGGAGTTGTTGGGATTGAGAACGCTTTTATGGGGCACCGATATTAAACAGGACATTTTTAGGCGCTGGTCCCAAGGTAAAATTTCACAAGTTCGTTAAAATTAGTCCAACAAACCATGTAAAAACCTAATAAATAACCTCAGAAAATTATCATTGAGGTAATTGAAACTTCCAATGTCAGTTCATGAAACTTAAACCTATTTTAGGTTTCTACTTCAGTACAAATGAGAAAAGTGCCCTGGAACAAGCTGAAGGAGGCCCATGCGCCATTATAGCTCCAGTACAAGCATTCATTATAAAAAATCTACTTTTGGAGTATCAATATCTAACTTTTAGAGACAAAGCAAGTGTATCTATGTACATATGATAATTTTTCAATGAAATCACATATTTTATAGATTGACCAAGAGGTGCAAAGCAAAATCCTTGTGAATGCCTTATGTGAAATACTGGGTCAATGTACTAACGAGAAATTCTGTATTGTTCATATACCGTCACAACATCAAACCAATGAGTCAGAAGTTAAAGTTGAGGGTGACACTTTAGAGCCATCTCCAGAGGTTCAAGACGAATTGGACCCAACGAAATTTCATGAGGATCTTGACGTTTTAGCCTTCAAAAATCTATCTGAAGTAACAAAGTATTATTTAAGCCATTTAACATCTTTACAAGGCAGATTTGGGGTATTGTTATTTTTATATTCTGTGATATTGTCTAGGGTATGTTCGTGCCAGCCAGAAAATGATTATATTGTTAAAGATATGTTTTAGGGGCTGCAACGAGTCAAATCAGAATGTGGAGATTCGCAAGAGGCTCTTATAGATGAGACTTATGGTTATGGAAGTCAGTCGCTAATAAATCTTATGATAACTGGAAGAGCTACCACATACGTTTGGGACCATCATCAAGATGTGGCAGGCTTAAGTATACTTCTGTATCTTGTTGAATTTAGGTCTCTGACTGTAATTTTTATTTAGAACTTAAAGGTATAGAGAAACAGAGTCAAGTAGGATTTATCACCATAATGGAATACCATAGGTATTGTACGGTAGGATCTTTTTATAAAAATCCAGTTCATCCAGTTTGGGTTGTAGGCTCAGACACTCATTTAACAGGTATTATATACGTATGTGATAGGGCAATTGATATCTATCTTTGGTATTATACAAGATATGAAAATATAGTCTTTTTGAGAGAGATTTTTTCTATTAACTATTAGCTTTTACCATGTTCGCGATGTGACGCCGAACAGCACCACATTTTAAACTGTATTAATTAGAGAATGAGTTATTCCAGTATGAACGTATAGTCTGTTCAGCACGTCCTGAGTGTAGAGTATTCGTATGCTGGACAGACTATACCTTTAAAAATACCACTGTATTGTAAAATGCCAACTATATGTTAACAATTATTTTCAAGACGGAATTAATCAAAAGATAGATTTCTATTGAACAAAAATTCAATGATATTCTTTAAGGAAAATGTTGAATCAAAACAATGTTTATATATTTTAGTACTATTTAGTGACGAAAGAAAACTGGTAAGTCCAGAAACAAAATGCGAACAAGCCAGACGAGTGTTCAAAAGCTTCGATCCAGATGGAAACAATTTCATAAGCACGGACAAACTTCAAGAAGTGCTACAGGCCTTAGATTTAGTTAGTGAAATTGAATAGTAAGTACTTGATTAGGATTAACTAGTCAATTTTTTAATATCAACGTTTAAATTTAAGCGTAAATATTATGAAAAAGAAATTAGATAGCGAATCATTAGGAATAATATTGTTAAATGCCTTTATGGATGAGTTTTTTCCAAAAGAGGAGTCTTCAACACCAGATATGTTCAGTTTAGCTCATTACAATGGACTGGCACAAAGCAACGTTAATGGCCAAGTAAATCTATTATAAAGAGTAGTAGTATATCTAATAACATTGACTTTGTTTCAGATTCAGTACCATGTTGGTTCGGCAATTTTACTGGAATCAGATATAAAATCTGTGTGCGAATCAAATCCAATGCTAACAGTTTTGCAAACGAAATGGCCAAGCATAGAAGTGAATTGGCGTGATGGAGTAACACCCTCCTTAAATTAGAACCGTTGATATTTATTATACCTTTATTATTTATTTCTGTAGCTTTCTAGTGTTGAAATTTTGTTTTATTTCACTACTGAGAGTTGAATGAAAGTGTAGGTTTTGATTCTTTTTAGATTAAATTAATTGTTTGATATTGTATTTTCAAGAAACAAACACAATTGATGTAGGGAGCCCATTATCTCGAAAGGGAATGGAAGAGGGAGCATGAATAAAATAGGTGTAATTGTAATTGTTGTTCTGTGACTTGCTCAAGGTGATAATTTCCAATCTATTCCTATTCCATGATAATGTGCGCCCTGTTTAATAAGCCAAAATTTTTATTGTTATTACGCCCTTTTTCCATTTATTAAATTGAAACTCACTAAAATTACCCATAAACATAATATGTATATGTCCTATACGACATGCCTGGCGTGTATTTTATATTATAGAATACGGGCAAAGCATATCTTATAAGATCAATGTTAAAGAAGGAGGTCATCGTGAATTACCAATATCTATAATCCACGAATAATTAACTGTATGACTACAAATGATAACTTTTTTTCTAAGGGAAGAACTAAATAATAACTAATTATTGTGGGACTTGTTTCAATTCATATGTCTTTTCTAGTTATTTTTTATATGTATATGATGTTACCATTGCATTTATTGTTTAATTTCTAAAATTTTTTGAAAATGTTGGCTGTATTGAATCGTATGAATATTTTGCAAAATTTTTCAATATTAAGGTGCCAATTATCACGTGAAATTTATTAGGATTTGAATCAAACCTTTATGATTTTGCACTATTTTTCAAAGTACATGTAACGCAAATAAATTTATTATTCTTTCGCAATAAATCACAATTTCAATGCTGACGTTTTATTTATTTATTTTTTTAACAATGTCATAAGTGTATGTTGGTCTAAATTCGACCTGATTTTGTCCTTATTTTAAACATCAACTTACATTAGTACATTGAGAACAGCGAAATATATGATAGCATGACTGAATAGCTACATTTTTCGCTGATTATTAAATTAAAGGCTATTAACGAGAATTGTTCAACAGAGTTATGTTTAAAGGTTGAAAATTATGAATGACGTTGAGATTATTTAAATGTACATTCAAATCAAGTGAGCAACGAAGAGAACAAACATATGGTTTACAGATAATTTCAGTGTATTGATGAAGTCAAAGCGGCGTAAATTAAATGCTTTTCTATTGACAACAATCCTCGTAATGCCGTTACAACAAGACTAGAAAATAACTGTTTCAAGCCTAACATTTGCATAATCTATTATGAGATATGTAATAGACTACGACTGAAATACCATTTCTAATTGTAAAACTATTATGAAAAAAGAGTAAAAATAATACCCAAAAACGACTTAATAGTATCGTAACTTAAGCTACTGCATCTTTGGCAAATGGAACACCTAATCGAACCTTTATCACTTTATATCACCGTTCAACACTTCAATCACAAATTTCTGAAGCAATTTGAGCAGAATAAAAATATATAAAAAAATATCGTTCCAAAATTAAAGAAATGTATAAAGAAGGTTCCTATCGTAAAAATGATATACACTACTAATATGCCTGATGACCTTCCCTTCAATTAAATGTCTTCCATAATTGAGGGCTTCTACTCGATCCCTGGCCAAACCTACTGTTATCAGCCAATCAACGAATTGAGTCCCAGTAAAAACGTGTTTGTACGTTCTAAGACGCCATCTGAATATAAAATTTTTAAAATTTGGTCTCTACGTGAGTTACTCTAAAAGTAAAACGAAGTAAAAACAACTATCTTTCAAAAATTGAAAACTTTTAGAGTAACCCTCGTAATTCATAAGATTAAATCTTACCTTTTATCTCTGGCAATCGTGTTTTTACAACTTTTCAAGTGATGGGTGACGAATTGATCACATACGTGTTTTGTTTCAGCGCCAAGCTCGTCCCAAGCGGGCAAATTTAGCGTATTCGCTCCGTACCAGATTTTTCTCCAGAATTTTATTATGGGCAAAACTACTTCTTTCGAATTCAAACCGAAAATTATAAACACCAAAATGCTTTGACCAAAGTTGAGAATGGCATCGAGGAAAGACAGTTCTATATAGACTCCTGATATCTGTTCCATTACCAGGGTCCATATAGACAAAGAAAGGCCCTATGACAAATAATTTACATATGCAAGCCTTAACGGTTTAGCGGAATTGAAACTTACAACAAACATGCTGCATAATAGAAGAATCAACAATACGGTGTGTTTTAAAATTTGTGGATCGTGTGAGTCTGGATCTTCTTCGATCGGTTCCAAATCGTCATCGATAGGTTGCTGATACTGGCCTACTACAGCTTGACAGGAATTCCCCTGAGGTCCTTGACAACCAAATTTCGTAATACAACCTCTTGCATTATTTGTATCCCTTAAATTTGATATTTTAATGAAGAATTGTTTCAAAATATCTATTACAAACCCATTGTGAACACTTTGAACGGACACGGACAAATCTTCTATGTCAACTACAGGACTGGTAACTTCTTCGCAACAACCTTCTTTTATTGTTGGTAAACCGTTATTACATTTCCCAGTTCTTGAGACTGACTGATTTCCAGAACTTGAGGAGGCAACGGCGGACTCATCATCTATGAAAATGTCTTTGCAATTCCTCGCATAAACACACTAAAATACTCACTATTAACTAATGAATTGAAATCGTTTGCAATTTCATTCGAAAGGTCCAAATATCGGTTGTATCTTCGTTGGTACCTTTGATGTAGAATAAGACATCCAACGGTTACTGAAATTGTTCAGTTTTACTACATTTTTACGGGTTTCAAACAGCCTTACCAATGAAACATAAAACCAATAAGGAAACTGCTACTATTGCCTGTGAAGCTCCATAAGCAAAGTTTGGATTTTGTTTTTCAAATGGCAAATTGGACGATTTGTCAAATATGAGAAGTACAGCGCATATTATAACAGGTATTCTAGAAGTATTAAGTCGTATTCAAAATGTCAGTGTGGTTGCGAAATACTAACCCCCATCCAATCGTGA
This sequence comes from Hypothenemus hampei, assembly GCA_013372445.1. Classification (NCBI taxonomy): domain Eukaryota; kingdom Metazoa; phylum Arthropoda; class Insecta; order Coleoptera; family Curculionidae; genus Hypothenemus; species Hypothenemus hampei. Next base: position 4,380,892 of record JABRWK010000001.1, on the reverse strand, counting down.
AGAAAAATGATTGTAGCTTCAAAACAAAACACAAACTCCTATACTGTAAAAATAGTAAAGTTATAGACAAAATAGCCGTCCATATTCTTGAACTGTACACTCCAATAGTGAATAGAGAAAACTGCAAATAGCTTCGATTTTCATGGTCTTGTTTAATGGAGTTCCAAAGAATTGCACCCAAACAGCTAATAAACTGTTACAAAATCAGATAACTTCACAATTTCACGAAAATATTTAAAATAAACTACTCACATGAGAGATTACCAGACACGTTGTAATTTTATGTGGAATTTTCCAGATCTTTTTCGTCAAAATAAAAACAAATATCACCCAAACACATGCGATTACACCAAGAATGCTCACGTCCAAAGTTAAACTGTCCAGTTCTTTAACGTATTCTGAAGGATCGCAATTTGTTATTGTGATCATTTTTGCAGATACGAACATTAGAGGTGCACTTAGAAATGTACAGGCGACCATTGCACTTGCAATCTGAAAGAAAACTTTAGTTTCGTGTCCTGTTCGATGGGGAAAACAATTAACCCATTTACCAAATCGATGTCAATTAAATATTGAGTTGCAAACACAAACACTCCAGGAGCAGTTGGAAATGTGCCATAAAAAAATCCGTATGTGCTTAAATCGAGAGTTTCTGAACTGTTTGAGCCTGCATGAAGTAAGTTTACCACTTCCCTTGTAATAACTGGCAAAACAATTCTGTAATAGTGCATCTAAATGTGTTTTATGTAAATCAGCTAAAATTTGACTACTTACAATTTGACCATTATTAAAATTCCAGGTACAACTAAGGTTGCTCCAGTCAATTTGTGAATTTTTCCTACCATCCTCAATCCAAGCAAAAACAAAGAACTTGCTGAAAACGCAGATCCTAATACCTAAAATTATGGATTTCCAATAAAAAGAGTGTGTTTTAATAAACGAATTACAAGTCGCTTACACTTAAAATTCCACCTAAATATAAAGGAACTTGATGCTTAAAAATATAGTTGCCAGCAATACCCAAAAACGTCATAAAGATAATAGGATTTAAGAATATGTTCTTCATGATGATTATCACCATTTTACATCGTTTTCTATGCACTTCACCATCATTGGACACGACTTCTTGATTTAACAAAGCTTGTTCTTCCTCAACAAGACTACGTTTCTTATAAATTTCCATTAAAACGAACGCAATAGGATTTAATACTGCTAAATTTATTGGTGCAACCAAATACAAGTATGATGCATATTCTGGATGAGTGTTTTTATATAAAGCAGCCACTAAAAACTTTCAAAAGTCAATAACTGCTTTTTTATAATTCATTATTATCACTTGCCTATAGGGTATCCAATAGCAAAATCATTGCTCTGAGTGCAAAATATTGCAAAAATCCCAGATCTGCCCAGATTCACTGGTCGTCCAACAAGTAATGTTACTATTATCACAGATAGAAACACAATACTTTTTGCCAATAGAATAGAAACTAGGAACATCCAATTAACAGATGAGAGATCCAGCTCCGAAAGTGACATAAAAATTAAAGCTGGTAGGGAAAAGGTTCCTACAAAAGTGTTCATTCCTTTTGCCTCTGTTTCTGAGATTAAATTCATTCGACCGGCCGCATATCTATTAAGTGTGTGTTTTTATCTCGTATTGAAATTTAAATATGTAGTTCTTACCCGCACAAAATCACTGCAAAACATTGTATTAGGGCTGGATAGAGATTTTCAATAACAGCACCCGCTGACGCATCCATTATGATTGAAAATGGAAAAGTAGAATATTTATTCAATTTTTATGGCTGAATATACTAAAAGTATAGTTGGGAGACAATTCTGGAAATACGCAATTTTTTAGATCGTGGGTGCAAAAATCAATAGATATGTGTGTTGTGGACCCAATGCCTTTTGGTTACCAACCTGTATACTGAAGTGGAGAATCACATTGTCATAGCTTACTTTTATCGAAACTAATTTTTGCATAACAATTGGCTTAATTTGTTTTTGTTAACATTGTTTTGACTTTTCAACTTCGGGCATTTTAAATATTTTATTTTTGACAAGTTCACATTGAACGAACTTGAAATCAGCTGTTTTTGACAGTCAGGTATGCCCTTATTATAGACATATAAAAGTTGTATCTATATATCCATGATCTCTACAATTCGATTTTGTACCAAGTACAGGATTTTCTAAGTTCATAGGGTATGTAAAAAGACCCAAATGGATAGAAAGAACACTTTTTTACATTTAAGTGACCACTTTTGCGTAGAAATTAATAAAAATATGTTTTATGACTTCAAATCTTAACTGATCCCAACCTCAAATTTCTTCTTAAAAAGAAGTTAATTTTTATTTTTACAACTAACCTTAATGTTGTTTTAATTCACACTAGGGATGTTTGCAATGAGTGTAAGGCAGTGTAAAATGTCTTTAAATTCTTCTATTTTTTTAAGAAAAATTTGAATAAATGCCATTGACAAGGAGAATATCCAGGAGATCAACTGTAACAGTGTGTAAATAGTCACTTTCATTAATTAATCGTGTAAAATATGGCATCAAGACGAACCAGAATTAAAGGAATTGCAAATATCCCTCAACGTAAAAGACCAGCCTTAAACAATGAAACATCTACTAAAACAGATACGCCAACTTCACAACCGAGTACCCCAAGTGCGTCAACAACTCCCAAACTAGTAGTTGAGTCTTCAAGTGACTTCGAAATTTTAAAATCTCCACTATCTGTTGCCAGTCTTGAGAATCATCCAACTGGAACCACTCGTAAGTGGTATAAAACTCTGGTGAATCTTATTGTAAATACTCTGCTCTTTTAGCTAAAAGCGTTGTTGCAGAGAACTCGTCAGATACAGAAAATCCTCTTCCACCTGCAAGTCCAAGTAAATTTAATAGAAACAGATTAAAATCGATTTCAAGGTTGAGTTTTAAGAAACCAGCGGGAACTAGTGAATCTGAAGATGAAAATCGCAAATATAGCAGAATAAGGAACAATTCAGTAAGTATTGAACATTTTTTTAAACCTTTATCTTGTAGATTTCTCTATAAATATCTGTTAACTGTATGTTTTTACTATTTTTTAGGTTTGTTCAGTTATTTCATTGTATTCCGAACCACCTACTCCAAGTGGTGATAGTCAAAAAGACATGCCAGTTGGTTCGCCCAAGAAAGTTTTCCGAACTGAACAGTCCAGAAAACTTGCAGAGGCTAGAAGAGAATTTTACAAAAAATTTGGAGCCAATAATCCTGACAAACAAAAATTGAAGATGATTGATTTGATTTTCTATAATCCAGTATCAAATCCTATGAGGTAAATTACAGTTTCTATTGACTATAAAATGACAAGCGTTAATCTAAATTTTAAGCCAAAAGCCTGTGATTAATGAGAAGATTTCCGAAAAGAAAAGTGAAGAAAAATTACCATCAGAAGAAATTGAAGAAGTTGAAATCGAGAGTGACGAATCCATGCCAGTTCCACAAATTAAAATCGGACCCACAGGTGAAATTGTCTTGGACGAACAAAGTTTAGTGGTGGAAAACACTGAAATAGCCAAACAAAAGGAACAAATAAAAAATTCAAAAGTGATTAATGGAGACTTTGCGACTGGGTATGGAATTTACAAGCGAGTGCCTCGTGCCCGTGCTTGGACACAAACAGAAACTCTTCGATTCTACAAAGCTCTCAATTTGATTGGGACCGATTTCACTGTGATGGCTCAGTTGTTTCCGAAAAGAAACAGACGAGAATTGAAAACAAAATTCAAAAAAGAGGAGCGTATTAACCGAGGTCTCATTGACAAAGCATTGAAGGAGCCCTGTCAGTACAACTTTTTAGATTTAAAACGAGAATTAGATGTAGAACAGGAAGAGGAAGCTTTTCTGCAAAAGTTGCGAGAAGACGAACTGAAGAAGAGTAAAGAGGAGCGGGAAACGAAAAAGAAAAGAAAACTTGAAAATTGTAAGTTGCATCTTTTCTATACTTCACCACAATATTAACCGGATACTATGAGTTCTAGCAAAAAAAGAGAATTTAATTAATAACTATTTTTAAAATCAATTATTAATAATTATTAATATAATTAATTTAATTATAATTAAATTAAGAGTCACAAAAGATGACGTAAATGTTGACATGACCATAATTTTACAAAAAAAAAATGAAAGTTTACTTGAGAGATACTATCTTTCGAGGAATGTCAAGAACATTTGCGATATACTAAATACCACGGCCATTCTTATGTAGTACAACGGCTTGAGCAGCTTCTTCTGAACTCATTTTCAATTTTGCTCAGTAAAATAATATTGAATTGAAAATAAAATATGAAATGAACCAAAGTTCAAAAAGAATAAACTCATAAATGAACTTTTAACAATAAACATATTGAGGTTGACCCATTGATATAAAGTCTTTTGTGCAAAAAATTGAAATAAACATTTAATCTCAATGACAGATATCAAATATTCTTTAGTATCTGGTTAATTTTTGGTATTGAATAGAAAAATATCAAAATTCGTGACAAAAACTAATTTTCAGCCAATAAAGATGTTCCATCCACGGTCCCACCTAAAAAGCATTCATCTAATACCAAGTCCCTAAACATTATCAGTGTAATTGAAGATTCAACAGACATATCTTCAGATTCAACAGAAAGCGATGATTCCGCCGATGAAGATTTTGAACCATTTTTAAAACCTACAAGATCAGGAAGAGTCCCAAAATTTAACAGAAGAATCAACGACATTGAGTCATTTAAGAGTAATATTCAAACTAGGCTTTCAAGTACAGTATTGGCCAACATGCTTGGAACTTTTTAAAATTTATTATATTTTAAAGTTTTGGGAATCTCATCAAAACGTTTTTTATTTATTTATTTTTACTTAAGTTAGAAGTATATATTAACCACAATAGAAGAAAATAATCTTATTTATTTAACTTAAAATTACAGAAAATTAAATAATGGCTGGACAAAATGGTTGGAACAAAATTATTTTTACCCAAAATTATTATACAGGGTGTCCCTAAAATGGTGGGACAACGTTTAACCATATATAGTACAGCTCAAAATAAGTCGATTTAACCAAACTTACCTTAGTCCAAAAGTTGATAATAACGGAGCTACAGGGTTTCAAAGTTGAAAAAATAA
>JABRWK010000001.1:4361333-4371951 GCA_013372445.1 Hypothenemus hampei | reverse complement strand
GGTCTATGAGCATTCTCCCTACTCTATATCTCTGAGCCAAGTTCGTACTGTCTGTAATATCTAAAGAAGAAGAAAGGGGTTGACAGTGGACAGTTAATAAAGAGAGAGTGGAAAAACAACGTGTTTTTATTTTAACAACAAGAAAACCATATAAAAGGATATTAACAAAAGGTGGAATCGATCCTACATTTTGGCGACGAGGAAAAGGGGGAGAGAAAGAAGACATTGAGAAGCAGAGGAAAATTAAAGAAACCTGCAGGGTTAGAAGATTTTGTTTTAAATTAAGCAGATGTAGAAATTTTATTTATTTTGTTTATTTTGTTATTTTATTAATGAGAAAAAAAAAAAAATTTTTTCATTGAGGTCTGGGAGATTGTAATATCTAAAGAAGAAGAAAGGGGTTGACAGTGGACAGTTAATAAAGAGAGAGTGGAAAAACAACGTGTTTTTATTTTAACAACAAGAAAACCATATAAAAGGATATTAACAAAAGGTGGAATCGATCCTACACTGTCGCGAGACAGTCGTATAAATGATTACCTTTATTTTCTAGGTTATGTCCACATTATTGTTTAGAAATTTAAAGAGAGAGCAGGGTTGCCAACTGCAGCTTTTAATTAGTTCTGATTAGATCAAATCGATCAAATTTGATTTTGTTAGACTTAGTCAGCTTCAGTTAGATTTATTTAAAATAGTGATATTATTTCTGACAAAATCTTATCATAATATATAACAACGAGTGAATTGATTCAAAGTTTTTAGAGAAAAATAATCAAATCACTCAAGTGTTGGACAGACTGGAAGAATCAAAGAGAAAGTAGGGTTAAATCGTTTTTATTTTCAACTTGAAAAATTTGGGTCAGAAAAAATAGGAAATTCGTAATGATTTTGCACAGATGAACGTTTATTTTTAGTTTCGTTTACACGGAACTTGAATGTGTCGTTTTAAACGCTCTTACACGACAATAATGCGGCAAAAAGAATATTTTTAATAGAAATAGAACATTGAAGGAACATGGAAATTGATTTGAAGGATTCCCTGCAGGATCTGCATGAGGAATTGGAACAAAAACCTATTGATGTTCAAAGCAAAAATCTGAACTGGTCGGAATTGCGAATAGTCGTTAGTGAATTACGAAGACAACTTTCCGTTCTATCCACAATGATACCCACTTCATTCACGTTTAGAACATTACAAGATCGGAGAACCAGAATTTATTTTCTAAGTACACCTCATAATGGTACCTGCATAAATAAGGTAGACCAACTTGCTAAAATTAGGTGTCTTGTTACAGGGTGGGAAACTACGTTACTTTTTACTGACATCACTCAGACAAATCAACTGTTAAAGCCACCTAGGCTTCAATGGCAATGTGTTTTAGAATCCAATTTCCCATATCTATCATCTTGCAACAGGTAATTGTTACTCGAAGCAAGACATAACACGTTAAATGTTATTGTTTCAGGTCGAGCAGAGAAGAACAATTACTATGGGAACGGAAACGATTAACCACTTGGGGCATTAACAGTTATGAAATCCACGAAAATAGTGGTAAAATTGTTTTTCCAGCTTCAAGCAGCTTGTTTCAATGCGTAGATAGTGGATTTACTGTAAGACCCTCTTAAAAAAATCCGTAATTTTCGTAGAAAAAGGATGTTTTTAGAACGGTCAATTGTTTCCCACGAAATTGCGAATGACCGCATCAGGAGCAAAACTGGATCCCCAAATTTGTCCCTCTAATCCAGAACTAGTAGCATACATATGCAATCATGATATTTGGGTCACTCATACTGTGTCAGGATCAAATGTGCGCATCACTTACGCTCACAAAGGTCCGTATAATGCCAAGCCTTAAGTTATATCTGGATATTAAAAATATTTTTTAGGAGGTCGAGACTTGGCCGATGATCCTCTCAGTGCGGGAGTCCCCTCGTATGTTATGCAAGAGGAATTTTGCCGTTTCCAAGGCTATTGGTGGCAGCCGAAGTGTCTCGGTGGAACCTATCGAATACTTTATGAAGAAGTAGATGATGGTGATGTAAAACTATTTTGTTTCCCATCATGTCAATCCGACACTGGCGAAGTTGAAGAATTTAGGTTTCCCAGAGCAGGCTGTTCAAACTCAAAATCCTACCTAAAATTAGTAGAATTTAAGTTAAATGAACACTTGCAAATTGTCGATCTCTGTTTATTGGATCTGCAGTTTTCACTCTATGCTATTTTTCCATGGATGGAGTATATGGTTCGGGTGGGTTGGACTCCTGATGCGGAGAGGTATTTAAAATAACTCATTAAAACTACAATAACCGGAAACTTTTCCTTAGTATTTGGGTGCAATTGCTCGACCGACGCCAGCAACATTTAGAACTAGTCATTCTTTCGTTGGGTAGCTTTAGTCCAGATCTACCCTACTACAATCATTGCGGTCAATCGGATCGTCGCCTGCCCGGCAAGGGGGTAGTTCAAGTTGTATATGCCCAAGACAGTAAATACTGGATCAACGTGCACGATCTTTTATATTTCTTGCCATCAGAAGACTCCCATGAGGTAACAAAAATTATTTTTTGATGAAGTTAGTTCTAGTTTACATTTTTTTTAGGTTAAGTTCCTATGGGCTAATGAAGACACTGGTTTCAGACATTTATACTTGATTACATCTGAGATTTCGCCATTGGTGAATGGCGGGGGTCCTCAAACGGATCAGAGCTCAGACGTGATGCTTTTAACGCCTAAAATTGTTTCGAAAGTTCAATTGACCCAAGGGGATTGGGAAGTTATGGGTGATAGTGTATGGGTTAATCAGGAAAAGGAACTGATCTATTTTATGGGCCTTAAAGAGACACCATTAGAAAAGCATCTATATGTGGTGTCTTTGAGAAAACCAGGAGAAATAAGACTGCTTACTCGACCCGGATATTCTTATATGGCAGAATTTAATAAGGTTACCCATTAAATCAGTGTTGCCAATTTCCTAATCCTTCCGTAGATTGTTAATATTCTCATACTTCCATTTCATATTGTAGCACATTAGCTTCCAAATGAAGTTGCCGACGATTATGATAATTGTAATTGTTTTAGGATTGTTCTCTGTTGATCACCGTGTACAGTAATATTCGAAAACCACCTGCCTGTCAAGTGTTCCAAATCCAGCAAGTTGATTGGACAGTTTACAATATAAACTTAATCCCTTTGGGTTATCTAGTGGAGTCTTCCGGTCCAGTAAACGAAATGTATTCGCCTGACTTGTACACTCATCAAATATCCTCAGGTAATTTCCAATAACCTTTGTGATATATATATATACGTACAAACATACACAGGTCACGCGCTATACGCAATGGTCTTTAAGCCGCACAATTTCGATCCATCGAAAAAGTACCCAACTATTTTAAACGTGTATGGCGGTCCAGAGGTTCAGCTAGTATCAAATACTTTTAAGGGCATGCGCCAACTACGAATGCATATGTTGGCCGCTCGAGGATACTGCGTTGTGGCAATAGATTCGCGAGGATCTCAACATAGGGGCATTCAATTCGAAGGTTACATCAAAGGAAAAATGGGTACCGTTGAATTGAAAGACCAAGTCGAGGTATTAAGATGGTTGTCGGATACCTTGGGGTATATTGACTTAGAACGTGTAGCAATTCATGGATGGTCTTATGGTGAGTAACTACGATTGTAAAGATATTACCATATTTTTGTATTTTGAAGGTGGTTATTTGAGTCTCATGGGCCTAATTCACTATCCAGATGTGTTCAAAGTTGCGATCGCTGGAGCTCCAGTGACTAATTGGAACTTTTACGATACGGGTTATACGGAAAGATATATGGATCTTCCAATGCACAACCCGGTTGGTTATGATGAAGGATCGGTACTGAAATATGTGCACAAATTTCCAGACGAGTATGAAAATTCGTTGACCCAAAATCAGTCTTTTTTTAATTTCTGTTTTTCCAGGGAAAATCGCTTATTGATAATTCATGGTTTAATTGACGAAAACGTTCATTTCAATCACACGTCTCAACTTATAAACCATCTGATTAAAGCTGGAAAACCTTATCAATTGCAAATCTACCCTAACGAACGGCATTCGTTAAGACATTTAGATTCCAGCAAACATTACGAGACTACTTTTCTCTCGTTTTTACAAAATCATTTGTAAATGTCCCCCCTCTTTATACATAAACAATGTGAAACACTTAATAAGGAAAATAATGATAATACAACTAATTGTTTTTATTTTATTTAACAATTGTTTGATTTATTGATGGGAATAGCCGGTTCGAGTTTTACGATTCAAAAATTTATACAAAAACTTAATTCGTTTCTGTAACTGATACCATTTTGTTGGTCGCGCTAATGGATATTTAGTGGTAGCAAGCATTTTCCGTTTTCGTATCATCACTTGATATTCGTTTCCTCCGACTCCACGAAGCCAGGAAGGAATATTATACAAAATTCTTGTGGGATGTATTCGTTCGTTTCCTTAACAATTACAAAATTAATGCATCGATTCCTCCTAAATAATAGTCTCTTACCTAATATATCTATATAATCATTCTGTCCAAATAAAGCTCGTTTTTCATTCCAAGAATCCTTAGGTCTATAAGTAGGCATGGGAAGTTTATTAGCGTCTTTTAACCTCGGTAAAAGTCCTCTACGGTCCGCATAATCTTCATATCCATAACGCCTTACTAGGGGGCCTTTAGCAATCTTCTCTGAATGATATCTGAATCTCACGGTTTGTTTCTGAGGTGAAAATCTTTGAATTGTGTTTAAAGCTGATTTTAAACTTTGAGAAATTAACGACATTGCAAGTTAATCTTAAATACTACTTAAATTGGGAAAAAGTTGGGTTATGTTAACAAAAATAGGCAGTCTTGCCAAACCAAATGAATGACAGTTTATAGGCATAACGTCATATATGACATTAAACAAAAACCATAGATAAAAAAATCACTAAAACATATTTGATTTTCTCTTTTCTCGGTAGTACAAAATTGATCTGATCTAATAGTCGTTTCAAAGATATTCTTAACTCTTTAAAGAAATCAGGATTTAAAATGGAATAAAAACACATTATATCATTTGTTCAAAAATCATTTATTTGCCAGTTGGATTTTAATATTCCTCAGCGCCTTCGCCTTCACCCTCACCGGAATCCATGCCAACCTCCTCGTAATCTTTCTCCAAAGCAGCCAAATCTTCACGAGCTTCCGAAAATTCACCTTCCTCCATACCTTCACCTACATACCAATGAACGAAGGCACGTTTGGCGTACATCAAGTCGAATTTGTGGTCCAATCTTGCCCAGGCCTCGGCGATAGCTGTGGTGTTGGATAACATACAAACGGCCCTTTGCACTTTTGCCAAGTCACCTCCAGGCACAACAGTGGGAGGTTGATAGTTAATGCCAACTTTGAATCCGGTGGGACACCAGTCAACGAATTGGATAGTACGTTTCGTCTTGATGGTAGCAATAGCGGCGTTTACATCCTTGGGGACTACATCACCTCTATACAACATGCAGCAGGCCATGTATTTACCGTGACGTGGATCGCATTTTACCATTTGATTAGCAGGCTCGAAACAAGCATTTGTAATTTCAGCTACGGATAATTGTTCATGGTAGGCCTTCTCTGCGGAAATGACTGGAGCGTAAGTCACCAACGGGAAATGAATCCTTGGGTATGGTACCAAGTTGGTTTGGAATTCGGTCAAGTCAACATTAAGGGCACCATCGAATCTCAAGGAAGCGGTAATGGACGAGACTATCTGACCAATCAATCGATTAAGATTTGTGTAAGTCGGACGTTCAATGTCCAAGTTGCGGCGACAAATATCGTAAATGGCTTCGTTATCAACCATGAAAGCGCAGTCAGAGTGTTCCAGAGTGGTGTGAGTGGTCAGGATAGAGTTGTAGGGCTCAACCACTGCAGTAGACACTTGAGGAGCCGGGTAAATGGCGAATTCGAGTTTTGATTTCTTTCCGTAGTCGACAGACAATCGTTCCATTAAAAGTGAGGTGAAACCAGATCCAGTACCTCCTCCGAATGAGTGGAAAATAAGAAAACCTTGTAATCCAGTGCATTGATCAGCCAATTTTCTGATACGATCCAAAACCAAATCAACAATTTCTTTGCCAATGGTGTAATGACCTCGAGCGTAGTTATTTGCAGCATCTTCCTTGCCAGTAATCAATTGTTCTGGATGGAACAATTGCCTGTAAGTTCCAGTTCTCACTTCGTCAACGACTGTGGGTTCTAAATCCACAAAAACGGCTCGAGGAACATGCTTTCCGGCACCGGTTTCACTGAAGAAGGTGTTGAAACTGTCATCTCCACCGCCAACAGTTTTATCGGAAGGCATTTGTCCGTCAGGTTGAATACCATGTTCCAGGCAGTAGAGTTCCCAGCAGGCGTTACCGATTTGTACACCGGCTTGACCAACGTGGACTGAGATACATTCACGCTAGAAGAAAAAAACATTAGATAACGTCAAAAAGAGGTCGCGTGGGTTGGGTATCGATTGTCCCAAGTGGTGAGTCATCAAACGGAAATAGACGATGAGTTCAAGTTTCTTTGCATATCTTAATATTTTCAAAAAAACAAAAATCCCACTTGATATTAAGAAAAAAAATCATTCCTTATTCCAAAAAAAAAAAAACATGCCGGCCGGCTCCTTCTAGTATAATACAAGACAAAATGGCCGCCCATTATCGAAAATTCTAGATTTCATACTTTGCTAAGTAGCTTTATTCCCGCCTATAAAATACGCAGACATTGTTAATTACTTACCATTTTGAGTGATTTATGTAGAAAATAAACACTTGAAATTTAATATACAAATACGGTTCAACAAAAGTCGTTCAAGAAGCAAATAATGGAGCTCCCAAACGCTTCGCCTCACACAAACAGGAATTATGGGTAAAAGTTGCCGGTGCACTACTATTTATAAGATAGGTGACGTCACGATGCCGACGCCTCTGTTCTCGAATTTGATTCGTCGAAATTGTGTCATGTCGTTAAACTTGAACAACAGCATACGGGATGTTCTTTTATCTGCTGTCCGTTAGGTTTATGGCCATCATAGTTATTGTACCGATTTTGTACAATCCTTGGAAACAAATTACAGGGATAATGCTAGCATTTTTAATAAAGTAAGCAAAAATTATGGCACAACCAACGCCTTAATGAATTAAAATGAATATTAATTTAAATAAAAAAAAAAAGTTTATATAAAGTTTTTTTTAACAAAAATCGAATTAGTATAATTTTAGTACAATTATTTTCATGGCTTCCCTAAAAATTAATTATCTCTGCATGTGAGTCTAATTATTTAATTTGATCCTAAACTAAAACTCGAAATGCAGAAAATTGGCTTTAAATTGTTAAAATGAAGAAAAATATTCAAAGAAAAACGGTATTCGTTGCTTCAAACAATAAATTAAAAAGCCTTAATTGAAAGCACATTTCAATTGGGGATGAGTGTAGAAAATGGAAGCAGAAAAACGACTAACGGATCTTTAAGGGAAATATTGTAAGGGTTAGAGGGTATACTGCAGGCAAATTGAAAAGTTTACATTACAGTTGCTTGGATACAATAAAAAAAAATCACCTGAAATTGTCGTAATTTGAAAGCCATAATGTCCAGCCCACTTACTTCGTACTAAGCGTATCATGCGAAATTTATGAGATAAAACTCAAATCATTATCAGTTTAGAAAAGAAACTCCAAAGATAATGTCATATTTATTTAAATCTCTCTCGTAGAAAAAGAGGTAAATTTGAACTTGAATGACCCCAAAGACATTTATAAATAACCAAATATTCTCTTGTTCCCTTTTAACAGTAGTCGCATTTAAAAGTGAACATCTGAAAATAGCTATGATACAGACGAAAAAATAACCATGTTGGGTTACCTTCAGTGGGAACGTCGGCCCACTTTCTTCACCATAACTAAGGACGAAAACAAATCCGAGTCACTGGTACTCGTTTAAGTAACGTGGACTTATAAGGCAAGGTTACCAATGGTACTGAGTCAGACGGATTATGGTACCATTTGTTGTTTTATTATTTTAATTTACGTCATATTTACAACATTTAAACACCAATAAAAACTTTATTCAATAATAATTCTCATAATTCAATATAATATTTGTTAAAAAAATTCTTAATTGTCCTTGATTGGGACATATTTTTCCTCTAAAGTAGTACCCTCAAGTGTGCCATGATGTTTCAACATATGATCCCTTAAATAATAACGCCTAATAAAACCCTTGCCACATATGGGACATTTATGGGGCCTTTCTGCAGTATGCACCTTAAAATAATGACAGCAATGGTAATAACAAGTTCCTTGAAAGGGAAAGTGATTCTTACCATAACATGGTATTGCAAATGTACCTTTGTACTAAATCGTTTATCACAAAATTGACAAGTGAAGGGTTTCTCACCAGTGTGCACCGATTGATGCCGTTGTAAATCGCATTTTTTTATAAAAGCCTTTTCACACTGATCGCAAGGAAATGGCCTTTCACCCGTATGTATCATTTTGTGCCAGTCTAAATGACTTTGAGCTCCAAAGGATTTGCCACATACATCGCAGACGTAGGGTCTTTCTTTATTGTGGGTCCTCACATGAAAGTTTAAACCTAAAATATGATACTTCATTAAGTATCGCGAGTTTTACTAATTCGCAAGGCATCTTTACCCGTTCGATTACTAAATGATTTGCCACAAAGATTACATAAATAGGGTTTCACCCCGGTATGCGTCCTCAAGTGAATGTTTAGATTGTTGGAGGATGGAAATCGTTTCAAACAGACTTCACATTGATATTTTTTCTCTCCTGTGTGGACTCGTGTATGTCTTGTCAAGCATCCCTGAGAATTGAAACCTTTTCCACACAAAGTGCACAAAAACTGTCCTTTAAGCTTATGTCTTTTTAAGTGAACATTCAAAATGTATTTCGACTTAAAAGTTTTATTGCATTTGGTACATACAACGGGGTTAATGGTCACATCTTCTTTTTCTTTATCACTGTTCTCATCATCAACTCCTGTTTCAGTATTATTATGAGGTAGGTGGTAAGTTGTTTCATCAGAGAGATCATCTGAAATTTTTAATGGGCCCAAATCTATATCTGCCTCATTAATTTTCAAGTCTAATGGAGTTAAAGGCAATTCACTCCTTCCGAAAAGAGGAGACTGAGGTATTGGAAAAGATAATAGATGGCAGTGTTCTTTAGGCGGACCCAAATGTTTCCTAAGTACAGATTCGCTTTTCTCTATTTGCAATTTGAATTTGTAAAAAGATTTTAATTGGTCTATACAACTAGAACAAATTTCTTCAGGATAGTCTTTATAGAGCTATTAAAACAAGAAAAATAAGTTTATTGAATGTTGCATTACACGTGATAGTAGCTTACCTTTACTTCATACACAAAATTTAAAAGTTCCAGTACACTAATGGTTTTATTATCAACTCGAACTTTCTCATCGGCAATTTTCTTACGATGATTTTGGTAGTTCATGCAAGTTCGACAAATGTTTTTCAAATCTACAATGTTCTTGTAAGATGACAAATCCATTCTCCGTAGTTATCAGGCTGGTTTTCTCTACTATCATTACGTGTTTTTGATTTTTAACTGTTGCATTATAACCTCACACAAATAATCTTCTTAAGGGCTTTTTGGCATTGTTCCTCAAGGCAATTTGCCAGTGCGATTTTGCTGATAGAATAGACTATAATCTGACTCTAGACCGTGTATCTATTACTCATTTGTCTGTTATGCAACTTGAAACGTGTAAAAAAGCTTTAATTTCTCCAATTGATAAATTTTGTTTGGTATTTGAATATGTGAAGAAACTGAAAGACATATATTTTGTTAAGTGTAGTTGGCTTAAGGTTTGTGAATGATTGAGAAATAGATAAACCTAAAAGAAGTAGAAATGAATAACTAACCAAATAGATATAGGACTATAGCAGTGAGCTCGACACCTATACTGGAGAGTGCACTCAATGCTAAATAAACGTCCCTGATTAGAAAAGGACGGTTTAATATTTTCGAGTCCAAACCTATCTTTGTCTGACTTATTGACAATATTTGAAAAAAAAAGGATAGGTTTGGACTCGAAATGCCCTCTCACTCTGCCCAAACTACTCCGTAAGAGTGCACACTCCAGTATAGGTGTCGAGCTCACTGGACTATAGTATCTTTTTAGATATATCTATAAAAATATTATATTATGAGCTTTTATGATTGTGTAAAATGCATGTAGGCCATGTAAAATGTTTAAACTTTCATGCTACTAAGTTCAAATTTATTAACCAGTGTGATTATTTCTGATTTATTATAATGCAAAATATATACAGGGTGTTTGGTAACTGTGGTGCCAAATTGATATGGGTGATAGACCTCATCATTTTAAGCAAAAAAGTTCATATGAACATGGGTCCGATAGTGCTTCGTTTCCGAGATACAGAGTGTTAAAGTAGAAGAAAAAGAACATTTCTTTATTTTGTAATTTTCAAACGGTTTAAGATTTTTTAACCAAATTTGGTATATAAGTTTAGTATATTGGTAGGTTTAATCCAAAAACATACCAGCTTTTAC
>JABRWK010000001.1:4154680-4357353 GCA_013372445.1 Hypothenemus hampei | reverse complement strand
TATACAGGGTGTTTGGTAACTGTGGTGCCAAATTGATATGGGTGATAGACCTCATCATTTTAAGCAAAAAAGTTCATATGAACATGGGTCCGATAGTGCTTCGTTTCCGATATACGTACGAGTATTAAAGTAGAAGAAAAAGAACATTTCTTTATTTTGTAATTTCCAAACGGTTTAAGATTTTTTAACCAAATTTGGTATATGAGTTTAACGTATTGCTAGGTTCAATCCAAAAAAGTACCAGCTTCAACCTTTCACCAGTGTCTGAGATATGGATGTCATATTTTATTACAATTTTGTATGAAAAGAAAGATAGTTATACCTCCGTCATTGGTGAATAGTAAAAGCTGGTATGTTTTTGGATTAAACCTACCAATATACTAAACTTATATACCAAATTTGGTTAAAAAATCTTAAACCGTTTGAAAATTACAAAATAAAGAAATGTTCTTTTTCTTCTACTTTAACACTCTGTATCTCGGAAACGAAGCACTATCGGACCCATGTTCATATGAACTTTTTTGCTTAAAATGATGAGGTCTGTCACCCATATCAATTTGGCACCACAGTTACCAAACACCCTGTATAATGACAGGACAATGAAGCTTTTAGATCCAAAACCAAACATCCTCGACATAAGTCGAAAGCTGATAACATATGAATTGGTCACGGTAAAAAAACATGATTGATAGATTCCATAATCCCGGAGTCTTTAATCATTATTTTATAAAGGTGTGTTTTCAACAAGCAGTTACTAGATCCGAGTGTAACGATATTGGTTAAATGCCATCTATTTATATTTGGAAAGCTTTTAAACCATGGAGATGATGGAAGTTTTGTATAAAGACTTAAACAATTGCTACCCTACAAAGCCAGTGAGTCCTTCCAAGATATATGATGCAACAATATTCTCTAATTTTGTAAATTAAGTAAATTCACAAAAATTATTTTTTAATAATTTAAAAATTTTAAATGCAGAACCAGTTTTTTACAATTAATTTATGGTTTTATTGCCAGCAATTTGTAAATGGCTCAGAATCGATGACAAGGCAACTGTATATCTTTTACCTTAAGCTAAGAGTAAAACTTCTTATTTCAAGTAAAGTACAATCAAATTTATGATTAATTTTGGTTGGAGAAAGTTTCTACGGCATTCGTAGAATCTGAAAGTATCATCGTTTGAATACACCTATGGCACAGAAATATTATTCCTAAAATTCGGTCACGGCATAGATTCCTATATTCCAAATTTGAATCTGTTGTTATCGCAAATTTTCAATTTTTTTACTTACACCACTTTGGCTTCATATACAACAATACCATTTTATTTTATTCAATATAATAATTACAATTTTCAAGCCACCTAATTACGATCCATCAACATACTAAGAATAATGTCAAATGTCAACGTCACAAAAAATAATTACAATGGTGCCAACATTGCTTTACAGATTGACTGATGTGATTAATCTGTCAAATGATTGAAAGAAATTCCTGTAAATGTCAATGTTGTCAATAGACGATAAATTTTGTTCATGTTTTTGCTTTCACGTCTGGCATTAGATTATTAGTTCTAAAACTTTCTTTAGTAAAGTAACGTTCAATAAATTGAAATTCAAATAATCTAAACAACAGTTTTCCAGATTCAGTAATTTGCAGTAATAAGTCCCACCCAAATTGTATGGAAATGGTAACTACTAATTAACTATTTGATAAATGAGCATTTTCGTTCAGTTGAATGTGTTTAGGTGGTCTCAAATTTACAACAACAACGAACTCTAACTGAACAGCTGCGTAGAGAAGCGGCTGTGAAAAGGGTACCTGTTTCTCAAGCTATTAAGGACATAATCAAATATATACAAGAACATGAACCTGATGATTGCTTATTGGTCGGTTTCTCCAGTCAACGAGTAAATCCGTTCCGTGAAAAAACCCCATGTTCAGTGCTCTGAACATTAATAATTCGTATTTTATTATTGACATGATAATAATTTATTATTAAAACAATTAGAATATAAGCTATGGTTTCAAATTTTCTTTCCAGTTTTGTTAACTAAGAATCAACAGGGTTACTATGTAGAACTTTTAATATTATCAAACTTTTGCCTAAAGGAAGAGAGAAAATTTTTTCACTTGCTTAAACTTAAACATGTTAAACTGGGATGTGTTTACAAATAAAACCGCTTTCATAGTAATGATAATATTTAATAATTCACTTTTTCAACAATATATCGTTACTAAATATTTGTAAATCAGGGTAGAGCCCTTGTAACCGTAATAAAATGATTTTATTTAATTAACATACAGAACCGCTCATTAATAAGTTCCTAAGCGATTCCTTAGTCTAACAATGTAAACTTAATATGTAGATTAAATCAAATGTTAATGAACAAAACAGAATACAAACTTGATCTATTATTAGTACGCAACATAAAGGAATGTATGTTAAGTGCGGCAACAACGTCTTTAATCGTTAACTATGCAGTACTTATGTATATTGATAGATTTGACAACCCTGTTAAGCGAACAATTGAATAACCAAAACGAACATGAGAACGGGAGGCGGGCTTGAGCATCGCCAAAATAATAGTTTTTTTTATTCCAAAAGGGGGGACACTAAAATTTGAGTTATCTCTTTTCCATTGGCACACACTATGTTAAATAACAAGAATAATATTGCATTTTTTTATCACTTGTGTGCGATATAGATAATACTTTGCTTTTAACGAGTCCGTTTACGTTGGCGCTCCAGGTTGAAAATACCTCAAACCGTTGATCTACAAAATACAATACCTGAATTATAATTTATATTCAAATGATTACTATACTCACAGTCATGTCATATTCCGTAATGAAGGCGGGGATTTCCAATTGATCAGGCGACATTACGGAGTACAAATATTCAACTCCTGGTAGGCTATGAACTTTTTGTTTGATTGCCGGTGCCATAAACGTTGTAAACCACCACGTCATCATCTAAAACATTTGCTATTGAATTGTCATTAACAGACTGTGTTTACGATTTACTTTGGTCCAAAATGTGGGATGCACCACGTAAAACGCTTTCAAATTTTTCTTGTATTTATACGGGAGCACATTGTAAACCTCTCTCAACCACGAGAACGATGGATAATTGTTACTTGAAGTGAGGGTATGAAAGTAGGCAATTACGTAGTCACCACGTACGATCGGATCAAGGAGGTAGATTAAGTACAATAGAGCCTAAAAACAAAATAGTATTAGTCAATTGTTTATACATTTACAGGGTGTTTCAAAACTCAGTGACTTAATTTTAAGAGCAGATTCCTGACATTTTTCTGAATAAACAAGTCCTTTTCCATTTTTTAATCAGTTGCCCTATTTTCAAACTACAGCCCCAAACGTCTAGCCAATAAGAACGCACCAAGACTATTTAAAATTGTTAATATTGCCATATTTTTTTTATATTTCATGNTTGTCAGTATTGCCATATTTTTTTTTTTTTCAAATTGTGTCAGATTTTTAATTGTCAACTTTTTTGTTGCTAACCTTGCCTCTGTAATAAAATAAAAATAAATCTGGGAATACTGACAATTTTAAATAGTCTTGGTGCGTTCTTATTGGCTAGACGTTTGGGGCTGTAGTTTGAAAATGGGGCAACTGATTAAAAAATGGAAAAGAACTTTTTTGTTCAGAAAAATGTCAGGAATCTGCTCTTAAAATCAAGTCACTGCGTTTTGAAACACCCTGTACATATAATAAATTTCTCAGTTACCTTGTCCAAATTGATTTTGTTGAATGGGAACCATTTGCCTACGAAAACGACTACAGGGCGTCCAAGTCTGTCAACGCCACTTTGATACAGACATCCGATGCCTGATACCTCGGATAAGTCTTCAGTTTTTGAACGTCTTAACAATTTTTCATATCTGCAAAGTATACAAAGTGTCAATTAAAAATAAAATCCGTTTAAAAGAATAGTTCATATCCATCATAGAGTGACTTCTACCTTTACTCAGGTCTCGCATTATAAAATATCCATATAACATTTTCGATTAACATAAACCTCTTTACAGCGTTATTATTCTCTATTTTTAACGTAAACCACGTTCTGAATTAGTATAAAAATAGCTTAAACCTGAGCGAAACTAAATGGTTTACGTTCATTTTCACACGAAATTTTCCCTTGAAATAGCGTTGTTTTTCTCGTTTTTTTTACTCGTATTATAGAAAGCAAATATAATAATGAAAAAGTTTTTTAAATACACTTAGGCAACCAAGGAAACACGCATTGAGTTGGTTGCATAAGTTTCGTTAACTTGACCTACCTATAGGAGCAGTTACCACGAATTTCAGATATCAAAGCGTAACTATTTTAAATTAATTTGTGTTGAACGCGCCTTTCTTAAGTTTTCTAATATATTTGCAATTATAATGTTGAAATTAAATTGAAAAGTTCCATCAAATTGCCATTTGATGCTTTGGGTGAGTTAAAAAAAACAATTGTCACACTGACATGTTTCTTTTTTATAGCACTCCTAATCAATAAATCAATATTTCATTTCATTACTTTTGACTTTCAACTTTTTTCTCACAAACCACAAATAAATCATTTTTCATTTAATATGACAATTGTTGCATGTCATTCAAGTGTTTCAAGTTTGCATCGAACAAGAAAAGCAACATGAAATTTGGCAACAAACTTTCGAAAGACGCAGATTTTTAATTGAAATTTCGTAATTACCTATCTTCATCAAAAATTACATCGGGTTCTGATTCGGTCAAACCGAAAAAATTGGCTACACTATCGAAAATCGTGGTTCTATATTCAACGCCACCCTCGATCGTTGCCGACATAATCAAATGTTTTTCAAATGAGAAATATGTTACAAATCGCACGTGTTTTCGAAAGAAAATAATTGCGAATCGACGCGTACACTTGACTGTCCGCGGAATATAATATACTGTAGTCTGGCAAACGCGATGAGGAAATTTGCGCGTCGTCGCCTCCTACGACGGCTCGGACGAGATCACAAACGAAAAACAGAAAAATTCGGAAAAATTTTTCAAGGGAAACAAATGAGCATCGTCGTAGCACTGTTTTTATTCCAATTTTCTGGCCTTGAAGTGTCGTTCCTCTGATAAAATTTAACTTTAATTAGGAGAACGACGGAGGGGGTTATAATATTAATTTAATGCAGATTATTAGTTTTTATGTGCCTGAGTGTACGTACATACATACATATATGGCTTTATCTTAATTAATAAATAAATAGAGCATATACATACGGATATTCTACATTCACGTAATAGCAAAATTGCTTTTATTTTACTATAATATGCGGAACAATGCCGAATGTCCTTTTTTTTCTTTAATTTTCGTACATCTGATCGAGGTAAAATTGGCCGCTGTGAGTGACAGCGGAAAACAATAGAGCCACGACTATTGATTGTTTATATCAACATGGCTACCCCACCCTATGGCCTTAATAGAGAAACTCAACCCTAAAAGTCCCAGAGATCTTTATCAATTGGCAGTGTTACGTTGACGAAAGTTATATGTATTTATACAGGGCGACTCATCCATTAGACATACTGAAAATTTAATACTATTTAATACTTTAAAAAAGTATCTATCTACTTTAGTTTTGTAAACATTACAAAATATCCACAAGACCATTGTTATGTTGAGTTGAGCCTGAAAATAAAACGTTTACACCCTGTACGTGTACCTGGCCTTTCGCATCCATAGATAAAAGGCATTTTTAAATGGCACATTGGGAGGGATCCTTTCGGGAATGTAGTTATTTTCATCCACCGTATCTGCCATTATTGAATAGCGCAACTCTATACTCAGGAAAAGTTAACGAATAAACGGACACGGACCCGCAACTTCGGATCGTTCAAACTGACTATTCTATCGTTGCCGTCGTCAAAGCGACAAAACGTTTTTGAATTGATTAAATAATAAATCAACCCATTCGATATACACACACACATACACACACACACACCCCATTCATCGACTTTTCAAATAAGTTTTACTCGAGAACAGTGCATACAGGGTGATATTTAAATATTTCCACGATTAACCTGATTATTATAGTACATTTATTATGTGTAGAAGGATGTAAGTTAATCAATTTTAATGTCAATAAGTTAGTGTCATATCCCGAGTTTCATACGCAATTTCTCATAATAATCTGTAAGAAAAGCGATAAGTGAAGTTTTAACAACTGATTTGTAAAATCATTTATGACAGTTATCAGCTACTGTTCCCTGTAGTGTTATTTCAAATTTTAATCATAGGAACTATGATTTTCTCGGTAAAGACCCATTTGCAATCCTTGCAATGGATAGCGAGTTGATCAAGGTTAAGCTTTTTTTCAGATTTTCAATTAACTCTGGCTGGTAATAATGATAAATTAAACACTGCTGCTACTACTAGTATTGCGTCACTACCGTTCAATGTTGTCAAATTGTAAAAATTTTATGGTTTTTTCCCTGTTAAATTTCTAATTAATCGTCTAACCTTTCTTGGTGTTCCAATTCCTGAATAATAATATTGGCAATGGGATCGGTGATTGGTCGTTCACCGAGCAATCGCTGCCGATCAGGATCGGCTTGCATTTGAGCGAAACTCCCCGCATCGCCGAGACTGATTTCCAGGTGAGGTGTCCTGGACGCGTTTTCATCGTCAGCTGCAAAAGGAAAAGAAAAAATGTGAATATATTCTAAGAAACTAACTATTCTTACAGTAGTCATCAAAGGCCTCGTTAATCATAATATTTCGGATGGATACAATTAAAAATGTTTCAAATAAAAAAAAATACATTGTCAATGTCGTTGTTCTTGGCATTAACACCCGACTTAATTACGTTTTTTTCGGGTGGATAATTAAGATTAAGACCCGCTATTAACTTGGCCTGAGGCGTCATGGTTATTATATTTGTACAGTTTGTAAAAAGATAGGAAAAGGTACACATCCGTTTTAATCCAATAAGAAGTGAAGTTCATGGAAATATATGGAAGAATTTGCAATTTTTTTCCATAAATTCGAAAATATACTTTAGTAAATAAAACGAACAAGATGCATCAAAGTCCAATAAGGAAATAGATATCAGTATTTAGAAGTATAACACATTAAAGGACTTCTAGAGAAGTAGTTGTGTTGACGTTTATTAATGATATGCAGAAATCCCTAACATCGCAAAACGTTTTATAACACACTCGATTTAAAAACACTTCATGCAACAGCACTATGTATCGTAAATTTCAAGATAAAATGAGCATTTATCCAGTGTCAAAATATTTATGTCAATAAGCATTAAGCTTTGGAATGCGCAGATCAAATATACAAAAAACTATTTACAAATTGGCCAGGAACATATGTGTGTGGCAGTAAAAGTTTACAGTTTCTATTGTGTTGCAACGTGTAGAAGAAACTCCTACTTCCTTTCTTCCAATAGGTGATTTGAATGAATGTAAAAGTGTATTCGATATAAGCGTGACTGTTTTCAATTAAAATAAACAAATTTGAACCAGAAAGTATTGAAGTAACCCTCATATAAGATACACCTACAAAAGGGTGAAGTCATTAACATTGATAGAAACCTTTGCTTAATTAGCTTTCCATATATCCCCCTACCATCCATTTGCTATGCCAATCAATCAAATCACTTAGAATAAGAAATTAGGGAGTATTTAAATTTTATATATTTCTTACCATGTAACGTATGTTGGGGATTGTCAATGATTCTAATCTGTCTATCGGGCATAACAGGTTCACCGTCGGGACCACCCACGTCGCTAGGTAACTGATATCTACAATTAAAAGGTTAAATTTACACTGTTATTATCTAATTTTGAGATTACCTAGCGGCCTCTTCTTCCTGCTTCGATCGAGGAAAGTACAAAGGCAACAGGACTTCGTAAATACCTAAATCTAATTTATCAACAACAAATATCACAGTGTCAAGGGAATTGCCGTGACGCTCCAGAAAGCGACGAACAGTGCCTGGAAAATGTAAATTATTAATTCGCTTCGCCATTTTATCCATATTAATATGATTATGTTTGGTGTATTTATTTTTTTAATTTTACTCACGCAATGCTATATGAGCGCCTTGATCAGGAGGATAATTGCGCTTCAAGGAATTCACCACCGGGATGGCAATAGAATGCAAACCCATCTCTTTCGCCTTTTGTAAAATGTTTCTGTAGCACATGTGCAAGGTGTTTTCGGAAGCCGTCTGATATTTAACATTGTACTTTGGGCCGACGGTGTGGATGATATAACGGGCTGGTAAGGCATGGCCTTGGGTCACCCTTACCTCGCCTGTTTTACATTCGCGCACCTCTGCCTTGATCTCGTCACGTAATCGAGTTCCCGCCCTTTGGAAGATACTTGTACTAATCGGATTCACGTCATTCATTGATTCATTCGTAGAATTTATTATGGCATCTACTTGCAGTGACGCTATATCACCTTCCCTAAAGTGTTTTGTTTAGTTTTCAATTTGTTTACGTTATTAAAATGAAAGCTTTACCATAAAATCAACTTGTGGTTAATCGAATCGTCTTTGAGAAATGGACTATTTGGAGGAGTGTCCGCACCGAGAGGCACGCTTACAGAAGCATGCTGACTTACGGGCACTTCACCCCAACGTTTTAACGTTTGTGAATTGATTGTGGGTAATGGCACTTGGCCCAAAGGCTCCAAATCTGTCATGATTCGCATTCAGACTGCCTGAAAAAGTTAATAAACTCATTAAAAGCAATCAGTGAAAGGTCATCTACTGTGAACCGTACAACATACGTTCTTTTATCTCGAAATAAATGTCGCAGAACCGTTCCTGATTGAGAATATGGTTAAAAGGTTTCTAAAGCTTTTACAAAAAACGGGTTTTGAAAAGTTAATGAGATTAAAAAGTGGGTCAAGCTCGTCAGTCAATATCTTTGATTTGAATAATGAAAAACTAAGGGAGCTTGATACGTACCTTAAAAGTACTTTTTGATGAACTATGAATAATGCACATGAAAAAAAGAACGAACCACTTACGTCTCCTTATCTTAACTCTTTATACGTAAATACATTCTGAAAACAACACTCTTTACTTAAGTCAGTTTTATAGCTTATAAATAAATGTGTATTTGTTTATTTCACAATAGCCTCTTGCTGATATGAGAAAAGTGCCTCCCAATTACGTACTGTTCCTAATTGGAGGGGTATTGTATTATAAATAAATCAAATTGATTTTTGGGGTCTACTTTAACGAATTAAACATTCATGATCTTCAAACATAAAATACGACGTAACTATTGGTCATTCATTAACACTGAATTGCGGTTAGAATGGAAATAAATATAGCAAAAAACCAGTTATGTACCGTATTTCCTCATCCTTGAAAGTGGGATACATTATTTATCCAAGGTCAAGTCTGTATTATTTAACAGGAGCATCCTAGTTTTTCAAAAGAAATGGATTTTGAAAGTGCATACGTTACCTGGGTCAAAGCAACAATTAGAAACTTTCTTTGCCAGTTATTTTTTAAATAGTTTTTTTATAACTAGGTATACATAATAACACATTCACACCACACACAACACGCCTAGAGATAAACAATTGTCAAATGTTGACGTTTACAACTGTCAATTTCATTAATTAGAGCAACGTTGCCATCTTTAAAATTTATTGTTCAAGAAAAATAGTGGTTCTTTCACACGTTATAATAAAATGGAAATTATATCTTCAAATTTGGAGTCGAATAACGAGAAACTTTTGATCGAACAATCAAAAATGTAACCACATTTTGCAGAATTCATGTTGAGTTGGAGTACATATTTAAACTTGGCGGCAAATAATCTTGTAAACTGTAATGCATCATGCTCCTTGGTTATGATTGGCTGGATTTTCTAATTGTTTCTAGTGACTTTAACGGCTATTATGACCCACCAGCAATTTGAATTCAAATAAGCGTCAACTATCAGCGGTTTATATCCTTTATAAATATGAAAATTGAAAAAGATGTGTGCTAATCATAATTTTCAATTTTCTCCGAATTTCGAATTAATTTAGATTCCTTTTGTTAGGTGAAGATAGTAATTAAGAGAGAAGTTGGTCATAGGAAGGCTTCCCAAAAGAAGAACTACAATCTAGGAAGACACCGATTTGGAAGAGCAGATGGCAACATTATTAATTTTTTCGATAATATATCCATTTTTTTTAATTCGTTATAAAAAAAATTGTTTTTGTCTGTTATCTTTAAAAATGTATTATTTTTAAATAAATATTTACAATAAACGAGTGTCTTGTACTTTGTCACAAACTCAACGTTATCAACTATATGCATTCATACTAAAAAGAGTAAGAAATTTTAAGAACTAAGACGAGAAAATTGAGTTTAGTGAAAAAACAAAACATGAAATACTAGACATTTTCAACTGTTAAAGCAATTTTAAAGTTTGAACAAGGGTTTTTCAACATTGTTCGAATATTTTTCTCAAATTTCTCTTTCACATTAGAAAACTGCATTATATCTTGTGGCTTAGTTTGAACCCAAAACTTATCAAATTCGTAAAACAAATAACTGTAAAATGAATGGAATAGTCTTATTGTAGGCAAACTTCTCGATATATTATAAAAGTATGTTTTTGCAGTACCATCACGTAACAGTACCCATGCCATTGACGTTAAATTTATTCCAACTATTGCAAAACAATAGCCATAGGTTGGATGTTGAGAATGCATGAGTACATGTTGAGCAGGCGCTCTATATTCTGAAGCGAAGAAAAGGAGATTTTCCAGACCCAACATCCCCATACCGCGAAAATCAGTTTTCGGATCTTCACCTTGAAATCCTATAGTTTGCCATTGTTTACTTACTCTTCCTGAAAACATAGTTCTTAAACGAGTTTTGTGTCAATTATCAGCTATCTATTTTAACCTTCTAACTCTTCCTCTGGCATTAAATACTTCCACAGATCATATAATTTCCTTTCGTGTTCGCAAATGTCGCTATCAAAGCATATTTTTCGTAAATGTTCCACTTCTGCAACCAATTGACGATAGCCCCATATTTGTTCAACACACTTTCCAAATGCTATTCCAAACTGATAATGAGTTTTTGGATTGATTTTTTTTACTGCCAACACAGTATTTACAGCTCCTAAAAAGTTTTTTTTACATATTTAATAAAAACCTCTTAAAAGGACGAAAATCTTTACAACAACACCTTTTAATATTTTTCTCTCGTTAACATCTGTGAATCTTTTTTGATCTGCAATGTCATTTAAATGATCCACTAATTGTCTTATTTGTCTCGTTCTAGATAAATTTAATGAACGTTCAACGGCAACGACTCTGGGAGCCCCACTTACAGTACCATAACATATCCGTTGAAGTTCACAGAGCCCTGTGGTTTTTCTTAAAAACCATTTGATTATTGGACGCAAGTATGAGGTAAAAAACCACCAGAAATGCAAATTCATTGTTTCAGTGAATATTTCAAGTACATTTGCTTCAGTTTCATACAGAGTAAATGCAAAATGTCCATACAAACATTTAAAGAAATGTAAACAAATCAAAATTGTGCGATACATCAATTACGTCATATTGTCAAAAATGCACATACAGTGTTGCCAATTATTAAAAAAAATGATATATATACTAGTTTCTGAGTTGCCAGAATCTGTCAAAAAATCACCAAAAGACAAGGATGAGCATATGCAATTATCGATGTTGGAAAGAGAAAGACGATCACCATCTGGTAACCCTGACCAGTTTTAATGGAAATCCTAAGTCATAAATCTAAAACTTGATTCGCTTATTATTTTATGAACCTAATATAATATATCACTTATGTGACACAAATCTAATTTTAGAAAATGTGATATTAAAAGACCTGTTCCAACTGGCGTCAGGAACCGTTCTGGAACGTTAAAATATGATCGACCAGTTTAATACCGATTGACATTCACAAGTAATTAATTCAATAATGAATTGGTCGATCATTTTTTACCGTTTTTGAACGGTTCCTGACGGCAGTTGAAACAGACCTAAAATGTTTTAGGTTAACTAAATTGTACAATACTGAGTACATTTCTGTGCTAATTGGCGCCAACGTCATGCCGCCGACAGAAACATAACCCCATTTCTGTTTAAATTGGCTGTGAGAAGGAACGGTCATTTTTTCACTTCTTCCAAATCCTCTTAATTTTAACTTTATTAACGTTAACTGCAAACTTCTCTAAAGTCAAATTTACCAATCATGTTTTGGGGTAAGTTTTTAAAAATTCGTATAATAGCATTACATGCCATAAATGCGAATCACATGTGCGTAGTTTTTTACATGATTCGTTTTTTGTCCTAAAACAAATTTTATACAACGTAGTAAAGTTGTTTTAAGAGATCTAGATCAAAAGAAACTAAAAACTATGATAATTCGTAAAATATATGGAAACTTCTATAGGTCTGATAATGGAGCCTGATAGGCGCTACTCACAACAAGTGAAGAAATCCTTTCATATATCAATGGCTGCACTAGACTTAGAGACTGCCGACGATCAACCGGCACAAGTTATGTGTGGATATGATGGCCGTAATTATTTGTTATGTACTTTAAAGGCCCCCAATTTAGTCCAATGTCGCTTAGATCTAGAGTTCCTTGTAAGTTATCTTTTCTTACTTTGTATTTGATGGATTATAAAAAATTTTCTAAACATCAGGCTGGCTCTGAAGTCTCTTTTGTTTTAAATGGTAAAGGGGTCATTCATCTTACCGGATATTTGACTGATGTTGATAATGAAGACGGACTGACCTTGGAAGATTTAGAGGAGCAATCTGAAGAAGAAGAAGAAGAAGAAGAAGCTGCAGTTGAGGAGGAAATTGTTGAAACGAAGAGTAAGAAAAAAAGGAAAAAGCAAAAGCAAACAGCTGAAAGTATGATCAAGAATTTAGTTTCTATTTGAAATGAAATATGTATGTTTTTTAGTACCATCAAAAAAGTCAAAACTTTCAAATGGGCAACCTAAAGAGCAACAGGTTGAAGAAACTATAGAAGAAGAAGAAGATGATTCAGATTACGTTTTTGAAGAAACGAGTGGTACCGATGAAGCAGATGTATTTTAATTACACCAAGATACCAATAGAATATTAATTGATAATGTTACAGATTGACAGTGAAGATGAATCAACTGATGATGTTGAGGAAGAAATTGAAGAAGAAGAAATAGAACAAGTGGTGATAAGTTCTAAAAAAGAAAGGAAAAAAAAGAAAAACGGTGACATTGAACAGAATGTGAAAAAAGAAGAACCACAATCGAAAACTAAGAAGCAAGTTTTAAAAGGGGGTGTTATAATAGAAGACTTAGTTGTGGGTAATGGACCTCCAGCCAAGCCAGGACGATTCGTCACTGTGAGCAATGCTTTTAATACTAAGTATGAGGTCTTGTAACGCACTAAAACATTTTAGGTTTACTACGAGGGCAGATTGGATAAAAATAACAAAATGTTCGATTCGACAGTTAAAGGTCCCGGTTTTAAATTTCGTCTTGGAGTCGGAGAAGTCATTAAGGGATGGGATATTGGGGTAGCAGGAATGAAAGTTGGAGGAAAACGAAAGATTATTTGCCCACCCAGCACCGCGTAAGTGTAGGATTCCGTAACTTAATTGAAGATTATTTTTCTTTTTTTTCCCAGATATGGACCAAAGGGAGCGCCACCATCAATTCCACCCAATTCAACCTTAATTTTTATAGTTACCCTGAGAAAAATTAAGTAATTTCACTGTTTAACCTAACATTTTCGTTCAAGTACTTGTTTATCAGAATAGATTTCATTTTTTTTATGTTGTAATTTTTAATAAATAAAAACATGATTTGAAATAATGAATATTTCTCAGTATAATCACATGAATGTGGTTTATTTTCTTCTCGTTATTATCCTAAAAATAGTTATGACGTATATGTGGTTGCCTATTTTTTAGCATTGCCACAATATAACAGTTACTTAAAATTAAAACGAATAAATCTATTTAAAATGTTATATTTTCAGACTTGATAACCGATTAATGTTGTAGACCAAAATCGAAATAACAAAATAAAATGATAAAGCAAGATCTAACACAAAAAAAAGACTTAGAACTTACAAAAAACAAAACGGACATCACAAGGGTTGCTTTGAATATTATTCTATTTACAGACACTCCTAAAATTATAAACATGTAGTTTTATTTACATTTTCGTTAGATATGGAATGAGCAGGTAAGCGACCTAAATTAACAACAAAATAAACGTATATTTCAAGTTTTAGCGCGAAACTTTTAAAAACTCCGAACGTCAACGATATATTTTTTTGTATCTGTTAAGCTGCGTCGAGATCTTAAACCAGCAAAAATTCATTCGAAATCAAAATGAACAAGCAAGTTTGGTTTAGACATACCCCTAGAGGATTTAGAATATTAAATAAGAACTCTTATCTGCTCGCTTAGTCAGGACGCAGCTCGATACATACATATAGCTGGTTTAAACGCTCAGTCTTGGTTTGCTTAAGCAAATTGTTTGAGCGTGTAAATCAGTCTTTAGATAAAAGACTAGAAATAAAAATATTGCCGAATTAACGAAACTAAACTGAACAGTGATTCAGCAATGAAGTTGCGCAGGGCATCTATGTATCTCTATTTGGTAATGTTTATACGAGAGACTTTTTGAAAACTCCTACGTACTTCATAGACTGCAATGAACAGTTTGTGCAGCAAAGCGTTGACCTATACCTCTAACACTAAGTGTTTATATTAAACGTCCTGTTAATGACATCTTCAAAGTGTTTTTAATATATAACATCACATTTTTCACATTAATTAATGTAATTAGAAGCCAGAAATTATTAAAAAATTCGTTCACAACTAAATGATTACACATTAATGATTTGTATAGTTAGGTTTGAACTTTCAATATTGTGCTTGTGCTTGAAATTGAAAATTAAGATGACTACACATGTTACAGCAAGTATGGCTGTGTAGGATAATATTGTACCAACGACTTTCACATTAATTGAATTGTCCAAGCTAATACAAAAAAATTGATCATGCACGCTTGTCAAATGTATAATTTCCTATGTAGCCACCTTTAATTTAAGAAAAAAAAATCATTTTGAAACGAAAACTGGATTCAATATTTTTGGAAAGCAAGCGACCAATCAAGAACGTTCATTATTGTCACTTTTCACATAGGAATTTGAATAGATTCCATTAGAGATTGACAATTTTGTTCCATTAATAATAAGAAGAACACCTTAGGGGTCTCGATTCACGTGGAAATATTACTGTTTTACCATTTTGTTCCGGTATTCAACGTAAAAATTACGTTGTAATAATCAAGAAACTTAACACTCAATATAAGGTTAAACGGCAGATTTCCTCAAAACGTTGACTTGTCTATTACAGAAATCGTATCACATTATTGCCATATGATCCATAACATTCTGAATTAGAATTGAAAAGTGATGACTTACCCCCTTGGGTCTCAAACTTAATTATATATGTATACCCAAACAAATTTGAACACTGATCCTATTAAAGAACGTTCTGAGACTAAACGTATCCAGTTTTTTTTTATTTTTGGCATTTCAAGATTGTTACTAATATCAGTTTCATCTCAAATTGGCAAGAGTATTAGGTTATTTAACACTTTGTAAGTATACTTTCATTATCTATCCAGTGTATTCCCCTCTTGTGACAAAGATTTTAGTGAATTAATAACGTAATACTCTTGTTAGTTGAGATGAAATATAAATTGTTATCATTTTGAAGAATACAGTGCCACTGTATTGACAGGAAACTCGAATTTTTCGATTTAAATTGAGAATGAAACTGACTAAATATTAAGTCTAAATAGAATATACAATCACCAACAGTTGCCGACTAAACAGGAATATTGTCCTTAAGATTACTTCATATTCAGCAGAGGAGCTCTTCATTACTCAATAGCTTTGCTCATGAAATCGATAAATCGTCGAGCGTATTGTTCAGGATCGCATGTGCTGATCCCGTCCACGTTCGATCCGTATTTGACAGTCTTTGCAGCTTTGGCCGCTTGTTTTTTCACACCGTAGTGGGTCAGGACATCGATTATGGCCACAAAATAAATTTCTTTTACTGGAGCTGACTCGCATGACGGTATCGCGTAAATGTCCAGTTCCGGTATTATACCACCTGAAAACAATTTAAAACGATGAGTTAAGTTGACATTAAATGCCAATTTAGGCAATTAGACGTGTACCTTAGCCACAAGCGGTGTCAAGCTGTACTATACTAGGTGTCAAGTATAAAATGTTGCACTCTGATATGCAAAAGGTAAGATTTTATAGGAAATGACTCTTTGACAAATTTCTGTCTTTTTAATACACTTACAAGCAGTGACGATTGCCCATAAAATGTATTTACTTTTCCGATATCTGTACAAGGTCCATTTTGTTCGAGACACCCTGTACATGTATAAAAATAAATATCATCGCTATTTCTCACCTGAAACGGTGCTAATGTACTGGTAAATTTTGTTAAATGTACCTTCATATTGGATGCTTTGCTCTCGGAGGTATTGAGAGACCGCGTTAGGAGAATCGGGGGGCGTGTTAAACGCCATTGAGCCCATTCGATTCTCCAGACCTGAACCTTCGCTCTCGTCTGAATCGGGTGGATTTTCCGCCTCCAATTCACGGCGTCGTTGCAACTCTTGCTCGCCTCGTTCCACTTCGTGAATTCCTTTTTTTGGGAGGAGAAAAATTTCATTTAAGTATAGTGTCAATGTTAAAAATCGTTCATTATCATTACCGAGTAACAAGCTATAGTCCATTAAATGTAATTTGGTGAGGAAATCAACATCGGCAGTTAAAGTTTCCATTAATTTCGATTTTGCCTCTTCGCCTATGTAGACCTATGTGGAAAAGTTTACGGTAGAAAATTTTAGTTATTTTCTATTAACAATGTAACCTTCATTTGTTCCTTTACGAAATCGTTATCTTTTAAAGTAGGCAGCTCTTTTTCTCTTTCTCTATCAGAAGCTTCTCGGTCTACAGTTGATCCTGAAATTTATTTGAGAAAGAAAAATACTTAAATATACTATTTTAGACGAAGTTAAATTTGAATAAGAACAAAATAAGTTTGAGTTATTGTTATGAAGAGATATAAAATCCACATTTTCATAAAACCTGCACAATAAATTCTAGTGGCAATGCCTGTAAAGTGGGCTATAAGTGTCTCTTTACAAACCAATCTATCAATAGTTCCGTTAATTAAAAAGCAATTTCTCTTTGTCTCAGATAGAAAGAAATAACCAATTGATAGGGAGAGGATATGAATAAACTAAAAAAACTCTCGAAACAGGTTTTCAGATGCCAAATTAATTTTTGAATGAAGCACAAACCACTAGTTTTCGAACGTCCCTTTCAGAAAATGAGTGAACCAAAAAGAAATGGTGGATTATATGGTCAAAAATAAGAAAAAAATACCTTCGAAATGAGCCACAAGGGCTCTCTAAGGGAGGAACAATGACTTTTTTGCAAGAATGGCAAAAAGGACATCAGATTAAAATCATCAAACCCAAAGTATTACTTTGATACGCTGAAGAAACTATGTGCTAAGGAAAAAATGGTGTACAAAAAGAAGATTGCAGCAAAATTTTCTTTAGACCACTTTTAATGCATGCCTCTGGTTGACACTTTGCAAAATGAAATATATCAGCTTCTTCAATTTTGATACTTCGATTTTAACTGTCGCTCTTTTTGTCGTTATTGTAAAAAATACTTTTACTACAATTCTTCCTTTAAAGAGCTCTAACTCGTCTTTAAGGTATTTTTGGGTATATGTTTATAAACATTTTTTTCTTATTTTCCACCACATAATCAATTATTTTCTGTTGGTCCACTAATTTTCGGACACTTTGTATATTTAATATAATTTAATAACATTTTTTTAAATATACCTTTCAAGTCAAATTTCCTGTGGGTGCTCAAATGATTGGAAAACACATTTCTCATAACCACAATGTAATGCTCAGCATTGTCCACAGTCAGTCTATACATTCCTAAATATTGGGGCAACAGGGTTTTTCCATGTCTTTCCACTATATACTATTTTGAAATGGATATGAATTAATGGAACATTCTGGAACAGTTGCATACTCACTGGATGGTAGTGTTTTAGGAATGAATGCATTCTCTCTACTTCTTCTGAAGTAAGAGTTTTAATAATGAAAATCTTATCATAACTTTGGTAAAATTTTGCTCCACTTTTTCCAGCTGAATCGTCGGGTAAAGGTTGTGACCTACAAGTTTGGTTATTTTCAGAATGCACATCGTTGCTTTAATTGTTCAATTTTCTTGAAAAAAATGCAATAATTGTCCTGAATACTTACAAGGTACATGCTTTTACGTATTTAAGTTGATTTATGTACCTTTGCATGAGTAATTCTATTATCAGTGTTTTGGAATTGCATTAATCACAAATTTAATTTATATACAATTCCAAAAACACTTATTAAACGTTAAATCAAAAATAACAAGTACAATAGAGATATGCGTGCTATTTGTAGCTTTTCCAGGATGTTTACCTAGTCAGTGACTCTTTGTAGTCTAAGTCATCAATGCCAAATCGTTCACGAATATTTCGAAATACCATAGGGCAATATTCCTTGACTTTAAAATGTGATGGCATGTTTTCCCTGAAACATCAAACATTTATGGTTTTGTTGTCATTTTTCGAAATTAGTTTACTCACTTGTTAAACAAATGATTGTCAATTTTAATCTTGGAGTAGGCTCGGAAATCATCAGGCAAAAGCATAACGGGGATAGTAACATGCATTAACTCGTTAATCTATTGAAAACAGAATATTTATTTGAAATTTGCACTGTAACTTGGAAGTGCTTTTTTCTGGAACAACAATAGATTTATATACGCTCACCGTATGATTAATTCCCCACATAAATACGCTCAAAAACGGTTCGTTGGCTCTGAAAAGTTTTACTTTTTGGTGTTTCACACGAAAATGTTTCTTTTTCAACTTGGACTGTCCACTGGAACTCATTTTTTTTGACAGTTTCGTTTCCTTTTACGATACGCAAAAAGGTAATTTACAATACCGAACAATGTCCGGACATTTTTCACATTGGCACTTTAATTTTTCAATAACAACCTCGACGCCCACCGACTCGTTTTCTTATTATTTAATGACAAATTATTTATGTTTTTTTAATGGATAAGATTTGTAATCAAATCAGGAAACACACCTTCATTGATTAGTTATCGGTTTTGTTCGACCGGCAACGAGACTGTACGAAACAAGTGGCACGAAGTTAGGTTTGTAATAAGTGACAGCTGACATTTCTTTCAAATTCTAACCTTCTTTTTCGAGATTTTCTTGCACGATTGATTGAAATTTTCAGTGTATTTTTACATTTCTGAAATAATGGGTTTTTCTGATGGAGTAAAGCAACGATTGGCAGTTGTAATTGAATTGGGGAAAACCGTTTTTCATTATGGTTTCATTCCTACTGTATTATACTTGGGTAAGTTTGTTATATGTAAAAATTTACATGTTATTTTAGTTTTCTGATTTTGTTGCAGGTTTTAAGAAAGGAGCAGATCCTGGAATGCCGGAACTTTCTATAACAAAGTAAGAATTTACGTTTTCGTTAAATCGAATTTCTAATGAAATTTGCTTTTTTTTAAGTTTACTATGGTGAAGCAGTGTTTCTAACAAAGGATAGAATTCGCTTATATTTGAGCCAATGTAACGTTTACTTTTAATGTTATATTGTTTTTGATACTTTCTATATGTATACATTATTTTGGCGCAATAAATTAGCTATTTAACAACCTATTATATGTTTTTATTAACTGGATAAATGATTTGGACAATAAGAACAGAAGAATAAAAGGTTAACTTCACAACTGTTTACCAACATATTTGACACAAATTATTTGAATAAGCTTTAGAGAAAAATTAGAAAAACAAACTAGAACTGTATCAAAATAAGAAGAAAACTATTAAACCTAATTGATCAGAACAAGAATAGTACAGTTTGTAAATGTATTCCTCAATGAAAATTACTATATTTAGTTGTTTTTATGTTGTTGTCATTACGAAGGTACTGAGCAATGATTTCAATATTATTGATTGATTTAATTTATTGTTAAAGGTATCAGCTGAATATTATTGTGAATCTGCAATTTGTGATGTAACCATTGAGTATTGTTGCGGAGAAAATAAATGTTGCAAGAAAACTGTGGAGGTGTGGTATTACTGGTTAGTATTAAATATTAACACTCATAAATAAGCCTACATGCACAATTTAACATGGAGTACGTGAGATTATAAAAAGAACGATAAGAAAACAAAATGTTTGGTTTACAAACACTCTTTGTTAACTATATTCAAGGTGACATTTTTGTTAATCATTTGTTTGTATGTAAAAAAATGATGACATTAATGGTCTTTTAACGGCCAGAAGAAAAACAACAAACACACTAAAACAAGTATGTATAAGAAGTCACTAAAAGACAAATGATTAACAAACACTAAATGAGTAATGTTATTTTTGAAAAAATGTATATTTCAATTCCTTGTTACCGGTTTATTACAGATTTTTCAACCCATTCTATACTGTAAATTTTGTTTCAGGGCGGTGATGCTTCTGGTTTTTATAGTTTTAATTATAGCCGCTTGTTTTTACATGAAAAGATTAAGAAACAAATATAGTTCGTATAGCAAGTTGGAGCAAAAGTTTGATGAGGTAATTACAACTCAAGCATAGAGTTGTTTTGGACCAAATAGTCATGGTTTTATGTTTTCAATTGAATGTACTGTTTTTCTAGTTATAGAACGTTACATGAAATATTAAACCTTTTTTCCTAAAACCTACATCATATATTTAAATTATGAAAAATTTGTTTCGTTCAATAATCGTTTTTTGCTTTTCTTATTAAACTATTCGAGTGAATGATAAAAAAAGACAGTTATATACTTATCTGTAAGAGAAATTATAAACTAAAAACGAGAATAGTTTCTCGGACAAGAAGAAATTGCACTAACGATACAAATTATATGAAAAATAGCATACATATTAATTATAGCGTTCATAAATGACTAAATGGCATCTTAGATTCTTGCGCCATCGCTCTGATCGTCAAGTCATCCGGTGTCGTTAAGAGTCACTTACGAACCTTAACATGTAATATGCTATTTCTTATTATTGCATTTATATGAATTTAGGTACGTATGCACATATGTAACCTCTATAAAGTTTATATTTAGACAGCAAAAATATAGTGTTTTAAGAAAAAGTATTAAAAATTTAAAGAATTTAATGTGATAATCGAATATACATTGTAATATAATAAATGTAACTAGGGCGTAAACTGGCATTATTTATACAGTTAAAACAAAGCACAAAAACCTCAATTTCAATAACAGTTTATTCATTCATGTCCTTTAATAAAATAAGTACTTTTAATATCAAAAATTAAGTACTAATTAGAAACAAACATTATGTATCTAATACTATATCACTAAAAATACATTGTTTGTATGTTAAGTAAAATTATCATCAATAGTAGACTCAAAGGCACTGAATGTTGGCCAGGTAATTTCAATTATGTGTGCACAATACTACATGTTTTCCCGTAACATTGGTTGTTTAAATTGAAATTTAACCTAATTTTTGGACTATTCTAAACTGGAATTGTTTGAAAGTTAAATTTACTTTTGTTAAACATTGAAAAGAACTTAGGCAAATCCCAAAAAAAAGAAACGAGGGGAAACTGTACCCTGTCATATAAAATATAACTTTTTATTTGCCTATTCTAGTTTTAAGTGTTGAAACCCTATATTTTTTTCAAACATTAAGTTTGATTCTGATGATATTGTGGTCTACCTGCAAGTTCCAATAAGTACCTGAAAATATAACATACTATTAATAAAAAGTATTTTAAAACGACATATTTTCGAAACCTGTCGGGATGGTCCAACCAATCGGCAGCACTTAATTTAACCGTACGCTGTTTCTCCGCCTCTTTTACCTCCCACTTTTTCACCTCTAACTGCCTTTCCCGTTGAACCTGATCACCACAACCCCAAACCTCAATTGTCTCAATGTAATAAGGAATTTTCTTCCATTCCATTTTTTCAAAACCACCATCAACGATAATAATCGGCTCTCTAGGGTTTGAACCGGCTCTTAAACCATGAGGATAACCTCGGACTGTAGTATTCAAATAAAGAAGTTTTGAACCCTTTTCCAACAATTGAAATCTATTAATAAATGTAATTTTATTATTGTATACTGTAAATTACGAATTTAAAAAAGGCTGTTTACTTGGGTAAAAGTTGAAAAACAGCTGATCCCTCGCCTCCAAAATAGTGATTTGATTCTTTCCATTCGCAGGGCGATGACACGCAAAATTTTTGATCGTCTTCTACCTTAAAAATCACAATGGTAGGTCCTTTATAGCCTAAAACGTGATGCAGAAAGCGATTTGCTCCCAGGCCGTTCTCGTCAGAATCATAAATCAGTGTCCAGTGAGACGGTATGGCACAAGCGATTTTGGATAAAAATGACATACTCGCTAAACCTATTATTTCACATTAGAAAAAATCTTATTTGTAAAATTAATATTACCTGTGGCACTACTTCCTGGCGAACTCGCTTTTTGAGGTCTGGAATACAATGGGGGCAGGGCTCCGGCTAACAACCAAGACAAGCTCATTGTTAACAGATGCGGATGAGGATTTTTGGATTGGCCAAATGGGGAGGGCTGTTCCAGGACGGGAGTTGCCAATTCCAATCCTAAGAACACAATTTAATGAGGTTTATTCGGGATAAGCTATATTATACACAGACATTTGATGAAGTCTTGATGTAAGCAAACATTGAAGAGAGGAATTAACAACTGTTTAGAACGATCCTAAATATACGATGTAGAAATTAAAGAAATACACATTTTATATCATCTTTGTGTAAAAACCACAGAAGCATAGCCAAGACAATTAACAGAACCACTGCTCACGAAATCAATTATGAAGCAAGAAGCATGAAAATGCTTATGTCCTAACTTTTTTTTCATTATTCAATGTTACCTGATGCACTCGTCAGTAACTTAGACTCTATGCCTAAAAAAACGAAAAGGAAATTATAGTTTACTCATAGAAAACCTGGTCGCAATCTGTACAAAATCACTTAGCTTTTCCATGTGATTACCTGTAGATTCCGGTGGTTCACTTTGATCAATGGTCCTCCAAGCAGTGGCCATAGAATGTACAGCATATCTATGTAAAGGCAAAAGTAAACGAGATGCATGATCAGCCAACCAGTGCATAACGTATTGCGAAGACAAACTGGGCTTTTGATAAAAACATCCATCAACGACCGCCTAAACAGTTGAAATCATAAGATTCCATTGTTTTTCAATTGAATGTTCATAACCTACTTGTAAGGTTTTATTAATGGAGAGGCACATTTGTGGTCCTTCGGAATAGTGATCCATGCTGACGTGATAGGCACACATGAGTAATGATTTAAATGCGTCTGGTGTAATACTGTAACTGTTCTTTTCAGTGTCAAAAGTGGACCACATTTTCACCCAAATATCCAGTATGGCATGATCTTCTAAGATCTAAATTTGAAAATACATACATAAGAATAAAATTTTTTAAGTGCTATAAACTAGGTACCCCTAAATATTTTTCACATTGTTGCTGAAATGATTGGGTTGACAGATAATTTTGTTTCGACTGGGAATTCTCCAAAAAGAATTTATACAGTTTATCAGCCAGAAGTGGGTATTTTGGAAACAAATAACGCTAAAAATTCAAAGTTTAAAATTGAATTGAATTTTTATTGAAGACCTTACGTAGAAAACATTTTGTGTTACTCCTTTTATGTGATCCTCTTCTTGAGTTTTTTCAGTTAAAATCTGCAAGATAAGAATACTTTTTAATAAGAAATTTCTTTCTTCTCTAACAATAGTACAGTTGTCTTATTTATTTCTTATCTCATATAATAAAGATAGATCTGAAAAAAAATTTAATTAATGCAAGCTCGGGTTAAATGGAAACTTTTAAAAAAAATTCTAATGTCAAAAACTATTAGTTATATACGATATTTTTCGACAGAATTTCCATTACGTTTTATTTATTGATATTTTACGATGTTTATAACACTCACTTCACTCCTTCAATGTAACTAATGTTTTCCCCCCTAATGCAGTTGTTATTTTTAAACTGACACTCTTGACTACTTTCAATTCGGGTCTTTGTCATTAATAAGGATTTTTACAATTTAAGAATAAACAATTCTCGTAACTTGCACAAATTGTGACAAATTTCCGTTTAGATCATTTATTAGCACATTTTTAAGGTTTTCTTTTGATTTTGTCTCTAATTAGAATTCTAAATGTTAATTCACCGTAGAACTCATATTTTCTCTGATATACTATGTCGTTTGAGATTTGATATAATTGATGGGTACCCTCTAAATAATTATATCAATTATACATACGAGATTTATGTAAATTTGTAACAGTGATATATTATTATCTTATTAAACCAACATAGATATTTATGTAAATTTCCTGACCTTGGCAAGCCTTTCCAAGGGTGCCATTTGCTCTAAGGGCTTTTCCTGGCTATTATCAGTCGTGGTACTGTTTCTGTGACTGCTCTTCCGGTGACTACCACTAGTTGAGGAACCCGATATGGAGCCAGTATCGTCAGATTTTTGTGAATGGTGTCCATGATGGTTTCCCATGGTTTTATTAAAATATGAAATTCTA
Source organism: Hypothenemus hampei (assembly GCA_013372445.1). Lineage (NCBI taxonomy): Eukaryota > Metazoa > Arthropoda > Insecta > Coleoptera > Curculionidae > Hypothenemus > Hypothenemus hampei. The sequence continues at coordinate 4,332,548 of JABRWK010000001.1, read as the reverse complement.
TAACGTCATGTGATTCAAGAATCGCGAGAGATTTTGAGACGCACTAAAAATCTATAATTTTGTTCAGTTGAGAAATGAGCAAATTGAAAATAAAAAGTAAACAGCTGTTTGAGATTAACTGTCAAAATTCTTCTTCTTTTATTTTAACTTATTAGTTCTTATATATATTGATGGCCTCAAATCAATACCTCGAAAGTCGGAATTTTACAATTTTAAATTTTCGCGCCATTAAATTGTTTTTCTTGGTCTTCCTTCATAGCAAAAATAAAAAATCTATATTTTATCATGGTTTACTGGTTTTGGCTAGGGATGGGCAACAATATCGATGCAACTGTCAAAATATCGATTTTAAAAATCAAAAATGAAATTTAAAATTTCTCGAATCATTGTTTTCGAACGCTTCCAGTATTTTCCGTCCTATTTTTTCTTGTTCACATTTTGATGTTTTTTATACAAGGAGATCTGAAATATATACTATATATTTTTCTGCATGTTATTGGAAAATGAGCTGGTTTGATATTATAAATGCTGGAAACTAAAAATGTTTATGGGCCCAGATTGTTTCTTTTTGTTGAGTTGTACAGTTGTTTTGCTGAAACGAAAAATTCAGAAGCATTTGATGCTAAAAGTCAAGAGTCTTTTCCTAATACAATCTGATTAACTATAGAGGCATATTTATCCCCTTTGTATTTAACCAAATTATTTCTTACGATTTTTTTACATGAATACCGTTTATGCAACTTCTAAGTTATGTAGTATTCATTAATTGCAATTATGGGACCAAGTACTCCAGGTTTATGGAATTCATGTTTGAAAATGTGCCGTATAGTTAAGGCCATTCGACAAAGATTGTTATTAAATTTCCCGTTTAAATGGCCACGGTTCTCAAAATATACAGTTTTGCATGCATACGTTTCCTGATCTAACGTTTTTCTAATAAATATCGTTACATTTCTAGAGCTTTGAATTTTAGAATTTTAAGAATATACTTTGCGGTACAGCTGTGAATTTTCGGTACTATTTTCATGAGTGTTTTTGAAAAATTCTTGGGAAAAATTTCGTAATTTTACTAAAAAAACGACAAACTACTATACCTATGTGAAACAATGTTATAAAGTTGGCAATAAATTAGATCTGTTCCTTTCACAATTCGCACCCACTAAATATTTTGAGAATCATGTAATTAAAAGGCTCTTGTAATTGTCTATGAACTCTGTTGCAATGGGGTTTATATTTATGAAGTTTCTTTGACAAATTTGGCCGAAGAAATTTTGAAAATTTTGACTGAAGTTTCTGGGCATTACGTTTTTCCCGTTTCGTTACAAATCCTAGATTTTTTAATATTTCCAAAACACTTAAACAATGAACAGAATAAGGGAAGAACAAAAATGGATGGAAAATTGTTTATGATCGTAAACAGGACTTATCTGAAAAATGAGACAAATTCTTGCCTTAAATCACTTGACGCTACTTAAAACAATAAAAATTAATATGTTACCGTAAAAACTAGTTTTTACCACCGCCCTTAGTTAATTCTAGTTTTAACTAAATAAATTTTAGTTAAAGAAGATCTAACGACTAATTTTAAAATTATTAAATTATATTAGATCTGTTATGGATTGTAACATAAATATATTTAATTAAAATCATAATAAATCTAACCAAAACTAACCTCAGACATTGAGCTTAAATACAAATCCACAAAAGCACTTGAAAACTTGGAGTTAAAAAGTAAAAGTAAAAAAAGGAGATGTTTTACCTATTGCACTATTTCAAGTGCTATTGTGGATTTATATTTAAGGTCAGTGTCTGAGATTAGTTTTGGTTAGATCTATTACGATTTAAATTAAATATATTTATGTCTGAGTCCAAAATAGATCTAAAGACTAGTTTTAAATAAAATATATTTAGTAAAAACTAGAATTAACTAATGGCGATGGTTCAAACTAGTTTTTCCTAATCAAAACTAGTATGGACTGAAGACGATGGTTAAAACTAGTTTGGACTGAATTCGGGTTTTTACGGTAACATGTACACTACTGGCAAAATATTTTTTAACATAAAATTTTAATGTGATGAAAAGAGAATGTAATTTACAAAGTTAAGATTAAAACGAGAAGGAGACAGTTTTCTCCTACTACCTTTTCATTACATCTGAACACCCTCAAAAGCCAGTGAAAAATCGATAAATTGGTCGATCGGATGCAACCACTTCCCGAATAAATCCGAACGTGCTTTTCCGATGAATAGAAGGGGAAAGTATACGCACACGATCATTATCGCTTTCTTTGTTTAACTTGAGAAATATAAATTACGTTCTCTTTTCATCGCATTAAAATCGTATGTGAAGAAATATTTTGCCAGTAGTGTAGATTTTTTGGGTGAAATTGAATCTTTCGTGATTGTCCATAGACTTATAAGAGATAGACCGAGTGAGAAGAAAATATTCTGAAACATTTTTCATTTATTTTCATTAAATTGCAATTTATTAATTGAAAGGGTTATGGTATCCATTCACATACAGTTGATCTGTTGTTCACAGTGAGCTCGACACCTATACTGGAGAGTGCACTCAATGCTAAATAAACGTCCCTGATTAGAAAAGGACGGTTTAATATTTTCGAGTCCAAACCTATCTTTGTCTGACTTATTGACAATATTTGAAAAAAAAAGGATAGGTTTGGACTCGAAATGCCCTCTCACTCTGCCCAAACTACTCCGTAAGAGTGCACACTCCAGTACAGGTGTCGAGCTCACTGGTTGTTCACAATGGTTTTTCTTCTTGATTACAGACAACATAAAAATCACAATAATCATTTGAATTATTCAGTTATTAAATAAAATAAATAACAAATAATCCGGTAAAGTATTTAGGTAATTTTCAATCAAAAATACACTTAGATGGTTTCAGTTCTAACCCCTCTAATTGTATTATATTTCAAAATTTTAGGTACATGTTGCCCCTTATAAATATTTTTTTGGAAATGGCGCTTTTAATTTTTAAGTAAAGAAAAAATATATATGTTTTTCATAGATTTTTAATATTTTTCATTAATATTGACAATTAAACCAATCCAATTCCAAAAATCAAACTATCTTTTAAACACCAGAGTTGGAGGAGATCCAAGATCTGAAGTGGGATACTCTGGCGTAGGCACTGGGAGCTCCAGCGGCGCAGATGCGGTTTCCGAAAGATACAACACCAACTTGTACACCGTTAACAACCAAGGGACCACCAGAGTCACCATTGCAGGCACCACGACCATTAGCACCAGAAGTACAGATGTGTTGAGCGCCGATGCTCCAGGTTTGTTGACACACAGCATTGGTAAGGACTGGCAATTGAACGGTTCTCAATTCAGTAGCGATGGCGCTGCTAGCGTCACTAGTTCTTCCTGTTAATGAATTTTTTAAAATTAAAATCTTAAACCAACTGAAAAAGTTTATTAATTCTTACCCCATCCGGAGAGTACGGCGGTGCTTCCAGCAAAGGTGCCAGCGCTAGCCGCAGCAAGATTTATCCTGGAAATGCCACTTTGGCCAACTGGGATACTGGCAGCTCTGAGGAGAGCGATGTCATTTGCTAAAGTATTGCTGTTCCATCCAGTGTGCACGGTACGAGCGTTGGCAGCAAGACGGACTTGAGTAGGTTCGTTCACAGTGGTTCTCGGGTTGTGAGCACCAACGATGATTTGTACTGAGGTGGCACTAGAAGAAAATGTTTAGGGAAATATATCATAAAATGGTTTTAGCTATACATACGTGTCAACGCAGTGAGCAGCAGTGAGGACCCATTGGTTGCTGATGATAGAACCACCACAGAATCCAGAGTTGTTGATGATCAAAGCCGCTTGGTAGGGGAATTGTCCACGGGCAGCTACGGATCCACCAACAATTCTAAGTCCGGGGTTCGCAACGATGGGTACGAGAGGTTCTACATCAAGATCGAGGGGTTTGATGTTGTCCCAATCGTAGTTGAATTCCTTTTAAAATAGAATTTAAAAAAATGTCTAGAAAATAAATAAATAAATAAAAGTTACCTCAATTTCTTCAGCGAAAACGCTGACAAAGCAGACTAAAGCAACAATAGCAAATTTCATCTTGGCACTCTTAGATCAAGCTACCAAACTGTGATGATTGTAGAAAATTTTCAAATATTTATACTAAAAAAATCGCGAAACGACAGTAATTTGTTACATCGTTAATCCCTTTAATTCCTCCACTCGACAACAAAAATTTTAATTTAATCTTGTCTTTAATAACGTTCAATCTTGTTTCCTTTATCATTCTTAAGAGGATTTTGATTAGTATTAAGATTAAATTGCAGACAACTTCAAATTTTATTTTTACGCCGTTTACAATATTCATTGATTAAAACGTAAGAGTTCAAAACAAGTGCAAGATATTGTGCACTATATTGGAATGTTTATTGAATTTGTAGATTGTGCTGATCTTATTGATATCCAAATCATCGATCACACTTTCAGTTCAGTCAGAAAAACTAATTATATCTAGGACATCTTGGACAAAGGATAACCTATAAAGTTGCAAATTCATATCATTTACGTAATTCTATGGACATATGAATATACAAAGAATCTCTAATCCAGTGGCATGTGTCAATTGGTATGAGTAAAAGAATGTGAGACAGGCTACAACCTAAGTAACGAAATCTATAAGTAGGAATGAAACAAAAAAACGTCATTATTCCGAATGTTTCATAAGTTTTTGAAATCGTTCCTGTGACATAATGGAACGAGGGAGTTCCTGGTAAATTCAGTTAATGTGGATCCTTCTATGATCAACTTTAACAACATCCTATGTTTGGACGTGATTTTTCATATAAACATATATCTAAATAAATAATATTGTAAGTTCGGAATCAGAGAAGATCCAAAAGTGAAGCATCAAAGATCTCTCCGTATTTCAAAAGTAACGATTTGGCCGACTATGTGATTGGAAGGCAATATTGGTCCCGATTTCTTTGAAGATCCGCGAGAGAATTCTGTTACTGTTACTTCTACAAAAGATGAAGATTTTAAACAAATTTCTCCAGTCATAATTGCAGCAGGGTTTTGGATGCAAAAATATTATTTGGATACAGTAAGACTGGTTAACCTACCATACTTCGAACATGAGTATACCGTTGTGAAGAAAATGTTTCACAACATAGTAAAATCACACGGAAGCGATATTTGAAGATTACCCGCCGCAGTTTGGATTTGACACGATGTGATTTCTTTTTATGGGAATGCTCCAAAAGCAGAGTTTATGTGAATAATCCAGTCATTATAGTTCAATTTAAGACGAATATTGGTCAAGCAATAACTGAATTCTTGGAAATATTATGTGGAAAGGTTTTTCAGAATCTTGGTACGAGACGCCAGATGTGAAATAGTACACATTTAAATGATATAATTTTTAAACAATTATTTTCTCATGTTTCTTCTATCATTTCAATAACAATTTAGTTTCTTACAACTTCTAATTTTTTTGTTATTAAGCTTTAAAAAGAGCCAAAATGTATGGAACATCTTATGTTAAGATGAATAAAACTATGCACAATTACTGTCCTTTTAACGAGACAGGTTTAGTCCTTTATCATTTTTATGGCAAACCTCTTTGCTGTTTACGAATGAAAAATCCGCAAGGACAATGAAGAATAATAAACTGGAAACTAACATATTTTATATACGATTATCTTGGCTCAATAGATATGATATTTTATAAAAAAAAATGGAAAATTTACATCTTTTGTGGAATACGAGCGATAAGGTGTGTAATTTAATCTTTTAAAAACCAGAAATTTGGATAATCGATCATCGGTTCAAATGCTGCTTTGCATCACAGCGCAAACAGACTAATGAGTGAAACTCAATGGATTTTAAAACATGCCCAACATAATATGTATTATACAACTACCATCAGACTTTTTGGAATTTTTAGGCCCAGCGCTCACGGAGCGATTGTTTTGCGATAAATGTTGCAAATCAGTTTCACTCTACAACCAAAATACAACTTTTATATGCACACGGGCGCGACTCATTGTGAATCAGTAGCAATCAATTTGTGTAACAGTACAGTTAATTTTTGCAACGTCAAATAGGGAATATTCAGTTTCAGATGCGGAGGACATCATTGATTATTACCAATACCGCAGAGGAAGTTTATAATTGTAGAGTTCTTCGTATTTTTCCACCACTCCAACAAATTTCAAGTTTAATTCTTGATAACCCATTTAATAAATTGCAATATAAATAAATAAACAAAATAATATAAATAATATAAAATAAGGAAAACACCTTGTAATTCAATGCAACTTTATTCTGTAACGCAACTATGACCGCGGAAAATGATCGCGAAGAAGATTTGGGACTGATTGCAAACTAGTTTTATTTTATTGTTAGATCAACTTGTATGCGGCTCTACACTGCTATACGTTGCCACGGTTACAAAACGGTTGCAAGATCAACTGATTTGCAATGTTTGTTGCAAAACAATCGCTCAGTGAACGTTGGGTCTAAGTGTCCGTAAAAATTTGGTCACACCTCTGTGTAGTCAAGATTTGACTCTGTATGATTTATTTTTATTTCTTACAATCAATCTCAAGAGATAAAAAAAACAGCTTCTGGCATCTTGACAAAGGGTATTTCTATTTCTTTTTTAATTAAATCATGGCAATGTGAAAAGTAGAGTGGAAAAATTGTTCAAATAGGCGGTTTGAAAAAATTGAAAAGACAAGCTACTTTGAAAAATAGTTAAAGAAAAGTTTATTTTTTAATACGGGAAACTTTTGTTGAGTAATTCTTGTATCCCTTTTAAAAATTTAGGGCAAGACATGTACCCATGTAAACTTTTTTAAATCGACTATTTTGTATTAATTGTTAACATCAGGTTGTTTTTACAACAAATTAAACCACTTCAAAATTGCTACCAAAAGATTTAAATAAACACATTAAATATATTTGAAAATATTTATTATTTATTAGCATTTAGTCAGTTTTAAAATTTGATGTTATAAATTTAAAAACTTCGAATCCAGTATTCCAGCAAATTCTTAAACACCAGAGTTGGAGGAAATCCAAGATCTGAAGTGGGATACTCTGGCAAAGACACTGGGGTTTCCAGCGGCGCAGAGACGGGTTCCGAAAGATACAATACCAACTTGTACACCGTTAACAGTCAAGGGACCACCAGAGTCACCATTGCAGGAACCACGACCATTGGCACCAGAAGTACAGATGTGTTGGGCGTTGACGCTGCTGGTACCATAGGTTTGTTGACACACAGCATTGGTTATGACTGGGACGGTAACGGTTCTCAATTCAGTAGCGATGGCGCTGCTAGCGTCACTAGTTCTTCCTGTTAATGAATTTTTTAAAATTAAAATCTTGAACCAACTGAAAAAGTTTATTAATTCTTACCCCATCCGGAGATTACACCGTTACTTCCAGCAAAGGTACCAGCACTAGCCGCAGCAAGATTTACCCTGGAAATGCCACTTTGGCCAACTGGGATACTGGCAGCTCTGAGGAGAGCGACGTCATTTGCTATAGTATTTGGGTTCCATTGAGCGTGCACGGTACGAGCGTTGGCAGCAAGACGGACTTGAGTAGGTTCGTTCACAGTGGTTCTTGGGTTGTGAGCACCAACGATGATTTGTACTGAGGTGGCACTAGAAGAAAATGTTTAGGGAAATATATCATAAAATGGTTTTAGCTATACATACGTGTCAACGCAGTGAGCAGCAGTGAGGACCCATTGGTTGCTGAGGATAGAACCACCACAGAATCCAGAGTTGTTGATGATCAAAGCTACTTGGTAGGGGAATTGTCCACGAGCAGCTACGGTTCCACCAACAATTTTAAGTCCGGGGCTCACAGCGGAGGGCACAATAGGTTCTACATAACGATCGAGGGGTACGATGTTGTCCCAATCGTAGTTGAATTCCTTTTAAAATAGAATTTAAAAAAATGTCTAGAAAATAAATAAATAAATAAAAGTTACCTCAACTTCTTCAGCGAAAACGCTGACAAAGCACACTAAAGCAACAATAGCAAATTTCATCTTGGTACTCTTAGATCAAGCTACCAAACTGTTTTCCGTTGAAAATTGCTGCGCTTTTATATCAATATTTTTAAGCATATAAGGCTAATTGGTAAAATACGATAATCATTTTAAGTACTCATTATAGATTAAACAAAAATAATAATTTAATCCCACGTTCAATCTTCTTTTTGTCAATCTTTGACTTTTGAAAACATTTCTTCAAGATTAGATTTTCTAGCGTGGGAAATTCATGTGTCGGTACATTATTTTGAAAACAAAAATAGTTTAATAAAAAAACGAAAACCGGACTACAAGAAACAAGTGCTTTATTAGAATGTGTACCTGAATCGACATATTGTTACCCCTGATGTTTCGTCTACAATTTCACTAGATATCTTCAAATACCATGCTGTTAATAACATTATGGCAGAGAAAATCTTATATGAAATACTCAGAGAGTGTAAATTACAAAAATGTATATTATTGTATACTATATACTATGTACAGATCTATAGTTCGTCCAGAGAAACTTAGTAAATACGTCATCGACATTTGAGTTATGACGTCAGACATGTGTAACCTTATAAACTTAAAAATATAATTTTATCTCTTTTTAACAATGGGTCAGTTTGACGGTTTTTCCAACATCTCAATGTTGGTAGCTGTGTAAAACTAGCATAGTTGCAAAACTTTCAGAGGGAAATTTAAATTTGATGCGGCATTTCCCTTCTTTTTGACTTTTGATTTTGATAGACTTTGTGTTTTCTTTGCAAATCTATAGTAAAAACTGTTCTTTTTAAAAACAGACTGCTAATCTTTCTAAGCGTCCAAGTCCTTTATTTTTAACTTTTTGTTTTTTTTTCTTGCGCGTTTTCGTATTTGGCCATTTACTTCTGGGACACCCAAGAAATTTTATTTTTTTTAGCATCAATAATTAAAAAAAAATACATCCCTGCTCCATTCCTAGCAACACTTTGAGAGGAGACAAATGTCGTAATTATTTTTCACATCTCGGGTCGTAGTCCAATTGGGAATATATCGGGAATTACAGTTTATAAAAAAAAATGAGAATTCCATTGAGCCTTACAATTAGTCGTTCTGAATCGATACTCCAGACAAATTTGAATAATCTACTGGTGACTATATTGAACCCTCATTTTTTTTTAGAACTTATTATTCCCGATATAACGGGTGTTCAATAATTATTGAACACCCGTTATAAATTATAATTGTTAAGATCGTGGTTGGCTGTGGTTTTCTCTTTCTAACGTGAACGTAGCGCCGTTAATAAGTTCGTATAGTTTGAGCGAAAACCAAAAAATACACACACAAGCGAATAAAAATACAGCAAAAACACTTGTAAGTTTTGAAAAAAACTTTTTATTTGCAAAAAGGCACAGAAATTCAAAAATATGTAAAAGGGTAAAAAGCGGCAGATTGACAGCTGTCTTATAAAAATTTTTGCAATGTTTACCAAGACATACGTTTTTTGTGACAAATGCCAAACATAGGCGACTTGACCATAACAATTATTGAACACACGATATTCCCAATTGAACGGCAACCCGAGTTGTCAAAAATAATTACGACTTTTGCCTCCTCTCAAAGTGTTGCTAGGAATGGAGCAGGGGTGTATTTTTTTTTTAAATTATTGATGCCTACTCCATTCCTCTTGAAAAAAACCCGGATAATTTAAATATTTCTCACATTTAACCATGAATATTTTTTAAAGTTTTGCTTCGAATTTGAAAGTTCTTACGCCAAATTTTATATTCAGGAATTTCTAGGCATATCCGGGAGTTTTACAGGCATTTCCGGGAATTTCTAGATACATATTTTAAAGGCAGTCCCGAAGTTAAACATAAAAAAATCCCTAATGTCTTTTCTTAAAATTTGATCATGAAAATGGGCAAAGTAATCCTTGAATTTGATATTCGTGTAACAATAATACAAAGACATTTAAATCCAAATTTCATAGTTGTGTAACTTTTTTATGAATAAACATTTTTTAATGAAATTTAGAATACAACCATTTTGAATTATTTCAAAGACAATATCGAGGTCAAATGAAAAAAAATTCTAAAGGGTTTTCTTGAAATTTGGGCATGAAAAAGAGGCAAAATACCTAGCCCTTGTATTTGAAGCGAGCGTGACAAGCAGTTATCCCATTAGAGAGTTTTTGATGCCTTTCAATTTAAAGAAAAAATCATCATAATCGGATGTAAATAAAGATTTTGCAGAGGTGGTCCGATTTTAAATGAGCCACACTGTATATGTAAATAAACGAACATGCATTTCTAGACGTTTTTTCAGTCATCTAATGGATAATTAATTATTTTTTTCCACATTAATACATGGATTAGCTCTCTTTTTGATAAATTAATACTCTTATGACTTAGCTACTTGAAATAAACAATAACGATAAATTTTTGCATGGTCTAATGTAAAAATTTATCTAAAATAAAATTATTCAATAGAAATATTGAGTATTTCATTTAACTATGCTCATAGACTCAAAGAGCTATTATTTCTTCTCATATTTTACTGCTTTAAAGCTTTGAACACATATGAGGCAGAATGCGAACCAAACAAAATGCGACAGAACGGATGTCTTTTTCGTGACATTTTTCGCTGCGAATGTAACCACCTGAGGCAGTAAACGAGGCACTTATCCAGAGGAAATTCGTATGGCCTCAGCTTGTTTGCTGAACGAGCAGAAGCGATTTGCCGCACCTCGCTTCTATGTTCACACCTAAGTCTTGCCTTGTTTGTATTCTGTCTCATATGTGTATGAAGCTTTAAGCTTATTTTTGTTGCAATATCCTAGTATTTTTTTGTGTGGAATTTCTGATGAGATGAACAAAATTTCAGCCAGACATTGTTTGAAGTTCTGGCTAACTAATGCAGTTGGATACATCGAATATCATTTTCGTATTTATCCAGGGAATCCGATTTGTCATGTTAAATTTTGATCTCATATCCTTTTGTAGGGTTGTAAGTACAAAATAATAGAAAGATAAAAACGAAATGAAATAGTGTTATTCTTTAATAAAAAAAGGGTTGAGTATAATTTTCTGTTCTTTTTTGAGTCAGATTAGGGTATACAGGGTGTCTCAGAAGGTGCGCCTCATCCGTTATCACGTTATCAGGGATAGTTCACTGAAACAGGGAAACATCGTAGAAAAAATCTTTTCGAGAAAAATGGCGGGGTTACTATTAAAAGGTGGGAATTTTAGGAGCCTCTGATCATGAGATATTGATTGTGAATTGTGTATTAAAATGTATAAACAAAAAATTATTAATACAAGTTAAATAAAATATGAAATATTGAGTGCATATAGTATAACCTTGTGTAAATATAATATATTAGGCACCTTTACTATTATATTCCATCGCCAAAACAAACTCCTAGAGTTAATTTTTTGTCTTAAATTTACCTCATTCGTATATTGACTAAAAATTGTAACCATCAACCTTCTGGGAGCCAATAACAAGGTTAATAACCCATAACTTCATTAAGCATTTGCGAAGTATTTTAAAAAAAAGATACCAAGTCACATTATAACGTCGAAACAAATGCCTTTAAATCTTTTGAAAGAAGAATAGAACGCTTTAACTACTGAAAAATATTTTAAACTAGATTTGACTATGCTTACAAGAATCGCTGCAGTTCACAAAGCTAAGGATTGAACAATTATAGGCCGCTGCACAATTGAAAAAAAAATAAATAAATTGCAAGTATTGATGTAAAAAATAAATTACGGAGTTATGTCAAATATAGGTAAGTATATGCACATAAGACATTTTATTCATATCCTTTCCTACCAAACATTAAAATAGTTTCGTAATAGTAGGGTGCCTAATACATTTGGACAGAACTGTATTTGTTATATTTTATTTATATTTTAGACTCACATATGAATACATAATATGTACCTATTATTTAGTGAAATGTTGAGTTCGCCCCTCGTATTCGCAACGCCTCATATCTAACTAAATTATAGAGTACCAGCATAAATAGAAGTTTAAAACAATATTACAAACAATTTACAGTAATTGAAACTTTTTAAAAAACTATGAGTGTACGCGACTCGGCAACTGGTCTGAGAATTTTTATACCTTTGGGAATGAGTTTAACCTTTTGCCCCCTATCTAACTGTATCTACACTTTTATAATAATTTTATTCTGCAGGAAAATTTGACAAATGTAGATTTTCAAATCCTTTTGCACTATCGTTTTTAATGTGAACATCCAGATGAAGATAAATGCTCACTTTATCAAAAAATACTTTGCTCTTGACTCTTTTTAACATTTTTTAAATTTTCGACCACCCTGTATAAAAATCTGGTTTGACGGAAAGCAGAACTTTTTATGAAGAGCGACTCTTTCCCGAAAGTTCAAAAATAAAAAAGTTTTTCTTCTCGTCAACTCCATTTGTGGACCCTGTATTTTGAGAAATTTCAGATAGAACATGGTTCATCAGCAGTGCTGAACATTCTCGAATGTTTCTGTGCAAAAATCAAATCAATCCATTTATTATTAAAAGAGAAATCGCAAGTTGAAAAATGTAAAAATTACGTCTAAATATGAATTTCGCCGTGTCATCCCCTCCTTAGCGTATTAAGCTGGACCGACCAAGCAGGGAGTTGCGTTATACTTTCCGAACCTTCAATTGTTTGGATAGTTTTGATGAAAATTTATAATTAATTTCTGGAATATATTCCAAAACCTATGGTCATTTGTCTGATGTTTATTGTTTTATGAATTAGATTGTTGAGTTTGCTCGGAATTTTTAGATTTTTAAGTTTAACCCATTAGCGCTCAACGTAATATTTTTCACTTCAGCCGGCTATACCCAAATGAGTATACTGGGCGCTAATGGATTAAGGAATAGTTTGTTTATATTTAAATTATTATAAAACTACCTACCTTTATGTCTAAGAATACCACTTTTGTACTCAGCTATATCTGTCTTCTTTCATCAAAAATGTTTTTTATATGTATATTATTTCTCTCTTTCTCTCAATTTAAATGTATTAGGGTACTCTATCAGATTCAGTGACTTTAGTTTCAATTTTACTATTTCATCATAAGTAAATTACACAAAAAAAAGGTGCAGACGAAACTCAAATGTAGTTTGAAAATATAGTGCTTAGCTACCTTCTCAGTAACATTATAATTTAATGTTAACGTTGGATTAAAAAGCTGAAATAAAAAAAAAGGTACATCGGAACGTAACTTTGCTAACTATCATTACTTTCCGACTTTAATCTACTCAAATTTATAATATTTTCATGTCAATATGATATAACTTGACATACGGTGTCAATTTAATTTGTTTATTTTTATTCGTAAATTTTCTAAAATATACTTAGAAAGGTGAGTAAATCGTAGCTTCAAATATACAAATTATTGATTTGATGCACTAATAGATTATAAGTTTTAAAAAATAACTTCAATGACTTAATTCATTTTTGGCCAAAAGTGGACTTCAACCGTTTTGCTTTTAAACACCTCAAATATGACCCACGCTTGCAGGCACACGGTTAAACAACTTTTGTTTTGTTGTTAATATACTAACTAGATCTACTATATTTAACATTTCTCTTCATATCAATTGTTCACTGTAGCAAAACAACAATTTATTAAAAAAAAAAAAAGAAAACCGTGATAATTTTTTTTATGAAAGGTTTTTTTTTAAAGTATTAATATGCTGTCTATAATGTTGGCTATACTGACATAATTTCGTGACGAAATTTTCGTCAACTTAACCACAATTTTAATTCAAAATTTTCACTCGAATACTTATTCAATATATTATTTTATAAATAATAGTTTATACGGAAAAAATGGGAAAGAGAAAACACGAAGAAACAAATAATGAAAATTTAAATAAAGATTTTGTGACTTTTTATCAGGTAGATAATTGACAGATTTAAATTTACTTAAATTTGTTTAGAATCCATATTTTACATGTAGAATTGGCACAATTTGAGAAAAATGTAAGCCGGAATATACACAAATACAATGCATATCGTAAAGCATCCGCTACCTTAGCTGTCCATCCAACCAGAATAACATCAGGGGCAGAAGCCAAAAAACTGCCTAATATTGGCGATAAGATTGCAAAGAAAATTGATGAATTTTTACAAACAGGAAAATTGCAAAAATTGGAAAACGTAATCAGTCATCTGATAACTTTCCACATTACTAATATCAAACATTTTAAGATTCACAAAGATGAAAGAAGTCAAGCAATCAGTCTGCTTACTAGAGTGTCAGGTATTGGACCATCAAAAGCTCAAAAACTGGTTGAGAAGGGCATCTCGAATTTGGACGATTTAAAAAAACATTCAGATTTATTAAATCATCATCAAATTATTGGTTTAAAGTTAGTTGAAATATAAAATATAATTATTGCGATTTTGAAAACTACAGTTTTATAGATACTTTAATGATTTTGAACAGAAAATTCCCAGATCAGAAATTAAGGAAATCGAAAAAGTTATTAAAAAAAAATTAAAAAAATAGATGTTAAATATGAAATTAACATTTGTGGGAGTTACAGGTAACTTAAAGTAGAAATTAAGTGGTTACAGAGTAGTTTTTGTCTATTTCCAAATAGAAGAGGAAAAGCTGAAAGTGGTGATATTGATACATTAGTTACTCATCCTAATTACACCAGCAAAAATCCAGATAAGGCTCATATAGATTCGGTTTTGAAAACTATCGTTAGGAAATTAACAAATTGTGGATTGATTACAGAAACTTTATCGTTAGGAGAAACCAAATTTATGGTATCACGATTGATTTACAATAAAACTAAAATGATCGTAAACATCCGTAGGGTGCATGCCAATTGAAATCAGATCTACCAATGAGACGATTAGACATACGATTTCAACCTTATGATCAATATTATTGCAGTCTATTGTATTTTACTGGATCAGATGTATTTAATCAGAACATGAGATCACATGCCTTAGAACAAGGCTTTACGTTGAACGAATATACACTTAGACCTCTAGGCTGTACAGGTAATACCATTCATTTTTTTTAAATTGAAATCAGCGTTTTTATTAAAAGGTGTCCCTGGTGAACCAGTAGAAATTACATGCGAAGAGGAAATTTTTGATGTAATAAACTATCCATATAAAAGTCCTGAAGAAAGAAATAATTAAACAAAACAGTGTTGTTGTAATAATGCTAGTCATTGAAAGAAATTATATGTTCCCTGGTATGGGTCTTTCATTTCAGTAGTTTTCATGTTCAATATTTAATAATTGCGTTTGACTAATAATAAACTAAAGGTAATATAGCTGTTATATTTAGAAGGTCTATTCATGAAAGTTTTACAACGAATTGTTCAAATTTATTATCAAAACTACTTCTGTGCATAAAAGCTTCTGACCTTTGTACTCATCACGACCGTACTGCATAGTCTACAATTCGTCGTTTAATGTTCAAGTTTAGTAAAAATTAACATTGTTGAAAAATTTTTTAAATAAAAGTCGTGTATAATTTTCAATTTTGTAATTTATGATATTTTTCCTTCACAATGTAATAACGAAAATATACAAAAAAATCCTTCCAAATGCAATAAACGATAAAGAAGGAAAATATTTAAAAAACTTCTCACTCATATTAAGCGTATTCTTCTTCCGGCAATTGGGAATATAAATTTCTGTTGGCTCGTGCTCTCCTTCTGACCAACAACAACAAAACCGTAATTCCAATCAAAGAAACAACAAGAGCACCAATTAAAATATAGAAATTCAAAATTGTACTAAACAGAAGCAAACTATTACATTCGGATTCCCATTGTTTCGTGTTAATGGTAATAGGGCTCAAAATCTGTTGAAAATATTGCCAGTCGCAATCGAAACTGCAATCCTTCACCTTAATTAATCGTGCCTCGCTAGTGTTTTTATAGAAAATATTTATGTACCAAGAATTTTCTTTTGGTCTATGTAGTTCAAAGATAATGGTGGCAGTGTAAGGTGGACAATGGTACTCAAATGCCCCCATTGAATTTAGTAAACTCGCTATAGTGGTATCATGTGCAGAATACATCATAAACTTGGGCGAGAAATATTGAGCGTTACGTGGCGTTTCTGTGCGGTTCCTAAAATACTCCAGTAATTCAAAGAAAAATGGTCCGGTCTTTAACCGAGCCAAATCTTCAGTAAAAGTTGGCGTAGCAAAACTTAACGCAGCCCATTTTTCCATTTTCTGAGGGTACACCTTTTTGGCCCAATCAGGTAATGTAAAATTATTCCAAGTTTCAATTTGGAATGTGCTGTACAAATATTCCAACTTTTCAATATCACTGATAGTTTGTCCTGAATATTTTGACAAATAAGCGTACAGATCGTGATTTACGTGACTGATATTCCTGAAGTAAGCCGTTTGGAATAATTGTTTCTGAAGAAAATCATACTTTTTACATGGCTTCTTCGCTGCAAGTATCGGGTCTTCATGTTGGGGCAAAGTGTGAATTGGTATAGGTTGCCAGGCGATGTTTTCGTTCCAGATATCGGTACCCACTGGAGGATAGAGTCCAGCTAAGTTAGAGGCTGCTGACATAATTGTTCGATCCACATCCGTCGAACGAACATAGATATCTTTTTCGGAATAAATTGCAGGGAGAAAACTCGGGTAACGTTGACGGAAATATTGGCCCAGATTGTATTGCCTCAATTTGCCAATCTGAAAATATGATCATACTGTATAAATTCATCATAAAACTAATGCTTATATTCAAAATACTGCGTAATAGGCAATTTTCAATGCAAAATTGAAATGCTTATAAAGCAAAATGAAGTACTTACGTTGGTTAACATTCCCCAGTCAACCGGCCAATAAGATCGATTCCCATAGGGATCGGTTGGATATGGTCTTATTGGAGTTCTATCCCCATGTCTAAACACCTAGAAAAATTTGATGAAGCAAAGATATAACGTTCTTTCCTTTAAGAAAAACTAAACATGAAACCTCATGGCTTTTATAATATAAAAAATAATTTCAAAAACTTACCACAACCACTGAGTCTAAATCACTAAGGTTAGCGAAACAAAAAGGAATAGCGAGAACGCATGAAAGGGTAGTAAAAAGGAACATTTTTCAATATAATTAAAAAGGGTGTTAATTTATAAAGAAAGTGACCACAGCCATAAACTACACTAAGTTATCAGTAAAGAACAATTAGAACATTGTACCAATGAGGTCTGCTTATACCATATGGATCTCAATATGCTTATAAGGACCACAAACTACCCTTTTCCACAAGCGCGCCAGTTACAAAGTAATAAAGAAAAAAGAAACAGAAACCAAATGAGAAAAGGTAAATAAACTTTGAAGTTTGACAGTTATGAAATATATGTCATGTAAACAGTGTACCAATCATTTCAGATTAAAATTTTTTTTTTATGTATTGAATGGTTTGGTGCACTGAGGAAGATAAAAATTAAATACAACTAACATAAATTGTTAAAAAATATGGATTACCACTATAATCTTTTAAATATAACTGCGCATACATTTCATCTTTTTTATTCTGTTTCATCTGTATATTTACAATTTCAAACATTAAGTTGGTTACNCATAATAAGTTTTGGTTAAGTTTCTCTAAGGCTCTATAGAGCTCTAGTTTCTCATCTATATTTATCTCTTGTCTATGGTTGGTTACATCGGGTGCGTTCAACGGACGCAACAGTTGAGACCGTTGAGTAATATACTATTTCGCTGAACGATACTCAACAATTTGCACTTACTAGCAACAGTTATACAACCCAGCGCAAAAATTTTCCGCTTAGAGTAGTCAACGTTGTTTACTAAAGATGCCTTAACCTTAACCTCAAATTATATTTTCCAAATATGAAAAATAAAATAAATGATAATATATTTTATGCAAAATAGCATCATTCGATACCACTATTAATCTGTGTTTCGTGAATAGAACAAAAATAGAAATTAATAATGTAAATAGTTTTACGATCAACAAGAAACAAACCGTTTTGCGCTTACTCTCAACTATTGCGTTTGCTGAACGCACCCATTGATAACTTGATGCAACCTAATTTAACCTCAATTTTTCTCTTGACCTTTATGAATCCCGGTTTGTTTCTTATTTAGCATGTATTTTTTATGCAAATCCTTAATAACCGTAACCACAAAATCCACTAAAGTCTTGAATTTATTCAAGAATTTTTCAACTAACACGTCAATACTGAATCAAAAGCTTGCCTCTGCCAAGTTTATTTCAAAAGCAGATTTGGTGTCTAGATTTGTAAGCAGTAAACCACATGAAAGTATTACTTCTGTTCAAGTTAAGAAACGGCCTGCTCGTAAGAAAAAAAGTTTGGAAACTGAAGGTATAACTCCAGGAGTTTATAATGTTGTTGCCTATGCTACAGCTGAAGAATACAATTTAGAAGGTTTAATAGACGGTTTGAAGAAACAAGATTTGTACAATTCTCATTTGGTTCCGAATGAAGAAGATGTTGTATATGCGGTGAGTTGATTCTTAGCTAGACAATATAAAAGTTCAATTCATGTATTGCAGAACGCCAAGTATAAGGTTGAAAAAGAGCCCAGAGAGATATTTTTTTTCGAGAAGGTGGCATTGTATTGTGGAATATCACTGATTTAGAAAGTACCAATTTACTGAGTTTTCTTAGACAATATGAGCAGGATAGTTACGCGGAACGGCTAGTACAAGCTGAAAGTGAAGTTATGAATTATAAATATCAGATGGATGATAAGTAAAAAGTTCTGAAAAAGAAAAGAAATTTACAATATTTTTTAATATAACATTTACAGGTTCAGTTGTCTGGATAAAGAAGGGAATTTTGTTCTTTCTAATTTGGATAATGAAAATATGACTTTAGTTAAATATACCTTTTCAAATGCAATGTTTCTATCTGTGAAATTGAGTATATGGGAGGCCTCATTAGAAAAATATATTGAGGAAATTGAAAACGTCACAAATGACTTGAAACGGCAAGAAATGTTCATGCATTTGAAGCAATTGATGCTTAAATAAAGTTTTTAGAGGGAAGAAGATAAAACTATCCAGAGAAGATGCATTGAGAAAACATGGAGAATTATTCGCCCTAAGACATTATCTCAACTTAAGTTCCGATGTTTTAGATACACCTGATTTCTATTGGGAAAATGAACATCTGGAAGGTTTATATAATCAAGTTTGCGCATATTTTTGCATTAACAAACGATCTAAGGTAAAAAATTCATGAAAAAATTAATTTTTTTTAAGTCCAGTATAATTTTAGGTTATGAATGAAAAAATTAATCATTGCGTTGAACTAATTGGCTTAATTTCTCATCATCTAGACGATAAGCATCACATTCGATTAGAGTGGATGATTATTATACTTATTATGGTGGAAGTTGTATTTGAAATTATTCATTATGTTGATAGATATACGCATTAACAAATTTAATGTAAAATAAGCTTTAAACATATACATGCACACTGTTATTTTCGTATTTTCAAAAAATGATTTGTTATTAATAGACATTTTTTTAACGAAACTATCCTTCTATAATGGATTTTAAAAATGTATCTCCGTTTATTAACTTGGTTGTTGCTATCACAAATTCCACATTAGAGTCTTCTTGTTGAGATAAAAATCTTAATGCTGAAATCTAAGACGGAAATTATTAATATGGAAAATAAGACAACTTTACTGGTCTTACCTCAGCAAAAGTACATCCCCCAATAAAAAAACTAAGACTACTTTTGATGAATCATAATTCTGAATCATATTTAACGACACTGTTGGCGATTCATCTAGGGTGGGTCCTAGAAAATTTTTTTATATTTAAATGCAAATTGGTCTAATTGACTGAAAGTACCTGGTAATAGACCCAGAACGTCATGTATTTGCTTCCACCCTCCATTTTTGGTCACTTGTTCTACTAAACGAACACTGAGTGGAGCATATATGCTGTATACATAACAAATATCTGTAGGATTGATTTCTGGAATGTCTTCCATGACTAACTTTAGGGTCTATTGAAAATAATGATTTTATTATGAAATCGAAAAACAACATTAACGCATCAGTAAAATGTCTCTTTATGGCCGCTATGTGGAATTTAAATATGTACGTCTTTGTAGTCAGTACATAAGTTTTTTAAATAGAAGGTAGCGACGTGAAACTAAAGTTGTTTTTTGTCACAAATAACGTTACGTTACGTAAAAGTACTTTCATGAATCTGAACCAAATCCGCGTAATGACTAAGGTAAATTCTCTTTTAGGACTTGGTCTAGCCTGGTAAGCTGCAATACCATCACATTTTCTGATATTATAGCGATTTTAAGATTTCTATTGTCCTTTATTAAGCTATATAACTGGATTTCATTTAGTTCTTTTACAAACAGTTGCAGTAAATAATAATGAAAAATTTTGCTTGAAGCTTTAATTTTACCCAGAAGGGCATTTTGAATAGATTACCTTTCTTAACACTGTGTATTGTCTAGTACTGGATTGAACCTTTAATAGACCCACTTTCTCTAATTTAGTAATGGCAACTAGAGCTTTTAAACCATAAACCTGTACTAGATCTCTTTTATAGCCTTCCAAAACTTTTGGTTTAAGACCAGAAGAACAAAGGCATTGTAAACAAATTAATCTGAGGATTTTTATGAAAGATTTTCCATGTGCTATCAGTTCCTCAATGTAAGCACTTGGTTTATCAACTTCAAAACAACTTAAAAATTCTTGTTCGGACTGAAAATTCGTTATTATCATAAACTGATTACTTCTATTGACAATTTTATTACCTTTAATGTATCGAAAAATTCAAACTGGTCTGTATGTTGTTTAATACATTCAGCTATGGAAGTATGAAGTGCCATTTGCTTCTTCTTTGCTAAAATTTGTGGTAATCTTTGCACATACAGCTTCATTTCTTGTACAGATTTTTCTTGAGCGTTTTCCATTTGGGCGGCTATACTCTTCACTTGTTTATTTAAATATAATGGTACCTAGACCAACAACGTAATGTAAACAACCCTTAAAAAGTAAAAATATACCCCATTGAAACTTTTATCTCTTATATCAGCAAACAATTTATCGGCCGATGTCAAAATCACTTGTTTTTTGTCCTCTGACAGAGACTCTGTGGTTCTTTCTTCGTTACTTAGAAAATTATCAATTGGAAAGTGCGCAGTAGCATTATTGATGCCAAATATTTCATCAATTAGACCTGTTTTTTAAGGAACATTTAAGTTTAACATTAATGTGAATTTTATTATAGACCTTCGTAAGTTAGTTGCGTGGCTAATGGACTGATTAAATCAATTGATCTATCAATTAAAATGATTTCATCAATGCTAGACACTTGATTTTTCATTTTGAACTCTTCATTATTATTTTTTTCTCTTTGTAGTCTTGTAACTAGATCCCAAACTTGTTTCGCGGCCGTTCCTTTTCCCCAAACTTTTGCTATGGGACCATACAATTTTTCAAGCAACATTATGGCTTGAGCTGTTTGATAAATGTATGTCGGGTCATTTTCTATCGTATATTCTCTTAAAAAAAGTTTTCATTAGGAATACATCTTATTTGTGCATTGATCAAAATATAAACCTAAAAACTTCTGGTATTTCCATAGAAACAACATCGGAATCAAAAGGAAACAGTTCGCATTTAAATTCTTCAATAAAAATCATATTGCCATAAACGCCTTGATGTTTCAGTGCTTCCTCGCAAAGCAAACTTTTTTTTGGCACAAAGAATAAATGATACTGTTTTTTTGATGAATTCTTGCTTTTGGCATCTTCTTTCACATTCATTGCTTTTTTGAAAAATATTATGATTATAAGGGATTACAAAAACATGAAAATACTAAAAAATTACCAATACACTCCATTAAATGTAATTTTGGTCTTGCAATAAATATTATATGGTCTACATCAGTTTCTTGCAAAGGCGTAGATCGTAATGGGAACATTTTCTTGACGGAGTACTCCCGTAGCCTCATATATTCAACAATAAGACCAACAGGACCTGTACTTGCAGTAAAATAATAATAGAAAACGTAAACAATTTTTCTGTACATTACAACCTGCTAAAGAATTGTCCCAAACTATAGCTTTGCTCCCTGGACATTTTTCTAGTAGTTCAGCTAAATTTCCCCAAGCAGTGGTTTGAATTAGAGACACATCCACTTTGCCACCTTGTAAATGTGATGCCATATTCAAAATTATGTTTTTAGTTGAAAAAACAATTGTTTGTTTCCAAAAACAGCTGATCTATACATGACATTAATGACAGTTGTTGATTGAATTGACCTAGTGTCAAATCAGTTTGAAATAAAATGAGGTTATGATACGTTTGAAAATGTTTGTTTTATATTTCTTTATTGTGTTTTTGCATTGTTAACATGTAAGTATTTTTTTTACTTTAAATATAAAGAGACACATAAACAGTACATTTTGTTATTTATTTTTATTTGATTGTACAAATATATAAAGAATAAGGATAAAAATATACAAAAACCTCGTACAACTAATTGATAAAGTTTAGTGATAATCGTGTCTAAGACTACTACAGGTAACAAAATTAATTTTTCAATGACCATCTTATTATAATTATTATTATTATTAATTCAAATTAGAAATACATATGTATTTGTAATAAATCTTTTTTTAAATATAAAATAATCATGCAAAAAATACGTATTAAATATGAGAAAAGTCCGTGTTAATTAAAGTAAGAATGAAATTAATATAAACACTCCGATATTTTTCATTTTTGTTACAGATACATAATGGATTAATTTCTGGCTTAAAAATTAATATTTTTGAAGCTTAAAAAGAAAATGAAAAAAACGGCAAATTAACAAAATTAATATTATTATTGTTAAATATATTTTAGTGATTAAAGGTTGTGAGTAAACAAAGCAACTAAATTTGTTGCAAAAATATAGGTAAATAAAGACGCACGCAGTATGCCAACATATAAGTTTGCGGCAATGCGCATCTATTCAAATGTCAAAGTGCTTACTTATCACTGAAAATCAAAGTTAATAAAACTGGTCAAGTTAATATCTTATTTATTATTGATTGATGTCCAAAGCAGCTTAGATGTAGTGTTAAATGTTAGAAAAACTAAAAATATATGTATAGAAAACCAAAAACAATGACTGTGATATATAATGCAATATTAGGTACGGTATTAGGAAAATTAATATCTTGTCACAATTAGTGTCACACATTGAGCGGTCATTGAAATGGCAACCAATCATGTTTACGCAGTTTAGTTGCTCATCACGTCAGAAAAAGTATTCTTTTTCCGAAAAGAGAAAAAATAAAATAGAAACACAGTTTCCATTCAAATATTATTCGGTTCTGCAAACAAAACATCACAAAATCGATCACCAGACAGGTTGAATGTGTTGTTTTTCAACTTGAAAAGCCAATTCAGCTGTAGTCAAAGCATAAATATTTCTTCAAGCAATTGGGTATGTCGAATCCACCAGCGGTATGCAATAATTTTGAACCCATCAATTTCCTCATGTACAAACGGATTTGTTTCTTAAGCGTTAGAGGATACTTGGCCAAATCCAAGAGTTTCTCCTTTTGATTTGGAGACACTACTTGGTTTCTTCGTATCATGCATGGATCGAATGCTTCGCATGCTTCGAGAAGAAGAAAGAAAATTGACTCATCCGAAACGACGTTATGAAGATAGTTTAACATTCCAGCTGGATCCCGAAATTGTGTCTTCATTACCACCTAAAAAATTGAAAGGTTTAAATAGCACGACTTCGGATGCTGTTAAGTTTGAATTACCCTGGAACCATGTCGAATCAACATGTTTATAACGGATATGTTTGGACACTCGTTACTAGCAATATATTCAACCAAGACGGGCCTTAATTGGGAGCTGTGATCGAATTCATCTGTGAAAACTTTCAAGTTCGGATCGGCTCCAGCTTTCAAAAGCATCTTTAAAAAGGAATGATCAATTCCAAGGTGAATAATCAATTGAGAATGAAGACTTACCTTTAAAATTTCGTATCTGTTAGGAATACCTTCGGCACAAGCAACATGCAAAGGTGAACCTATAATTGGCGAACTGCAATTTACGTTGGCTCCTGAAAAAAGAGCCCATTATTGGATATTTTTTATTAATAATCAATCAAAACTTACCAGATCTGATGAGCAACTCAACAATCTTAGGATCACCTTTTAAAATGGCCAAATCCAAAGGGCTGGGTTTACCAAGATCAAAGTCTTCGTCGTAGTTCAATTTTGCTCCTTGTTTGATGATCAAATTGATTATATCGATGTTTCCAGAGAGAACGGCATAATGCAGCACCTTTAATGAGCAAATGAGCAATCAGCACTTATTTATTACATAAGTAAGTTCTCAGTAAACTTACAGTTCTGTAATCATGCCTTTGATCAGCCATTGCGTTTACGTTGGCCCCGTGTTTAAGCAACAATAGTACTGCTTCCATATTCTGAAAAATGGAATAATTTGAGGTTTACTATAGTTGAATTAAATAACGAATTTCAAATTACATTTGCTTGGCGTACTGCTTTCATTAATGGTGTAAGTCCGGATCGGTCCCTGCTATCGGGATTGGCACCAAAGGTGAGCAAGAGTTCCAAAAATTCCAGATCACTGACCAAATTGATTTCGGCTCCAAAAAAATAACGCTTATTAGGATCAGCTCCATGTTCTACAATTGACCACACATTATATTTTTAAAAAATTTAAGCCTAATTTCATTTACCTAGCAACAATCTAGCAATCTCCTTGTGCTTGTTTCTTATCGCCAGTCTTAAGGGTTCATCGCAGTGTGTAGTTTTCGGAAATTCTTCTCCAGTTTCTGGACGATAGTCCACTTTAGCTCCCGATTTAAGAAGAAGTCGAACAAATTCGGTGTAACTAAAACCAAAATAATTTTTTCAATTTTCTTTTCAAGATTAGGAGGGTTTCTTTTCAAATTTCCATTTTCAGTCTTTTGAAACACTCGTGTTGTATCAAGTCAGTGTAACCTAGATATCTTGCCGTGAAAGTAAGTTTGTGGAGTAACTCTTGCAATTCGACTTGTAATTGCTTACCCATGTTCAGCACTTAAATGTAACGGACTGTAACCGCATTCATCTGTAGCGTTAACGTCACTGCCTCTTGTAAGCAACAGCTGAGCGGCTTCATAATATTTTTGCCATACAGCGTAGTGTAAAGGCATTAATCCTTGTGTTACGGGTTCATTAACCTAAAAATTTTTTTCTGATTTAAACAACCTATGCGAAAAACTTTTCAATGGAACTTACTTTTGCCCCACATGCCAATAGAATTCGTATTTCGTCTAAAGGTACCATGCGGATTATTGAATCTGCAAGTTCCCTTTGTAAAGGGTTGGCTATACATTCAGATGGCATGTTCTGGAATCCAAAAAAAAAGTTGCATTATATGGAAACTGTATCAGTCTATACAGGTTTGGTAGAAGTATTGGGTGCTTCAGTGTTATTTTTAAAATTTGAAATTATCATGTTTTGATTGTAATGCGTTTCGCTGTCGTTAATAAGATATCCTCAGACAAATTTTGATGTAGAAACAATATATTTTCTCTATGTTTTAGCGGAGAGAAAAGCCCTGACCTTGTCAGTTTAAAATTAGAATGAGTTTTTCGTCGATTTCCAGAAGGCTCCGTAAAACAGCTGAGGTTTTTGTTTGCCAACAAACCATTAACATTCAACGTCGAAAATTGGTTTAATCGCATTAGATATTACAAATTAGTCATCATGACCGAAATGTCTAAATTAGAAAGAAAAGTATTAAAAAAAGTAACACATATTTTCAACGGTTAATGATCTTTTCTTTATTTCAATGGATCCGACCGTAAAAACAAAGATTTGAAGGTGGACGACCCTCCCCCCTAGCGAATGAGATAGAAAAAGAAATGGTGGGATATTTTTAGAAAAATCACTAATAATTGACAGTTAATGGGTCAGAAAATAACAAGAAAACCAAACAACACTAAACAATAAAAAAAAACTATTGGCAAGCCTCGTTCTAATTAAATCCAAAAATATGATCGGTCGACGTCAATTAAGGGACTTTTATGAAAAGACACCTTAGTTTAGGTGCGAAAAATTTGCAAATACGTGGACATGACAAGTACCCACGTTAGTTTTAGTCATCTGTATAATATTTTGTTGCTACAAAATTATTCACGACCGTCTTAGAGTGTTTGTAGGCCATTTGTCTGTGTGTAAAATGTGAGAACAATCAAAAGAAGCGTTTTTATATGAAACCCTAAAGGAATTTTAAAGTTCAGCATGGTAACATAATGATTTTTTGGGATTTCTAGTTGTAAATTGCAAATCTAAAGTATGACACCATTATAAGGGCATATCAGGTAAACGTGTTAAATTATTTTTTGGAAAAAATTAACAAAAGAATATTCAGTTTTGATAATACCTGTATGTTCTAGTTCTAGATATATACGTTCATTCATTTGCAATTGCATCAGAAAAACTGATCGAATTACGTTACGAATGGCTACATTAGCACGCGATTCTCCAGATTTAATTTAATGAAATTAGCACAACGTTTAAAAATAGTGAAATATCACTAGGCAAATTGTAGGTATTTCGCTGCTAAAAGAAGATTGTTGAAAAAATACTTACTCTACAACCCTCGTGTTTTTTTTTTCGAAAAAAGCTAAATTATAAATAGAAATTACAAGTATATTACTCCTACTTGGAGTAAAACACGAAAATAACGACTTCCGCACCAAAAAAAAATCATATTTATATGTTTTTCTGGCTCTCAGATCATGTCATAAATCATAAAAATCAAATTGATTTAGGCAAGGAAACTCACATAAATCTTAGTTAAATACAACTGATATTTGCAATACACTAAGTTAAACATTAAAGTTTCAACTTCACTCAAAAAATTATCCATGAGCACGACTAGTGATTTACTAAAGTCATACACTAGGTCACGTCTGTATATTATATGTAATTTGAAAGGTGCAAGAATGAAGGGCAAAGTGCCTGTTAGATTTTTCTGAGCCAATCAACAAGTGACTATTTTGGCAATACAATATTTATTAGTATTTTCTATCATGCACGTGTTGTTGTTGTACACATTTCGTCAAATAGAACAAAAAAAATTGCTAAAATTTTGGGAAAAGTTTAGATTTCTCACCTTCAATGCTTTCTGAAATGAATAAAAACAAAATAAACACATGTCAGTTTTCAGTAAATTCACTAAAATAATGTCTGTAATGTCACTTGTTAAAAAAGTTAAGAAGAATTTGATAGACAACTGTTGTTCTCTATTTAAAATATTGAACTGTGTGTTTGGTTTTATTATAAACAATTAAATTGTTTATACTGCGGACAAGGGTTTTTATTAGGTCTCTGCACAAAGGATTTTTAAGTTCGCTGAAATCACGTTTTGACCACATATAAATATGTAGTTACTTTTTGGCATAGATTTGAACGGACAACACACGCAGAAACTTTTGTTTTTGCTAACAATATTTACATACGTATATTGATTTGTTCTTGTTTACATTGATTATAAGACTTAAAAAAATTTCATTAAAAATTTAATTCCACTTACCAATGCGTTCTCTAATGAAGTTTCAATGTAAATTCACTTTTTTCTTCCAAAAAAAATCTTTGTTCCCAAAACGAAAAAACAACGCAGTACTCCCTCTTGGCTTTTACTGAAATCCAGTGCGGAATCTATACTCTCTGGCACAGTTCGATTTGCTTTCTACGTCAAACTACGTCCCAACATTACAAAGTTTCTATTTATATTCGAGATTTACGAATAGCGTCCGATTTTTTACTCGCGTACTTTTCTTATAAGACTGACTTTTTTTTGTTTAAATTTAAATTTTTTTTTAAGAATTTTTAACTTCTTCAAAATTCTTGGAACCATTTCATTAGTAGTGGTGAGGTAGTCGGTGAATAAAAGAAAACGTCCATTAGATTGATATTTTTGAAAACATTCATTGGTTCATAGCACATGTCCTGGCAGATGATTATACAACATTGTTTAAACAATATTCATCAAGCCTATTTGTATTTCGGCGCAGACTGATCCTTTTTTCGTTCGATAACATTGGCGCGATTCCAAATACGAAATTGCCTTTCTTCGTTGTGCATAATGCGAGAGTAGTGCTGTTGTTTGGGTAATTTGAAAAACGGACGACGCGCTTGTTGCCACACGGTTCAAGGACTTTTCAATCAGACCAGTATACTCTTGTTTGAAAAGGAAAAACGCAAAAAAGTTGACGAAACTAGTGATAATGATCTCTTAATCACCGCAACTTTTTAAGGATTTTTTTACAAAAAAAGAAGAAATAAATGCTGCGCAAAAACTTGGTCTTGTAGGTCGAGTTCTCATTAAGAAAATAAACGAGTTATTTTTGGCTCGAGAACGGTGCAAGAAATAAAAACAAACTTTCAAAATTAAAAAGTCATATTTTTTCCTACAAGGCATCTGTCAAAAGAAAAAAAAATGATTTACGAATTAGTTCAAATGTAACTTGAATGTCAAATGGACTTTTATACTATAACCTCAAAATTGTTAATTTTCTTAAATTTATTATTTTTCTTATAAATAGTAATGGCTTTTGACTTAAAATCAGAAAGTGATGTAAAGGAATACATTAATAATTTAGGCATAGAATACAGGTTCGGCTGTTACAGTGAAAAAAAAGCGGAAGGTATTAGTAAATTCTAACCTCACTTTTTATATTTCATGTAAAACTCGCATTTAACTTAATTTTCGCAATTTTTTAGTGTGCCATTTATTAGCTGACTTTCTAGAGGCAATTAAGAAAGATTTCGAAAAGGCAGCGAAAGTTTATAAGAACAATTGCGACGAATATAAGTATGGAAAGAGTTGTTTAAAATATGGATCGTACTGTTTAACGGGACGCGGTCTTAAAAAAGAGCGATTATCCGTTAGCGTACAATTACTTTGAAAAAGGGTGTAATTTAAATGAGCCTAGTGCTTGTTTTAATCAGGCCGTATTGTTAGTAACAAAGAACGACTCTTTTGGAGTTAGTCAGGATGTTTTAAAGGTAACATACTATAGATTTAAACCTTTAAGTCTAAGATAAAGCCTTTTTTTAAGGGAGCTAGTTTACTGGAAAAGGCATGCGAGTCGCAAAATGGAATGGCCTGTTACTATTTGTCAAGTCTTTATATTGCGGGTGCAAAAAATGGATATAAAATAGGCGAAAAAGCGCAAAAAGATAAATACGATATTCCTAAGAACATGGAGAAGGCTTTTAAGTATGCATTGGACGGATGCAATTTGGGTGTTATGTACAGTTGTGCAAATTTGAGTCAGATGTATTTGAAAGGGCAAGGTGTTCAAAAAAATGAAGAATTAGCTGAAAAATATAAAAAATTAGCATTGGAGATGCAAGATGAAGTAATGAAAGCTCAGGATACCTTAACTTTTGGCGTAGGGTTAGACAATTAGCGATGTTTAAATAGAATTGATAACCTATAATGTATGTAACAGAGCATTTCAACGTTGGTATTGTTGACATTATTTATTATCAAAATTTGTGATTTGATTATAGATTATGCCCATTATAGTATGAAGGTTTTACTCAAATTAGACGTATTCATGAAGAATAGGGTTTTATTCGTAAAATTTCTAATTCCATAACAATATAACCACACTCGATTTGTGGGGAATGTTTCAAATAAATATAAAAATATTTAAATTGTTTAACAATACATTAATTGCTTTTTACCCTTAACAATTTCATAGATATTTTTAATAAAAATATATAAATTTTCACAAAAATATGTAAAACACCAGTAAGAGGTTTGAGTTAATCAGGAATTTAAAGAAGTTCCATTGTATTTAGTTGCGATTTCCTGCCATTCTTATTAATACTGGGCAAAGCTTCTAGGCGGAATGGCTTCTTCAAATTATCTGAATTAAATGGCGAATCTGAAAAAATTACAGTTTAGTTCTTGCACAATGAAACATTTTAAATTTCTTACCTGCACCTGAAGTCAACCAATGATTGCTCAACGTTTTAAAATTGTTTGCAGGATAATTCCGGCCAGGTGAATTATTCAAATTCAAGTTTTCTGTAGATCTCGTATGATTTTTCTTAACGAAATCTGGAAAACATGGATTGCCTTTTTCCTATTTGGTACACAGATCTGAAAATGATGTGGTAATTACCTTTCCATGTGTTAAACATTTTTCGTATGTCCAGTTTATTAGATTCGCTCAACAATTCATTGGCCCTTTTAGTAGTCGGTTGGAAATAATTTGAAATAATGTCCTCTGAGTCGGATTTGGCAGTTTTCTATTTAAAAAACAACGAAATTAACTCGAAAGTTCCATATGCGACAAATTAATGTCGCCAGAACATATAATAATATTAAAAAGTAATTTATTGGCGAAAAATTAATAATAACAAGGCTACTGGCGCCATTAATTATATTGCATATGAAAACCTACCTTTAGGAGCATGTACATACATAGCAATAATTAGTGTTTCAAATGTTTGTATTCAAACAGTGTTTAGTTATGACTATTTTACCTCCTCACAATTAGCACTGGTAGACTTTATTCGGTCATGGTTCTGTCCTGTGCATATATAAAGCAGCGTGCGAAAAGAGATTCAAAAATTGGCAAAAAAGTCCATTGAAAAAATAAGGATCATTCAGTAGTAAAACAAAATTAACGTACATTTCATGTTATTTTAAGCTATGCAATAATTAATCGCGCCACAGAGTACATGCCTTATTTACTTCTGTGGCGCCTGCTCCCAAATGATTAGTGCAAGTTGCTTTTAAATATTTTCACACAGTAGAACAGGCCAGTCAAGTGTGTCGCCATTAATCAATGCATATGTAAATCTAATTTTACAACATTCTTTTTATTGGGGTACGATCATTTTGTTTTTTATGCATAGTGTCTATACTAATGAGCCGAAAATTATTCAAAAAAAAAGGCCAAACGATGCTAGAACGCTGATTAAGAACATATCTTTCACCTTGTGATCTTTTGAATTTGGTCTGCTCAATGAATTTTCACTCTTTAATCGGGCTGGAGCTGTTTGAATATCCGAAAAACGTCCTGCACAATTTTTAATTAAAATTACACGTTTACAAGTCTTCATGATTATGTATTAAATGTATTAAATGATTAATTTTCGATGCCTGTAAGAGAGGGGCGAAAATGATCAATTGCAGGTCACTAGTAAAAATAGTTGATGGCACAGCAATTCTTGATTGGTTTCACGCAAAATTGCTATGTCGTAATCGCGATCGTTTTGACTCTATCGTTTGTTAAATTTTACGAGAGAAGTGAAGATAAAAAACAACAGTTGTTAAACTTTCACCACTCGGCACAGGTATGAAAATCAATAAAGGTATCATGAAAAATGATATAGTTAACTTGGGTAGCAAGGCAATGAGTGCGTCTCCTAGTTTTGTTTGTGCAAAAACTTTATAGTGGTTGCAATCATTGTCTCTCTGCCCTAGTTGTGCAAAATACCATAAATATTAGAATACCCACCAGCAGGGGGCAGTTTGGTCCTAGGAATGACCAAATCTGGTAATTTGTATATTTGACTATCCTCAATCCAAACCGCTTGTTCCTTAATCGATTGTAAATCACTAGAAAAAATGTGTTCATACCATCAAACTCTCAATTATTCTCACTCTTCGTACCTATAATTACAGTCTTTTTTTAAAGTTCCCACTAATTTTTCGTTGATTTGCATGAGGAGTTTGATTTTTTTCTCTTGTTTCCGTATCGTTTCTAAATAGTCTTCTCTTTCTTGTTGAAATTCACTTTGAATGTCTGCAATTTCTTTTTCGAGCATTTTCAATTTGTATCGATATTTTCGCGATATTTCTGTTTTTAAATTCAACTCCTGACTGATGTCTTTGTATTGATTCTGAAGAAGTTCTCGGTCTTCGTCCATGTCAATTTTAGCAAGCAGATGCGCAATTAAACTAAAAAATTTAAATGATGAACCTCAATTTGCCAAGTTGAAATTGAAGATGTTTACTTAGCCCTCTTTTCTGCAGCCAATTTCTTCTTCAACCTCCTTTCAGATAGTTCTTTATCATTAGCTTTTTCGCCTCCAATTAGGACTTTTTTGAGTACCTCAAGTCTCTGCATGATTTCTTCCTTTGAAGCAACCCCTTTCACTTTGATTTCTTCATTTAATTTTTTAATGTTATTTTCATATTCTTGTTTCAACAACTGTATTTGTTTTAAAACCGATTCTTTTTCACTTTTTTCACTAAAATTCGTTACTACAGTCATTGTATAAATAAGTAGAAGCTTCAATTACCTTTCATGTAAATTTCTTAATTTTTCCAATTCATTTTGATAGTCTTGAACCAACTTATCTCGTTTAGCATCTAAAATTCTGCTATTATTATCTTTAATCATTATTTCTTCATTTTCTTCAGTTAAATCTTCCACTTTTAGTACATCAGCCTCATGTTGGGATGACAATAGTGTCTTTAGTCTTTCAATTTCTTCTTGGTACTGCCTGAGAATGGTATCTTTCGGGTCCTAAAAACAGACACCAAATGAATTTTCTTAAAATTATAAATCTCTGACTTTTACTTCGTTGACTTTAGGTTTATTGCTAATATTCTTAGCTCTATTTGCATATCTAAGCGTAGATAAAGTTTCCATATAGTCGCGGTCTGCAGGACTGATACACGCTATCATTAAAGTCCTGGTGTTGCCGCCTAACGAGTCTTGCAGGAGCCTAGTTAGCTTGGAATCTCTATAAGGGATGTGTTTAGCTTTGCCGTCTACTAGTGCTGAAATTACGTTGCCGAGAGCACTCAGAGAGAGGTTAATTTTTGTAGCTTCTTTGAGACGATCTCCAGTGGCTCCAGTTTTAGTTTGTCTTTCCGATCCTGCTAAATCTACTAGATTCAATTTTCCTAACAGAAAATAATATTTTTAGTCGGAATTTTTCTAATGGAAATTGGTGTACCTTTTCGTATACTTTGATTATTATTAATGTTGCTTAATTGCTCAATACTAATAGTAAAAATGCTATGACTTCTAGAACTGTTTTGGTTCATAAGAGTGGCACCTATAATCCGATTTTTCGAACCCACGTTTAAGTAATGTTCTGCTTCTTGAGCATTATGGACTGGATGCAGCGTCAATCCTAAAGTACTACTTAAAGAACTACCACTTTTAGAAATACTAGTTACTACCTGGTACTGTAACGCCCTCCATAGGTGTTTCCTTTAGACTCAAGCCACTGCTGCTTGCCATTTTATCGTTTGGCACAAGTAAATCTCTGGAAAAATCGACTTTTTTATAGATCGATCCCTATTCTTCCCCCCATTTAAAAAATGTATTTCTACTACTAATTGTTTTGTTGTTGACCTTCAAAAGAATCGACCGTTTAATCATACGCACCTGATTTGTTCATTGTATATTTCCAAATAGCTGATCAAAGCAAGATATTTCACGCCACTGGTAACTGAAATGGCTTCAAAAAGATGTTCAAAAGCTCTAGAAATCACTCCTTTTTGATTGTATTCCGCTTCTTTCATTCCTTCCATTGTAAAGGATTTTCCACAGCCCGTTTGACCGTAGACAAAAATTGTGGCATTGTAGCCTTCCAGTACACTCTAAACTAGTTATTTACACGAGAAAAGTTGGAGAGTTAAAACAGTACTCACTTCAACTAAAGGATAACAGATATCGTTATAAATAGTTTCGGTGTTTGAATGCGAATCGTATGTGGAGTCGAATGTGAAAGTTTTATGAAATCCTGGACCTTCTCCTGGATCCCATATCTCGACTGCAGGATTTTGTATATTTACAACGCCCTAAAATGTTCAAATAAACCTCAATTATTATATCAATACAGCGATAAGGGATAAAAGTTTTCTAATTTTACGTACTTTGCAATGATTTTCTATTTCTTTTTGATTCATAGGTCGACATCTGGCAATCACTCGGACGTGTTCCGCCATTATATGTTTGTTTTATTCCTTTATCATATGTGTGTTCTGGAAACAAATGTCAAGTGAATTTTATCAAAAAACAATTCAATTTAATATCCAGAAATTGAAAGTAAACAGTAAACGTTGCGGTTGCATGACTCGGTGGCTGGTATTGCCGACTATCGACCTTTACTTCTAAATTAATTAGTAGTTGAACCCACAAGCCAAATGGTGCTCAATTTTTTCTTCGATTCTTAATAGATTTGCATTAAAAATTTGTCAATTTCCTTGTGATACGAGGATCGACCAGAAAATACAAGTACAATTTTAGTTTAAAGATTGTAAGAGTTTCTTACTTGACTAGGGCAAGATAGGTCTTAAACGCTAAGAATTTAATACATTAATGACATTTGTAATAGCTGAATGGGTAAAATTGGCTAAAGAGACATTCAAGCAACACAATCAAATAAAATAATTTTCATCACAATATTTTGAATAGAGCAGTTTGTTTTCTCTTTTTACTGATATACCACTATTGTTAACCCTATGACGCGCAAAGTTGTTTTTTTTGCTTTCATTTTGTTTTTTAGCTTATTTTAGAGGAAATATCGTTAATTCTTGTACATTTTTTAGAAAACAACGTGTTGCATATATACAACGCTGGCCGTTCTAGGGTTACGTAAACAATAACTACATGCTCTGAAGCCAATTGTCGCGATGTTAAAGTAAAAGATAAGCTAGATTAAGCGTTTTTCTGTTAAGCAATCCTCGTATATTAAATTAAGTTCTCACCCATACAATTTAGGGGGAAGACGCGATTAATTTGAATCAATGCTAGTGGAAGCTAAATTTAGCAGCGATTTGTTTGAAATATAGCTTCAATAGGCAATTATGATAACAAAAAAAATCCTGTGAATCAAACGGTTTTGCGTGCCTAACCATGTAAATTTGGGGCTTTTATATGGAAATTTCCCTTTTCAAAAGCCCATATCTTAAGAAAAACAATTATTACTGAAAAGTCTAACCTTGACCTGTAATAAATGAGTCGATAATTTTATAAAAAAAATGAAGCAATTAGAGAGGAAGTCTAAGAAACAACTGACATCTACTTGACCTAAATATTCATATTTTTAAAGCTGCAATTTGAGTCGTCATCTCAGTTACTTTTTAGGGCTTTGTTCGTTCACATTCAAGAAAATTGACGAATGTAAGTTCATTTATAAATTAAATATTTATTTTTAAACAAATAATAAATGGTGCGTCACAATCAAATAAATTATGAAGAAACAATTTATGATTGATTTATTTGTTGTTTGGACTTATTGATTTTTCAAGTTTAACAAACAAATTGTCATTTTTGTTTAAACCATTTAGTCTTGCTCGTTTTTAGTTTAGTCTTGACTCGTACGTAACAAATGTAATATGACATGTTTAATATGTCCTCAGAGGAAAATAAGGTCAGGGTTAAGATTTACCAGGAATAATAACCACTTGCATGAATAATATTGATTCTGTCCCCCCTGTTTCTAATGTACATTTTACGTTTCTTCAACTATTGCTACGTGGTTTTTTTATAATTTTATGCATTTTACAATTTTTTAAAAGGAAATTAAATATTTAAATACACATTGTAATCATTATTAGAACGCCAATACTTGTAACATTACCATTACTACAAGTTTATAGGTATAATTTTAAATCAATTGAGGTCAGTGGGGCGCTTTCAATGGGTTTCTCGTATTCAACAGTACATGACTTGAACAAGATATAATCAGAAAGAGCTAAATCAGGCGATTTCAATGCATGCGGCACTACTTCTAAGTAGAATTGTCTGATTTTAAATATAGGAATAGTACCATTATGGCTTTTATACTTGTACATCAAAGTTTCTCAATACGTAAAATGAAAATTTGAACGAAGAGAAAACTTTTCATTCTGCCTTCATAATTTTTTTGACAACAATAGAAATGTATTGATAATAATAGAACAATGTTCTGTTTTTATCAGTATATCCGTACTCTAATTTTCTCCCTAATTGTTTTGGCGTGATGGTTGATATTTTAAGCTATTTCAATAATAAGTTAAGTGCGTCCATGATATATTGAATACTAAATTAACATTATAAATAATCGAAATCCAAATAATTATTTCAATGTTCAAAGATCTTAAAATCGAACGTTTCGTCTGAAATTCGAAAAGACATCTTCAGATTTGAAATTTGATAAATGACTTACAATTTTTGGATACGCCAATGAATTGCTGTCACCTTGAAACATTCCAGCCGTTATATGGGAGGTGAGCAGAGGTTAAATCGACCTGGGAGAAATGAAATAAAAAAAACAATATTGCGTCCACTTGGGACGAATAAAATGGACTTGTGGTGGCCGAGACGACGCGTTAAACTGATAAAACTGTTTGTGCTGACCGCTTCCTAACCGAATGACCCACCGCGCCGTTAGTCACGCTTCTTCAGTGGTGTAGATATTCAATAATGCCCACTTTCATTGACGTAGGATAATCGGATTGAATTAGTAAACTTTAGGATTTCACATAATAAGTGGTTTATGTTTTAAGACAACCGAATTTTCCAGTAAGTAAGTCTGGTTGCCTATGATAGAGAGTTTTGTTTCGTTTGAACTACTGTCATACGTCAAGGTCAAATATGACAGGTATATAACGTGGCGAGTGTTAAGTACTTGAAAATTTTTGCTCTTTACCGAACAAATTTATTATTTATTAATAACTGTGATATGTAACGATTAAATACTTTTTTTTCGAGCAGAAATTAATATAAACCAACGAGTTGAGTGTGAGGTGGTGGAGTGAGTTTTATAAAAAATGAATCTTGTGTCAACAGCCTTTTATCGCTCTGTTTATTTACAGGACTCAGTAATAATGGCTTTGAAAAAGGTAAAAGGTAATATTGAACGAATGTTTGATAAGAATCTAACGGATCTAGTAAGGGGCATAAGGAACAATAAGGAAAATGAGGTACGATATTTAAGAAAGGACAACCCTTTGAGGTTATTCAATTTGTTTATTTATATGAACAATAGTAATGATTATTTGTGGTATTTTTATTTGTAGGCTAAATATATTTCACAATGCATGGAAGATATCAAGCAGGAGCTCCGCCAAGATAACTTGACAGTAAAAAGTAATGCAATTGCAAAATTAACATATGTAAGTCTTTTGACATAGAAATTCACTGAATTCTATCTAATATATTACTCTGTTCTTTCAGCTACAAATGTTAGGTTATGATATTTCGTGGGCTGGGTTCAATATAATCGAGGTAATGAGTTCCAACAAGTTCACATTGAAACGAATAGGGTATTTGGCGGCAAGTCAATCATTTCATTGTGAATCAGAACTGCTCATGTTAACAACAAATATGATCAGAAAAGAGCTAAATTCGCAGAACCAATATGAATCTGGATTGGCTCTAACATCTCTAAGCTGTTACATTAGTACTGATCTAGCCAGGGATTTGTCAAATGACATCTTAACATTGGTAGAGAAATTAAAACTAAAATTGTTAATTTTGCTTAACTTAATGGTATTTTAGTTAAGTTCTACAAAGCCTTACATTAGAAAGAAAGCGGTATTAATGATGTACAAGGTTTTTCTAAAATATCCCGAAGCATTAAGGCCATCATTTCCAAGGCTTAAGGAAAAATTAGAAGATCCAGATCCTGGCGTTCAATCGGCTGCCGTAAATGTGGTTTGCGAATTGGCAAGAAAAAATCCTAAAAACTACCTTAGTTTAGCTCCAGTATTTTTTAAACTGATGACCACAAGTACCAATAATTGGATGCTGATCAAGATTATAAAACTGGTATGTTGCCACTAAATTAATTGTTAAATCATTAGTTTTAACTTGAATCAAGTTGACTCAGTTCGTCTGCGTGCAACCTAAAATATGGCGAAAACTCACTGAACCACTCATGAACTTAATAACAAGGTACTGAAAGCTTAAATTTTCTATTTTGTTTTGTAGTTTGGTGCCCTTACTCCTTTAGAGCCTAGGCTAGGAAAAAAGTTAATAGAGCCTCTAACAAATTTAATCCATAGGTGAGTTTTAGACGTTTTTCAAGGAAGTTTTTGCAAATTCTTAAAATATCATCATTTTTGTAGCACATCAGCTATGAGTTTACTGTACGAGTGTATTAACACCGTAATTGCGGTTCTAATTAGTATCTCATCAGGAATGCCAAATCATGCGGCCAGCATTCAGCTGTGTGTACAAAAACTACGTATTCTAATTGAAGATTCTGATCAAAATTGTAACTATTTTTTCCAAATTTAATATAAAACGGAAATTGACTCTAATTTTTTAATTTATTAGTGAAATATTTGGGGCTGTTAGCTATGTCGAAAATACTCAAAACACATCCGAAAAGTGTTCAGGCTCACAAGGATTTAATCTTACAATGTTTGGAGGATAAAGACGAATCGATAAGATTAAGGGCTTTGGATTTACTTTACGGAATGGTGTCCAAAAAGAACTTAATGGAAATTGTAAAGAAACTTATGGTCCATATGGACAAAGCTGAAGGCACTGTATACAGAGACGAGCTTCTCAGTAAAATAATTTTAATTTGTTCTCAAAATAACTATCAATTTATAACGAATTTCGAATGGTATATTACGGTTTTAGTAGAATTAGCTCAAATGGAGTTTGGATCTAAACAAGGTATGTCTTCCTCAAGTTTTTATAACAAATGAATTTAAAAATAAAAAATTCAATTAGGTCATGTGATAGCGGCTCAACTAATGGACGTTTGCATAAGAGTTTTAGCCATCAGATCGTTTGCAGTAACCGAAATGGCTCAATTATTGGACGTTTACTCTTCCACATCACAATTTACTATTATGCAAGACGTTTTGTATGCTGCTGCTTGGTTAGCCGGTGAATTTGCCAGGTAAAATTCATATAATTTCTTTGAAAAATGTATGATAATTTTGTTGGTTTTTAGTGGTTTGGAGGATCCCGAACAAACCTTACGTTGCATGTTAAAATACAAGTCCTTACCACAGCACATTGAATCTGTATTTATTCATAATATTTTGAAACTTTTCGCCCACATTTTGAAAAAGTACGAAACAGCCAAGCAATATGAGAATATTTTGGAACTTTGTGATACCATCAATACTAAATTGAGAGAAAGCATTAAATCAGCTGAACTTGAGGTGCAAGAACGTGCCAGCACTGCTCTAATTATCATTAATATTGTCAAAGAGGAGATTACAGCTAGTACATGTTCCTTTTCTTTGACTACTTCAACAACTCTTATTGGTTTCTTTTTTTTTAAGGAAAGAACTCGAAGTTAATAGATGCAGACCACGATAGACCTGAAGAGGAGGATCTAATTGCTGGTGAAATCTTAAGTTTATTCAATGGGGAACTTAATCCTGTAGCGCCAAAAGCTCAGAAAAAAGTTCCAGTACCGGACGGACTTGATTTGGATGCTTGGATAAATGAACCAATCGAATTAACCTCCGATTCAGATAACGAAACGGACGATATGGAAAATTTGTTTGTGAAACCTGAAAAATTCGAAAGCGAAAATCGCAATGAGAAATACAAATATGAACCCACTGAGGACGATCTTAAAAAGGTTAGAAAATTAAATTCTAATATGAAAGATAAAAAAATAGAGGAAATAAAAAGAAACACAACATATAAAGATTACAATTTGTATTTAACAAATTTTCAGAGTCGTGAAGCTCGGAAATACGAACAACAAAATAATCCACATTACTTGAAAGGGATCACGTTATCTGAAAGGAGTAGCAGTAATGGAAACGACAATCTTGAAAATATTCCAGTGGCTGAACTGAATCTCAATCTTCCTCCATTAAAAGTAATGAATCAGAAACGTTCCGATAAGTATCTAGATCTGCAAAAGGAAGAGAAGAAATCTAAGAAGAAGAGCAAAAAGAAAAAAAACATAGAAAATCCGAAAGGTGCCTTAATATCGAGATAAATCACTAATTACTTATATGGTTTCCTATTTATAGTTCCTCAGATGATAATGCCGATTTAGCTCCAACAGTAGAAGTTAAGCGAGATTTGGAGTTGCCAGAAGGGGCCACACTTTCAGATTCAGATAGTGACCATAACAATTTGGACGATCCACATAGAGCATTAGATATTGATCTTGATTTGTAAGTTTGTGTAGACAAGTAATTGTTGTTAAATCGTAATTGATTTCGTTATATTTTAGGCCGCCTGTGGGGGATGTAATGTCGAAAAAAGTAGATAGGAAAGAGTCCAAGGATAAAAAAGTAAAGAACAAATCCAAGAAAAAAGTACGTTTTATTCCATTTTTTAGATTAAAATTTGTTTAAATGATGCCGTTTTAGGAGGAACGTGATAAAACTAAAAAATCTGAAAAGCAAAAGGCAAAGAAAAAGGAAAAAGTTGAAAATCTTTTAAAATTGACGGCAGAAGAAGAAACAAAAGGAGGAGAAGAGACGAAATTAGAAGACAAAGGCAAGAAACCTAAAAAGGATAAAAAGAAATCAAAAGAGAAAGGTTTCATATTTCTGATACATAATATTGAAACGTAACTAAATTTTGTATTTTGTTTTTAGGGAAAAACAAAACCAGAAAATCAACGTCCGATTATGAAGAAGCCCTGGGAATTTCAACGCCCACCAAAGAAAAATATTCTAATTGAATGAACTTTTGTTGCAATAATTCTTTTGCTTTAAAATTTAAGTCTCAATATTTTTTTTTATGTTGCCAAAGCGTTGCAAACAGCTTGACGTTTCAGTCTTGATTTCTAAATATAAATTCTCGCAGTTATCTGGATAATGCAGAATTTATAGTATATATGTACATAACATTCTGTGGTAAAATATCATTCTTTCTTGCTTTTAAATACTAAAATTATATTTTCTTTTGTAACTTTTTGAAGACATGTGGAACTTATAGTTTAGCAACAACGCATCCAATGTTCGAATGTTTATTTGAATTGTAAATAAACTGTTTTTTATAAAATCATTGGTTTTTGTGCCCTAAATTTTGACCAAATAACAGTTTGGTGTAAAATTCTTTATTGGGTTCAAATCAGTTCAAATTTAAAAAAATGGCTGCTGATGATGTAAATGTCAAATTGAATTGTCTGATGTCAATTGAAACCAAGATTAGAGTAATGACCAATCCAAATGCATTCTAGCCTATGACGTCAATTTTTTAGGTGCGACCTTGCGACCTCATCTGTCATTTTTCATTCATCTGTCATCTATGTGTATGTGTAGGAATTTGTTGTATAGAAAAGATAAATTGTTTAACTGAATGTAAATTTGTAACAATTTTGTGCCTTATTTTAACTTG
Source organism: Hypothenemus hampei (assembly GCA_013372445.1). Classification (NCBI taxonomy): domain Eukaryota; kingdom Metazoa; phylum Arthropoda; class Insecta; order Coleoptera; family Curculionidae; genus Hypothenemus; species Hypothenemus hampei. Next base: position 4,291,162 of record JABRWK010000001.1, on the reverse strand, counting down.
AATACATGGCCCAGATTTGGATTTTATCAGGTGTTATGGAAAATTTGTCACTCAAAGGCATTATTTGGAGTTAGACATGAATAAAACTCGAATAAAAATGAAAGGAGGTTAGGAATGCGGCTAGTCGCTCAGCTAAAGTACTCAAAACAAGTAAGTACGAACACCTTATAATAAATTTTTAAATTTAACGTGAAGAATACAAGTCACGCTCCATTTATCGAAATTCCCTATTTAATATTTTTCTGTGATTTTTTTCCTTTTCACTAATCTAAGCTGAATTTAGAGGAGGTGGATAAATCGAGATTGGTATGCAAAAATTTGAGAAAAATAGCCTTTTAACATATATTTTCTGCTAAAATCTATACTATTCATCTTTTGAAAGCTTGAAAATATACATTTTCAATGTCTTTTTATAGAAAAAATTAAATAAGGGTCAAGAGTTTGTTCAAAAAGTTCTAAAATTCTGTATTTTTCTTAGAGTTTATGCACATTTATAGAACATCATCGAAAATGAATGGAACAATTTTGAATAACAGTTCTTTTATTTTCAGAATGCAATGCAATTTATGAAGAGTCATGGCAGAATTCTTGCCACTATGCGACTTACTTTTCAATGTAGTGTCGTTAGCTGCACACTTTTGCGATTTTGTCTTTGATCTGCTTGTGGTTTATGCTCTGTATCAAAGAGCCCTGACAGTGTTACTTATTCAATGCCTTGGTGCCATCCTTATTACCATGCTAGTCTCTCAAATTTTATCCTTAAAATGGTACCTGTCCAAAAAACATTCCAATGCCAATCGATTACTAGTGATAGTTTTGCATATTTTACAATTGGGCTTGTTGTGGCGCTATACTCGACTATTGTTGCCAGTCCAAATGGTCACAGTAAAACAAGAAGTTAGAGATTTGTGTATACTACGATTAGTACATGGTTTTCTTCAATCCGCGCCCATGCTACTTATACAGCTCTGTTTGTTAGGTGGTAAGTTTTCAATGAAAGTCATTTATAACATGTTATTATTTTTTATTTTTCATTTTAGATATAACAAATAGTCATGGAATGCCTACAAATCTGGTGACCGTATCAGTGTCCTTGTCACTGTTTTCCGTTTGCTGGTCATTAGCTTCGTTTAGTAAACACGTGCAAAGCATTGATCGTTTAGTATTAACGTGGTTGGGCGTAGTATCTCAATTATTATGGCGAGCAGGCACAGTCACTTCCAGAGCAATAGCACTGGCAGCATACGCAGTCACGTATAATTCCTGGATATATTTAGTATTAGTCTTACATTGGGCCTGTATGTTTTTATGGTTGTTGAGTAGCCCTCGAAGCCCATTTCAAGGTCAAACTGGCCGGAGACTATGGATATGCATTCTAGTAGCCGCAATCTACATTTTAGCTTATATAAATTTACATGAGAAACCACACGGTCGTACCATGACTATTTTCTACGTGGTAATGTTACTAGAAAATTGTCTTCTAGTGGGTGCTTGGCTGGCAGCCTGTTGGAGTTTCCGGCCAGAAAAATGGCAACTGGTACCCATTTTAACAGTAGGATTGTTTTTCATTGGTTTGGGGTTTATGCTGTTGTATTATCGTTATTTTCACGTAAGAAGATTAATGGAAAAACCTTCGACCGCCACTTTGTCCTCAGTGGCCACCACTGGAGGAGGAGTGTTTAATTGTCGTTTTGGTGGTTATGGGACCGGTCACAATTCTGCTCTTCATAGGAAAAAGAAAAAACCTACAACGTTTGTACCCCCACCTATTACGAATGGTGGAGTGACAAACCCTTTAGGTCCAATGACTGTGCCATTTTGGCGTAGACCTTTGCCATCTAGCAGTGAAAATGAAGGTAGCTTACAAGTTTTAAATTTTATTTAGTTTTTAAATGATCTTTTTCTTATATATTTCAGGCAGTAGTGTGGGTTCGCGAGTGAATATTTATCAAAAACTACAGGAAAAAAAACAAAAACAATTGGCTGAGTTGAAGATAATCGAAGAGGAAATTAAGCAAGGTTACTTAGTTACAAAAGAGATGTTACAAGACCAGTGCAAAATTCAATTATTTTATAGGAAAACTAGTTGGACCAGAAAATGCCGACTTTGACCATCGACAGCCTATTCCTCGGGCGAAAAAACACCTGGAACCCCAACTATTAAGCTTGGCTTCCTTGAACAATCTTGCCAGTTATGGTGTTAATTTAAACAGAAGACCACCGCCCAGAAGAACTCTACGTAACAGGTTTTTTTAATCATACCCCCATTTTTTCACTTAAACTTCACAGTTATTTTTTAGAACACCAGAATTGCTGCTTACTCCTCATTATTTATACTGCGACTGCGTGGGAAACGGCTGCTCAATTAATCCTCAACTGCCAACGGAAAATGTCGAATTGCAACGCGCCACTTCTCCCCACTCCGACTTGGAAAGTCAAGTGTCACTGCCCAGATCCTACACACTTCCCAGGGAGTTTAAATATTATAGAAGGTAAAGTGATATTTTCTAGTGGAATACTATATAAGCACTGATGTAATGCATTTATTGTGACTTTAGGCATCGAATGGATCGTCCAGTACAACCTGTAACATCGACAAACAGTAGCGATGGAGATGTTGACAGTGCCGATGAAGAGTCCGATGGCAATTTGCCAGCAAATCCTGCATTTGTACGACCGTTAAGAAAACCATTTAGACACGAAACTCAATTATAGATCTTGGTTGGTTATTGATTAAATTAATTTTTTGAGATTATGTAAATCTAAAATTCTGTGAATGATAGTGTAAAAGTTATGGCAAGAAGATAGAAATAGTACATTAAACTCATAGCAGCAGTTTATGTGGGGGGGACTAAATTTCAGTACAATATGCAACACTTTGCAGTGCAATCAAACCTTATCCCCACTATTCGATTGGGTTTTAAAAATCACCAAATTGATTTACCTAGTTTGATCTACTTTTTCTAATCTTCATGAGCTAAGTATAAAACCTTTTTAAAAAATTCTAATAACAGTGATGTTTTTTATATTTACTATTTTGTACATAATTTTAGTATGTAAAAACCTGAATATTTTTGTATAGAGCCATTTTGATACTACACAATTTTTGATGTAATTTTACATTTTTATTTATTAAATAAATTTTGTATAGAAACATCAGTATGTAATTACAGGGAGAATTCACACGTCTAATGATTAATTTAAAATCATTTTTTATTTATTTCAATAATAATATATCATAAATCTCTGTTTCATGTATTTTTAAACACATTTATAAAAAAAAAGAAACGAACATAATAGAATATGAAATACAGCTTAGCAAAGTGGAAAAATTGAACTGAAAAAAAGCTGTCCAATGTTTCGCTTTACGCCAACTACCATCATAACATGCACCGTTCTTATATTAAGCCCGTTTGGCACCTGCACGTATTGCATTATGAATCGTAAAACGGGCCTAAAGGCAAATAGCAGGTTGGCGTAGTTAAAACTATAATTACGACATGTAAATGTTAGAAATTAGTACACGAAAAGCTTAATCTAATTAGCCTTGAATTGTTAAATATTAAAGCAAAAAAAGTGAATCTTTCAGGAACCCGTGTCATGGACGATTTGTTTTTCAATTAAAAAATTCTGGATTCCGAAATAAAGTACTATTACTGGTAAAGTACATTACCTTACTATAGGGTAAATCTGGAATGTAAGTCGGTTAGTAGGTATTTTATGCGTTTAAACTTGAACACATCATCATTTCTTAAATACAACATTAACATTAGCTTTCGAAGAAACGATCCCGAAACAGAAATCGTATGAGATTCGTTTTAAAGCACCTGTGTTTTTGTGAAAAATACTATTATTATACATGACCTTACACCAAAATAGCTTGATCAGAAGTTAAATAATAATAATAATAATAATAATGAAGGATTAAAGTGAACTGCTTGACAATTGCCATAATAATAAAAAGACAAACGATGATGTGATAATTAAATATATAAAGCACACTATTTGAAAACCAAGAGTGGCTCATTGTTGCTGCGCCGCCTGCTGCTGTATTTCAATTTTTTCAACTGTCATATCTGGATTCATTGCCGTCGCTTCTTGGATCGCTTCGGCCAAAGCACGATCATGGTCAATCGGATCCCCATCCGATTGGATTGTTATCTTTTGTTCGACCCGAGTTTCCACGACACCGTCCCGTTCGGTTTTGTACTGAAATTCGAAGAAAAATTAAAAATTTTCCCGTAAATAAAAACCGTTATAATAGGTAATGCTTCCACCACATAAATTTATTTAAAAAAGAAATATTACCGTAATAGTTTCGACTGTACGAGTTTTCGAGCTGATTGTTTGCGTGCTAACGATTTCCCCAGTTTTCGTATAATTTCCATCTTCAGAAGTCAACTGCACCTTGCGGGCCTCTGTGGCAACAATCGGGACACTTGTGGTGGAGGTTCGGAATACTGTGGGGTCGCCACTGTACATCACCGATTCCGTTTTTACAATGCCACCTCCAGGTATCTCTACATCATCCTAAAATATTCAATAGTAATATTAGTAAATGTGTAAAAATAAACAACCATAACAACGTCAAGGCCGTAGAAAATTAATGGCTTGCATCAATATTGACCAATTATTTTTATGACACAATATGACATAATGGATTAGAAAACAATTAGAGAATTTTTATTTTGACATTTGACAATTAACTGGTTTTTAATTCCATCAGTTTTTGTCTTCAAATTGGTTATTCTGTATTGACATACTGTAATGTAGCCTAGATATAACTATTATATATGAACTGATCTATAATAACGATAAGCATATTAATCATGACTTTAATGACAAATTATTACAAACTCTATAATTAGTTATATAGAAATGTGACAGTTTCAGTTATTCCATAAATGCGAGTAAAACTGATATACAAGAGAGTCTTTTAAGGCACAGTCCTCATAAAAGATTATCTAAGTCTAGTAAATTGCAACTAATTTATAAAAAAAATGACTCCAACGACATACACTATAGTATCTACTGTACAATAAAAGAACTCCTAAAGTATATACAGGGACGCATGCGTAAATCAAGTGCAAAACACATGCGATACACAAGTACTCACCACATCTTTATGAAAATAATAATTATTTTTATTTTAATAAGTAATCATTTAGGTTTTGAGAATTTAAAGTGTTACGTACCTTGTAGATGTCGCTATTGTAGTAAGGATGATTTGGATCTGTGGGTGGATCGATGGGCGTGCCAGAATCACCTGAGCTAGTCGAGCTGTAACTATCTCGTCTTCCCAGCTATAAGCCATGCGTGTTAGGTTATTTAACAAAATATGATTCAGAACAAAACATATAATTATAGGTTAGTGTCAAATGAATCGAAAAACGAATGATTTGAAACAAAACAAAAAAAAAAGCAAAATCGGACCTGATCGCCTCCTACAACAGTGCTGGTCGTTTTCACCTCCTGTGTAACAGTCCGTTGTTCTTGACGTGTGGCGCTGCTTGTCACAGAGTGTGCCACTGTTTTCTCTTCCAATTGTTGCGTTTTCGCGTTGGTGCCTAAATCTTCATGAGTGGTAGCAGTGCGCGTGGTAACTGCACGAGCAGTTACATACGGCGACTGGCTGTCTTGGGCGGAGCCCGATGTCGCGGAAGGCGTATCCGCCTGAACGGGAAGGGGAAAAGGGCAAATAAATATTGAAAAAGAAAATGAAAATTTAAAAACCTAAATTTTACCTTGTTGACTTGCGTGGATACTTTGATTTCTCCAGTTCTACCATCCGTGACCCGTTCTTCCACGTTCTGGGTGACACCATCCTTATCTTTGGTGATGATCTGTTTCGTGGTAGTCTTGACTATGACTGGAGTAGTACTTGTAGTCACTGATGTCGTTTTTACTCGATTCAAATCATCTGAGGCGTATTCGTTCAAATCATCGTCACTAGATTCTCCTTCTAAATATGTTTTTACTCGCACCTTCGAGTCTTTCAAATCAGTAAAGTGGCTTGGATCGATTTGGGCGTAGTTTAGAATTAGTTCACCGGTAATCGGATCTCTACGTGCAGTTTTCGGATCAATATCTCCTGTTTGCGGATCAATGTGACCCCATTCAGTGTGAATCTTTCCAGTGACGGGATCAATTTCGCCGGACAATGTTAACACCTGGGTAATTTTTGTGTTAGCGCTCTTGACCAGTGGATCATTGGCGTCAACTTGGACGATTTTGCCTGTTTTCGGATCAACCATGCTGTAGATGTAAACTGTTTGCGTCGTTACAAGTATTCGGCCAGTTTTCTCGTCAAATTGACAATCTTTCGGGTCGATTTCTTTGACTTTACCAGTTGGGTCATTTTGAGTGATCAGATAAATGCGAACAACGACCATTTTTCCAGTTATTGGATCGATTTTTCCATATTTCGTGTAAATTTGTCCTGAAGTGGGATCAATTTCTGATGCTGAATAAATTGGGCTGCCATCTTCATCCACTTGATTTGTTCTGGTGTAAATTTGACTGGTATCTTTGTCCACACGTACCACATTCTGATCCACTTTCGACAATTTCTGGATATTGCCAGATTTTGGATCTATATACCCATAAACAGCAGTGACATACCCAGTGGTTGGATCAACGTTGCCACTAGTATACACTTCCTCTTTAGTGATTGAATCATTGGAATCGAACAACCAAATTTGGTTAGATTTTGTATCTATTCTGACTGATTTTGGATCCCGTTTCACAATTTCTCCATTCTCATTCACTTTAGGATCTGTGATCAAGATTCCAACTAATCTTCCATAATTAGGATCGACTTTTCCGGTTTTGGGGTTCGTGCAACCGCCCTTGAATAAGATCTGCCCGGTTATTGGATCAACTGACCCTTGCCTGATCTCGTGCTTACCACTTTTCGGATCAATATGAGTCAAGGTGGCTTTGACTGGATCAATTTGTCCGTATTTTGTGTCGATGCGATTGGTCGCTGGATTATATAACCCATTTGAAATTTCTGGTGTTACGTTTTTGGGATCGACTAAGTTCTTTTTAGGATCAACTTTTCCGACATAGGTTAACACTTGGACTTCTGGATCAATTTCCTGACCAAGTTTGATCACTTGACACAACTGAGAATTGACAGTATCAGTTTTGGGATCTTTAACTCCCGTGCTGATAATAATATTGCCTTCAGCATCTAGCTGAATGGGTCTGTGCTCAATTTTTCCAGTACGCGGATCTTTGGACGATATTCTAAGAAGTTTTAAATTGATCACGCCATATTTAGTCTCGATCTCACCAGTTGCTGAGTTTTTCTTAGCTTTACTATTCTCCATTTGACCGTTACTTAAATCGACACTACCTGTTTTCGGATCAAATTTTGCGGTGACTGTTGTGATTTCGATTACTGGATCGTTCTGACCAGCGATGCTGATAATTTGTTCTAGAGTGGGATCGATTTTTCCAGTTTTAGGGTCGACAACATTTTGGGCAAGAATTATCTGGCCGTTTGCTTCATTTATTTGACCAATTTTCGCATCAACTTTTCCAGATTTCTGATCATTGACAATCAATTTTCCATTTTTCGGATCTATCAAACCATATTTAGATTCAATTAATCCAGTTTCAGGATTCAATAAAGCAGTCGATTGTTCAACTTGGCCCTTTTCAATATCGCCTTTTCCAGTTTTCGGATCAATTTTCGTCGTAATCACCGTGATTTTGATCATACGCTTCCGAGGAATGGGAGCTAAATGAGGATCTTGGGCCTGCTTTAAGTTTACAACTGCAAACAATTGTCCCAAATTGTTGTCAAGTTTTCCAGTTTTTGGATCTACTACTGGTCCGCCATTTATAATAATATGACCTGTGGACTGATCCACTTTTCCAGGCACGATGCCTTGTTGGCCACATATCAAAGAACCCGTTGTAGGATCTAATTGGCCATATTTGGTTTCAATAAAACCTGTTTCCGGATCTACAATTCCAGCTAAATGTTCGACTGTGCACTGCTCATGTTCAGTGTCAATTTGACCAGTTTTGGGGTCTTTTCTTGAGGTTATTACCATAATTTTCACCACGCGATTCTTAGCTATCGGATGTAAGACACCTTTTGTAACAATCTCCTTTACTGGTGAAGTGGGTTTAACGGTTTGTTTTTCCGAGGGTTGTTCTTCCACCAAAGGATCAATTATGGGATCAGTGATATGCACTGCAATCGCTCTGCCTAGATCCTTGTCAACTTTTCCAGTTTTAGGATTACAAAAACCTCCTTTGAAAACCAATTCCCCTGTGTTGGGTTCAATTGCTCCTTGTTTCGTTTCAGATTTGCCAGTTTTCGGATCGAATATTGTCAACGTTTCATTCACCGGATCTAGGTGTCCATATTTGGTATAAATCTTATTGCGTTCCGGATCGAATAATCCAGGAGAACTTTCGGGAGACGCGTTTTTCGCATCAATAGTGTTCTTCTTGTGATCGACTTTCCCCAAATACGTGCGAATTTCAATATCTGGATCAATTTCTGGACCCACTTGAATTAATTGAACTTTACTAGGATCGCTCAATTGAACAAGTATGTTGTCCTCTTTGTCAACAGTGATCGGACGTTCTTGAACAATGCCACTTTTATCTTTAGTCAAAATACGCATAAGCTTCAAGTTAATGGTGCCGATTTTGGTGACAATTTCTCCAGTTTCTGGTATAATTTTTCCATTGCTGACATCGGTACGGGAGTTAGTGAGGTCAATTTTACCGTCAACGCCTTTTTTTGCTGATAATACAGTTATCACAACAGCGGGATGTTGTGGGTCAACAATGTTAATCGTCTGAGACAAATTCGAATCGATTTTTCCAGTTTTCGCATCCAAAACGTTATCGTTAATGAATATCTGACCAGTATTATCATCAACTTGAACAGGAGTAACGTACGTTTTGCCTGCCCTATCCTTTTGCACTGCCTTCTTATTTTGAACATCGATTTTTCCATATTTCGATTCAACAATGCCATTGACCGGATCCACAGCGGCCGTTAACTTCTCAACTGTGCCCTTTTCAGAATCGATTCGTCCAGTTTTCGGATCCTTCTTACTGGTGATCACCAGGATTTTCACTAGGCGTTTCTTGGGTATCGGATGACTAGGCAAAAGATTTTTAATGGGGGTTTTAGCAGTTTCTTGGTTTCCTACAATGGTAATAGCTTGTCCCTGATTGAGATCTCTCTGTAAAGTTTTTGGATCGATTACTGGACCATTAGCAAAAATGATTTGTCCAGATTGGGAATCGACTTGGCCCTGGATAGTTTCTTGATTGCCTGTACTTGGATCTGTTATTACAATTGTTCCAGAGCTTGGATCAATTATACCGTATTTTGAATCGACTTTACCAGACGGATGTAAAATGCCAATGCTCTGATCCACATAACCGTTTTCCCAAATCAATCCATTTGTTTTAGGATCCTTTTTAGCTGTGACAACAAGTAATTTAATAACTTTGTTGCGGTCACTCGGAGCTAGAGCTGCAGTTGTTTCCTGCGGTTTAACGACACTTTGAGCGATTTGAGGTTCTTTGACTGATACTTGAATCGATCTGCCGTAAGCGTTATCCACTTTATGAGTTTTTGGATTTATCAGACCTTTAAATAGCACTTGACCATTGATCGGGTCTCTTTGGCCATGTTTTAGTTCAGTCTTTCCAGTTTTTGGATCTGTAACACTCAATGTGTCATTGATGGGATCAAACACTCCATATTTCGTATAAATTTTATTGTTACTGGGATCGTACAAGCCTAGAGTTTGTTCCGTCAATATACTTTTTGGGTCTAAGCCTTTTTTGTCGATTTTTCCTGCTGCAGAAGTGATGGCGATTTCTTGATCTAATTCGCCACCGATTTGTAAAATTTGGCTTAAATTGTCATCTCGTCTTCCAGATCGAGGATCTACCACCCCTGATAAAACAATCACATTATCATTACTGTCAAATTGTACCGGATATTGCGATGTCAGTCCGGTGGCCGGATCAGATATAGCAATCGTTCTTTCTTTCGCATCAATATTGCCATATTTGGTAATTAGAAGGCTCTGGCTTGGATCGATACGTCCATTGCTAGTTTCTTTGTGCGAATGGGCAGCGTCTAGTTGACCGGTATTTGGATCACGTGCAGCAGTAACGGCTGTCACTGTTACCACATTGTTACCTGGATCGTTAATGTCAAACACTTGTTTTAGGTTGGGGTCCACTTTACCAGTTTTAGGGTCAACTACACCCTCTTCCTGTGTAACCCGATTCAGTTGTTCGTCGTATTTCACGGGGAAATGTCTGATTTTCCTGTTGACTAAATCAATTAGGCCATATTTGGTATCGATTTTTCTAGATACGGGGTCGTAGATGGCATCAATTGTTTCTGCAGGGCCCGATTTAGAATCTTTTTTTGTAATTGTAACGGCGATTTTGATTAATCGTTTCTTCGGGCGAGCATTTAAAGCGTTCCTATTCACGGGATCTAACCCACAAATCGAAATTATTTGGCTCAATTGAGAGGATTTTTTGCCAGTTTTCGGATCAATCACCGAACCTGACGTAATAACGATTTGTTTGGTGATCGGGTCGATGTAGCCTTGCACGACTTCCTTTTGCCCTTGTACCGGATCCGTTATAATCACAGTACCATTGGACGGATCAATCAAACCGTATTTGCAGTCAATCAGATTTGTATCGGCATTTTGCTGTCCAACTATAATTTCTGAATAGGCTTGATCCAAGTCAATACGGCCAGTTTTTGGATCTCTCGGTCCAGTAACCACATTCAATCTGATCGCTTGTTTTTTACCTCGTTGCCTTGGTTCGCGCTCGTATTGTTCTCCGGCCAAGAAAGCTTCAGTGTCCGCTTTTGGGTCGCGTTTCTTCAATTTATCAATGTCACCTGGGGCGTAATTGAAAGCAGTCGCTGTGGCACGTTTTTTCGACGGTGATTGTTGAGCCTCTAATTCACTCGATGATTTTGAGGGAGATCGCTGATTCTCGTAACTGAAACCGCTTGTGGGACTATATGGTTTCCTTGGAGTGACTTCTTCAGAGGGTGCTTCGTAGTCATACTCTTTCGTGTAGGTAGGTTGTTTTTCGATTTTTTCTTTTTCTTTTTTCTCCTTGGGTGACCATTTGTCCTTTTTGCCGAATAAGAAGCCGGGACTCTACAAGGGATTCGGGAGGAAGCAAAAAAATCATGCTTAAATACAACTGTCATGCACTGGTCTACTTAAAACTACTATATCTTACATGAAAACTTTACAACGGGCATTGAAATAAAAAAAATAATAAATTAAACTAGTAAGGACTTTACCTTAGCTCGTTTATCTTCGGGTGATTTGTCATGGTCACCATTTTGGAGATTGTCACTCTGGTTCTCTTTGTCCTTTTCATTCGCATCCTTTTTCTTTCCGAAAAGACCACTTGTGGGCAGCACCGAGATGCCTCCAGTGGGTTTCTAAATGAAAAAACGCTTAGATTTAGAATTCAATTCGAATATATTATGGGGCAAACGTACTATTCAAACTACTAAAATTAATAGAACCAAGTACTACTGTCAAAGAATCTATTAAAGCCCTTTAAGAAACAAAATATACGCAGAAAGTGGAAAAAAATCAATAACTGAAAGAAACACCCATAAATACATTTGGAACACCTTTTTTATTTTATCGGCATCGTACTCTCCTTCAAGGGAGCTCGCGGTGCTGCCAGATCTCACTGATCCGGAACTGAGTTTACGGTTGCGATGGTGCTGTGATCGTGTGGATGTAAACAAACAAACAACAGTAATAATTGTGGCAACGGTGGTGCAACAAATAACAACAAAACACATTAATCAAATCTCACCTTATCTTTTTTCTCCTTCGGCGTTTTTACTTTGGCGGGACTCTGGCTGCCATCAGTGATTCGTTCAGGAGGATGTGACATCGTGTGTCGTTTGTTCGCTTCATTATTATAATCATCCTCGGCTCGAACGCTTAATGCTGAAAACATTTTTTTGACTATTAAAACAAAAAAAAGTATAAAGCATGAACTACTTACGGTCCATGCTCCGGGATGTCAATCGTTTCCCTGTTAACGAACGTTCGAACTGGGGTGCAGGGCGGTCGATTGGCGTTTTTCGCGTTTCGTAATGAGTTCTACCCGAATACCTGCCAAAAAAGTTCGTTAATAGAAGGTTAAAAATGTAACAAAACAATTTACCTAAATTTAGATCCTAATCTTGGAAACAATGAATTCCTCTGATTAACTTCTGGAGACATTAATCTAAAGAACGTGTGGTGTTCCACACAGGTCTTCCATAATTTTTTTGCGGCCCGATGATTTGCCAATTTGAATCCGATCGTCGATTCGAATTGCTCGAACTCGCCCGGCCTAATTTTAATATAGAAATTATGCCTTTTGTAGCTGATTTTCAAAATTTTCGGCCAGGCAAATCGATTAATGCGCAATCGATCACGATAGACCAGCAAACCGGACGAGCACACGCCCAACATTATATCGACACCTTCTGAATCCTTAGCCGGATGTAAATCTACCCCGTACATGGCTAATTTTTTGCGTTTTCCAAATAGTGTAATTCCGCTTCGGCGGGTGTTTGTCCTTTGTGCGTCTTGTGCAGTTCGCACACTTTATCTTCGAGGTCCTGATTTTGATTGGGTGCAATTTTAAACTCGCTCAAGTAACCCCGCGGCATCGTCTCTGAATCATAATCGCCCAATTCCGATTGGGCTAAGTAGGATCCGAGAAGAGCATGGGTGACGAACGAACATGGTAAGCGACCGCTTAAAATGTCATTTCGAATTTGCAAACAAAGCTGATACCTAAAATTATCAAAATGGCAATGTTAATTGAGACTTTTTTGCATATTCTAGAATCAATACCTGGTGATATCTTCTTGTAATTGAGCAGGATCGGGCGGATAAAATTTGACTTCAAAACTGAATTTCCATGGCTCATCTTGAACATAAAGAAATTTTTATTATTATACATAATTTTATCAATTTTTTATAATAAAAAAGATATTGTCACAGAAAATCCATCAAATATCAATTGAATATGTTGGTTCAGAAGAGTTTGTTTGATTTCCATTTATTAGTTTTGAACAATGCAAGCCACATGGTTGCCTTATTTACTATTAAGTTGTCAGTTCTACATACTTTTCATAAACTTGGCAATCCGTTTGTCCAATTCCAACCAATTTCTCGCATCATATCGATCCGCGTAAACCAAACCAAAATAATCCTTTTCAATTAAATTTATTGCTTCACACACTTTGTCCAGGAGGTCGCGTCCTTTTGCTTTCCTCTACAATTCAAAATCAATCAAATTTTTATCATTTTTTTTCTTTTTTTAATCACTCACATCAACATTTAAAGTCAAAACTGACCCGTCCAGCATAGTGACTTCGGTCCACTCGAACAAGCCATTTTTCACACTATCTCCGCTATTGGTTTTTAAGCCTTTATTTGATTTTTTAGCGGGCGATGCGTCTGCACCACCACCTTCAATTGTCTTTTTCTCAGGCATGTTGGCCTAGATGATTTTGTATACCTAGAAAAAACAATAGAATTAATTTTGTTTTAATAGGAATGTCAAATCAAGGTGTAAACAATCAAAGGCAATTAAATAGTTGATTAGATCCGCCAACAATAACGAGCTTAGTGTACTCAATCGACAAAGGAGCATCGTTTTTTTTTCGAAAAAATTAAAAAACACTCCCTTGATCACCGAACGGAATTTCGCGTTCGCTCGATTACTTCACGCATCGCATAATTTTATTGATGACCTTTTTTTGATGACGTCACGTCCTCGTTGGCGTGACAATATCTACAGGATAAGTCAAAAATCACTTGTAAAGGATTGTCATTAAAAATTAATTAAAGAAAAATTGAGTACAATTCGTAAACATTGTACAGAGTGAAAAAACAAATTCACACAGGGTGTTAAAAAAGGGGAAGAATTATTCAATAGAAATGATTTAGTCGCTATGCCAAAGGGATTACTGCCTATCGAACAATCCTCGCAGAAACTTATCCTTGTATTCCGTAACTTGATTTTTTTCAATAATTCACTCTGTATTGTGCAAAAATAAAATATTACGTTCGGAATGAAATAGGTCATTGCGGTTAAGCGTTCTATTTATCAAGAAGTTTAAAGAAATACTTGAAAAATTACAATTACATACTTTTTGAAATACTGGATTAAACTGTCAAGGTAAACAACAATGCAAATCTAGTGAGCGATCTGTACATTTGTTTTCATAGTAGTCAAAGAGTTTTTTTGGTTTTCTATGGCATACATATTATAAACCTATGCCGTCATAAATCACCGATAACTAGATAGAAAGAGACAAGGTTATCGACCTTAGCCGCACCTACAGACCGAATCAGGACAACAGGTGGAAAATCGCCTTAATTCCGTCCTTAGTTGTTTATTGTTTTTTTTTCGCATCAAATTATCTGAGTATATTTTTCTCCATGGAGGTCTGATTGATTTCCTTGATACATGCAGATAAAAATACTTTTAACGGAGTGAAATTTCTATTAATAAAATCTGAACCGGCTCTATTGGAAATTCCACTGAAATTTATAAACAGTCGCAATTTCATTATTAGCCAAAACGACAAAGAATTATATTAAACCATTATATCACTACGTGAAATGGTTAACAATCGTTATGAATCATAACATTAAAAAAAAGTTAATTTTATCAGGAAAAATTATAACCATTCCTGTCGATTCGTTAATCATACTTTATTAAACAGTGACAACAGCTTAACTAGTGATAAATACAACTTAATATGGACAGTAGTAATGCTTATCACCAAAAGTGGATGAGTCTTACGTCTTATAGGGTGCGACAAAATTAATTCGTTTGTGCAAAAACATAAAACACATTCATTTTTATTTATGACAAATGAAACAAAATCCATGTAATTTTCATTAACAAACAAATGATTAACAAATAATAATGCCTGTTTCGTCCATTTTTTTTACTACATACTGTATAAAGTATAAATGATCCAAGCAACTTAAAAATCGCGCGTGTGTGTGTATATGTGTTGTGTGTATGTATTATTTTTAGATTATTGTTCAAGCAATTTGGCTTTATTAAATAAAACTGCCAATCATAAAAGATTCTCTTTCATACTTCATGGGCTACTTACCATTATGGGTTCGGGGCTGAAAACAAAAAGGATGTCACATTCATGCATTACACCAATATCATTTTTTAAACCCACTTTTGTACGTAAAATAATTATTAAAAAAAAATTAAAATTAATGATTTCAATAAAAATAGCCCATCAAATTAGAAATTGCCAAAAAAAAATAAGTGAAAATCCCTTTTGACAGAAAATCACACGGAACTATGGGAAACAAAACAGCAACAATAACTGTCAAATAATATCACAGAAATAAATGAAATGAACTGAAAATTTGAAGTGTATATTTTCTCATGTTTTACTTTACCTCTAATCTAGTGACGACACAACTTATCCATTAAGTGATGAATTTAAATGAGGAAAATTGATTATATGGACACGGCACACACATACACAGACAAGGCTGGGATGGGCCACTGCACCACATAAACAACACTGAACTGAAACAAACGGAAAACGACAACAGTCCGTTGCCAACATAACCACACTTGTTTTTCTAATCCGATCAATTTTAAAGCGTAATTATATAAAAACAAATATTAAATAACATTTAATATTTTAGTGTCAATTAATTACGATTCATCTTAGAGAGATTAAAGGTACAAAACTATAGTATTCGAGTAAATTGATTGAGTACTACTTTTTGTAGCGGAGAAGCCGCGCGTAGTAATTCAATATGGTCGGCAGATCGGCGGGCTATTTAAAGCTATTACGTCATTTATAAATTCATTAGTTTTGATATTATTATTTGTCACGCTTTTACATTTATTTGATTAAAATATTGCGGCCTTTTCACTAACTTTTCAAATATTTAAAAAGTGTTTAATATGTCTTGTGTAAAAACGAGGATATCCTGTGTTTGATTAATAAACTAGAATTGAAACTGAAAATTTCATATTAAAATAGCTTGAATTTCAAAAATTCACAAGATTCACTCGAAACAACGCTGCCAATTCGTTAAATGCCTTATTTGTGTTTTAAAATCATTTTATTTATCAGATGGGTTTATTTTTAGAATGACTCGTTTTAGTATATCTAATCAGTTTAATAAAACAATAACACTATTGATATTGAAAATATGTTAAAATCTGAAAAAGGAACTCTAAAGTCTGACAACAATGTCAAGGATCATGATTTATATCCGGACGCAACGTTGCTCGCATTAAAACAATTAAAACTGGAATTACCTTCTAATAACATAGATAAGGATTTTTTGGAAATTAATCTTTAAAATCAGCGCTTTTTTTTATGACAATTGCTCTTTATAATTAAGAATTCTTTTAATTTTCCCAGTGACGTAATATTAGGCAACATCGCAGTCAGCCATTATTTTAGACGCGCTATATGACATTTGCCATGTCTACGGAAGGTGATTCTATAAAAAATGCCGTGTCAGAGGTAAGTCGGGCTGAAATTTGCCAATTTTTTCAACGAAATTAATGACAATCAAGATGCTGATTTGAGTGTCACTTTTTATTTGACGAAAATCGGTGTATTTTCGCAATAATTGGTTTGTTTGGTTTCGTCGTAATCAATATGGCGTGTTGTGGCTTGAAAAAGCGGGAAAACGATTTATTCTTATAATTAAACTATTTAACAATTGAAAAATTATTTTTGTATGATTTTCTACGTTATAGTATCACATCTATGTGTTTCGAAATAGTTTAATCTTCAGATAATGGTCACAATGTGCGATTTTTGAAAGTGTAAACAAAGCCAAAAAAAATCATACAAATCTTGATTTTTCTTGTAGGCAAGTGAAAAAAGCGATCAACAAACAACGGATGAGTCCTCACAGGATTCGATCGTAAAAGATACTACACAAGAGGAAACACCGCTGGAAAATAATGTAAGCAAAAGTGAATCAAAAAATGAAACAGATTTGTTGTTAGAAAAAAAAGATCTTGAAACTAAGTTACCTCAGTCTGAAGAGAAATCAGAAATAAATGAAAATGATGTAAAAGAGGATCAAAAAAATCAGAAACAAACGGATGAAACTAAAAATGAGGAATTTGAAAAGATTGATAATGAAGATGAGAAATCCAAGGACAAAGATGCAAATACTAAAGAGAGTGTGGGTGCAAGCAGTGAAAAAGACGAGGAGGAAGAAATGGAAGATGGTGGGTTTAAAATTTTGATCGTGTTCGTAATGTAAAAACTTAAATTTCAGAAAAAGTAGATGAAGACGCTGAAAAAAAAGGCGTTCCATTGTTAGATCAACCCCTAGAAACAACTGGTAAACGTGAAAGAAAAACGGTGCAAAAGTTTGAAGAAGAAACGAAAAAGCAAGAACCCGTATGTATTAGAAATTCTATTATTTCGAAAGAACATGAAACAAATATTATTTTAGGCAAAGGTGGAGTTTGAAGAGGGCCGTGGCACAGCACTAGGAGAAATTCCCCGTGTTGAAGCTTCCATAACACGTTTCAAAAATGATGACCTAAAGTTTTTGCATAAACTTCTATTCAAAGTACAAGGAAACAAGAATTTATTCAAGAAAAATATCAGGAAATTTAGTGGTTTCGCCTTTGAACAGGATTCGGATGACTTCAGGAAGAAACAAGAGTTTTTGAGAAAAACTGAGGTTCATATACAGTTGCATTGAAAGAAGTTTCTTGCCAACTAAATTTTATAGGTTAAGTACTTGAAAACCACCTGTGAAATTCTGGATCTGCCGAAAAGCGGAGCAAAAGACGATATTGTTGAGCGAATATTGGAATTTTTATTAGAACCAAAAGACTCTGGCAAACCAGTAGGTGGAACTGGACGACCAAAACGAGCTTCAGCAGTCAGGGCGAACAATCGAGGTAAGTGTTGAATGAAGAAAGATTAACTTCTAGCCGTCTACTAGGACTTGTTTGTAAAGAAAGGAATTTTATTCAACTGATCAACCATAGCCCTGATTTTTTAGGTTTAATACAATCTTTGTCTTCACTAGGGTATTCTTCACATGACGATTATTCCAGCGACGAAAGACAAGGTCGAGCTAGAAGAGACAAAGGTATTCAGTTTTTTCTTCGCTTGAGTTTCGGTCTTTGTTTTCTGCATTTTTTTATACCACTTTTGCTTGATTTTAATTAAAAATAACAGATTATGGACTACCAGTCAATTATGTTCTTTTGATTCGAAGGTAAACGAGCTAATTTGAAAGACGACAGCTCTAGTGATGAAGAATTTAATCCAGGAGATGTCACAGACGGAAGTGACGATAAGCCGACCTCAAAACGTAAAAGAGGCCGTGCTAGAAAAGGCTCATCAGAAGAGGATGAGGAGGAGGAAGCTAGCTTAACTGACGCTTCGTCAGATGAAAGCGATGTGAGTGTGTGTGCACATAACATTCATTAGAAATCAATTTTGTTGATGTTTAATAGGATATGCCCAAAGCAAAACGTCGAAAATCATTTACAAAAAATAACAAAGGAACACCGAAAAGACGTGGAAGACCCGCAAAATCAACAGCATCCGTCACCACGCCGCGCTCAAAAGGAAAACGAGGCCGAAGACCGAAAGATGATACTTCAGAAGATGAGGAAAAATTTGATGACGAAGGAAGTTCATCAGAAGACGAACCTTTGGCCAAAAAGAAGGCGAAACCCAGTGAACCTCCTACTGACGAAGAGATCAAAGATTTCATTAAAACGGTCCTGGAGGGTGCCAATTTGGAAGAAATCACTATGAAGACTGTCTGTCAAAGGGTTTACGATCACTATCCGGACTTTGATCTTACCAGTAGGAAAAACTTTATCAAAACAACTGTCAAATCGGTAAGATCCTCTATTTAATGCTATTTGCAATGCTTTGAATGTTTTATTACAGCTTATATCGACGTGAACGCATTTAAACGTCCTAAAATCCAAATAATACCATTGGCCATTCAGTCAGTTCTGAGTCCTGAGGCAACACCATGGTTGCAGTACAAAATTTCCCTAGTTCTTCACTCCCTGCCCACATTCATCTTACATTGTTACTTAATTATTGTTTTGTAAATTGTAGATTTTAAAAAATATCCATTGTTTCGTCTTGGTACCCCGCTGGCAAACGACTCGGGGGAGTATGATTGTAAAATCAAATTTGATTGTGGTCTATTTTAAAATAAAAAAATTGGTTTTAGCGTCATTTGTGACAAAATATAAATATATAACACGTACATTTTAAAGGCGATTTATTAAAATATGTTTTTAGTGTTAAATGTTTTTTTCTTTCGAGGTTGGTTTTGTGCCTACATTTTTTCAAATGCACAATGAAAAATTTGCATGCTTGTATAGTGTATATTGATAAGATTTCAATCAAATCAAAAAATACTTTGATTTCAGTTAAAATGTATTGTATATTTTTGATAAATCATGACGAATCTATTGCTAATTTTTAATATTTCAATTTTAATCGTTCTTAAACAAGCTTTATGTACTAGAATTTAATGTAAAAGTTGTAGATTCTATGTAATTTCCGTTTTTCAAATATATCTATTATGGTTTTTCCTTAATTTTTCTTAAATCAAATTGAAAATTCAATAAAATCTCAGTGAAAAAATACGTTTATTTCACAAATTTAAGCATCGGCAATTGTAACTTCAACTTCAACACCGGGTTCAATATTGATGGAAGTGATTTGCTTTACAATTTCTGATGGTGAGTGCAAATCAATTACTCTTTTATGAATCCTCATTTGGAACCTAGGAAAAAAGAAGAAATTACGAATTTTAACTACTTAAATAAATTCGTACCTATCCCAAGTTTTGGAACCCTCACCACAAGGTGTCTTTCTAGTGGTGATTCTTAAAATCTTGTTGGGCATTCGTACCGGGCCCTTTACGCGCAATTTTTGTTTCTTTGCAGCATCAATTAGATCCGAACACACTTTCTCCAATGATCTTACATTTCTGGAGGTAAGCGTAATTCGAATTCTATGGACAGTGGTTTCTTGCCCAGGTTTTTCGATGTTGATATCTTTAGTTGCCTAAATCAAGGTTATAAAGTAAATTTGCACCAAACAAAACAACCATTTCTTACCATTATGCTGGAGTTCAATACCTTCTGGTCGAGATGGCTTATTTTTTT
This sequence comes from Hypothenemus hampei, assembly GCA_013372445.1. Lineage (NCBI taxonomy): Eukaryota > Metazoa > Arthropoda > Insecta > Coleoptera > Curculionidae > Hypothenemus > Hypothenemus hampei. Next base: position 4,270,918 of record JABRWK010000001.1, on the reverse strand, counting down.
CTGTATTTACCAGCGCTGAACCAGAAAACTGTAGAAGCAACGTTCACCGTACAGCGTTCATACAGAAAGAGAACGTGTTGCAAGTTTTCAATTTTTAGGTTAACTATTCTTTCTTTTAACAAATATTCATCGCCTTAGAGCAACTGCTATTTCTTTCTTGCCACATAGGAAAAAAAGAGAGGCAAACATTGGAACATGGTTCATGTTAGTAACTTTTATATTTACAAATTATAAGTTGAAAATTCCCCATGAATAGTTGAAGTTGACAGTTGTCAAAATTTGAAAACTGAAAAAGACCACTTTTCAAAACTCAACTACCGATAGTAGTGATATCCTTATCAAATTGTATAATTTGAATAAGGACGAATTGCTAATCGATGTTCAAACTGATCAGTTTTGAATAGTGGTCAACCTTTGGAGATACTGGTTTATAAATTAAAGTTTCATTTTTCTCAGGGGCTTTCAATTCAAAAATGAGTTGAAATTTAACCCATCAAAGCCGGAAATTATATTTTCAGTAAAAATTTAATTCCGATTCAATAAAAAATAAATAATATATAATATAATATAGGTCTGTTCCAACCCACATCAGAAACCGTTCGCTGTCCGTCAAAAATGATCAACCAGTTTAACACCCACTGACATCCACAAGTAAGTAATTCAATTCAATATTCAATATTAATTTGGTCGATCATTTTTGACCGTCAGCGAACAGTTTCTGACGCGGGTTGGAACAGATCTTATATTTTCGATCAAATAGAAACATCATAGGGAATGAACGAAAATTCATTTTAATAAACATAAAGATTAAGGAGAAAAAATAGAAACTACATGTATAAAATATGTGGCATGAACCATTCAACTATGTTATTGTCGAAATGAGGCAGAATGTCATATGATACAGGGAAACTCAAATTCAAAGCTAGTGGAAATTCGTCCCATTATGTTGATTAATTAGTGTTGATGAAGATGACGCAGATTTTAATGATTTTACAATCTAATTAATTAGATTTGATTTAATTTTTATTTCACATGAAATATTATTTTTTCGTTTTTGTTAACNGATGCCAAAAGTCAAAGTCACGTGGGACGGCTGTTATAATATTCCTACTATACTGAAATTGCAGTAACTTAACCTCAAATTGAACATATTTTAGGTGAAAATGCCCCTTTCCTGTCGTTTTACAAGGAAAATATCCAGAAGTGGAGGATGTAGTTATGGTGAATGTCAGAGCCATAGCGGAAATGGGAGCTTATGTTCACCTACTCGAATATAATAATATCGAGGGTATGATATTGCTTTCAGAATTGTCCAGGCGGCGTATTAGATCCATAAATAAGCTTATCAGAGTAGGAAAAACTGAACCTGTAGTCGTAATTAGGGTCGATAAAGAAAAAGGGTATATTGGTAAGTCATTTAAATAGATTAAATAACACTTTACTTCCTATGTTACCACCGGTGGGCATTTTGGACTGTCTATACAGGGCCACGTTTCCACCAGTGAGCATTTTGCACCTTTTAATTCTGAACCATGTGTTCACATGTGAGCACGATTTATACAGTATTGCCGTACATGTGCGGATTCTATGATCTCAGATGTGGAGCTCAATGTTTTAATAGTGTTGAATTCTAGACCTGTCAAAAAGAAGAGTAAGCGCCGAAGATGTGGAAAAGTGCACTGAACGATTTGCAAAGGCCAAAGCCGTGAACTCAATTTTGAGACATGTGGCTGAGTTGCTCAAATATGATTCGAATGATCAGCTTGAAGCTCTTTATGAAAAAACCGCATGGTATTTTGAGGATAAATACAAGAAAAACAAAGCATCTGCTTATGATTTCTTCAAACAAGCTGTAACGTAAGTCAAAACTTTACTGCTGAAGCAAAGAAAAATATAATTTTTAAAATGTTTCAGTGACCCAAGTATTTTAGCTGAATGCGATCTAGATGACACAACTAAAGAAGTACTATTGAATAACATCAAACGTAAATTAACATCTCAAGCTGTTAAAATCCGAGCTGACATTGAATGTGCATGTTATGGGTATGAGGGTATTGATGCCGTTAAGACAGCATTAAAGGCAGGTCTTGCCTTATCTACAGAGGAGTTGCCAATTAAAATTAATTTAATTGCACCTCCATTATATGGTAAATTTTTACGAAATTTCAGACTCATATACTGACATTGAATTTTTAGTAATGACCACTTCGACACCTGAAAAGCAAGACGGTTTGAGAATATTAAATGAGGCTATTGAAGTTATCAGGAAAACCATTGGAGATCTGGGGGGTGTATTTAATGTTCAAATGGCGGTAAGGAAAAAAAAATCTAGCAATAAAATAGTACTGAAAATTCAATTGTATTTCAGCCTAAAGTAGTGACAGCCACTGATGAAGCGGATTTGGCTAGACAAATGGAAAGAGCTGAAATGGAAAACACCGAAGTGGCAGGAGATGATGACGAAGAAGATGAAGATGAAGAGGGACAACTGTATAGTGAAAACGAAGATGAAGGTCAAGAAAATGGAGGTGTTAACAACTCTGACGAGGAAGACTAAGAGATAATCTAATGTTTAATTTTTATATCTTCAATTTTTCATACACCAAGATAATAAAATTCTCAATGAAACTGACTCTATTTCAAATTTAAAAAAACATTTTTGAGAAACATTTGATTAGATTAGATTAATTTGTGTTTAAAATGCTTGGATTACAGGTAAGTATTTTCCAGTTACATTGGTTAGAAGCTAGGAGTGCGATGAGTGACGTACAAAGAAAAGAAAAATTTCGAAAAACAGCTTTGAAATTGAAAATCAACAATGGCTCATCGTATGACAGGGGTCCAATTACGCCAAGCATAAACCATCAAAGGTAGGCGAATGGATGTTGTTAAATTTGCTTTTTAGAGAATTTCCTTTATTTTGCTTTTCAAACGTATATAGTAGAGACAATTTGTAAATAATAGTAATACGACATAGAAGTTAATTATATTTTACATATTTTTTGTTTTTATCAGAAGCATTAACACTTTCAATTTGATTGATTCGCCATATCCTCTTCAAATGATAAGAAGAGAAAATAAATCTATTTTTGTTAGTGATTCACCACTGGGCGCCATAGAGGAATTGTTACAATGTGGAATATGTTTGGAACGTCTCAATCACCCAAGGATGTTACCATGTCAACACACTTTTTGTCTAAATTGTTTAAATACCCATGTCACCGCTAAAAATTTGCGCGTTTCAACCAATCAGACAACATCCACTGCTGGTACTGTGGCTTTCAAGGTGGCCGGTGTTATAAAGTCCATGTCCTGTCCAGTCTGTCAAAAACCAGTACCCATACCTGATGGGATTGCCTCCTTGGATCGACTGCCAAAAAATCTCTATTTGGAATCGTTGTTAAGAGTAGTTGAAGGCTCACCAACTTCTCCGAAAGTCGTAGATAATTTCCGTTGCGTTCATTGTCAAATGGTGTCTGAACAGCAGGAACAAGTGTGCCAACATTGCATGCAAGTACGTGCTTGATCTAACGATAATAAACGATACGTTTGGTTCTGTTTTAAGAAGAGAATTTTTTAGATTTTTTGCAGTGTTTGTTGGAACCAACATTTAACTGAAATCGAGACCAATCAGCATATTTTAGTGAAACAATTGGAAGAGTCACAGGAACGGCTTACTCATAAATATGAAAGTTTCTTAGGCAGATGTCAAACGCTTACAGAAAAAATTAGAAAGGCAACCAAACAAAAAATTGAAACAACTTTAAGGTAAAGAAACAATTATTTCTTTGAACAGTGATGCCAGATTTATAAATTTTTTCTTATTAATAACTTTAAAAAACCTTTTTTTTCTTAGCGATGAGCGTGCAATTCTTGAAGAGGTGGATAGTTTACGAAAAGAATCAGCAATAACTTCCGAAATTCTATTCGATGGCATTAAACATCTTCAAGAAACCATAGAGCGAAAATCACAGGACCAAAAAAGCAATACTCAAAAAGTCACCACTTATCTTAAACTACATCGTGAAACGTCCAAGCTTTTAGATCAAGTTAGCTATTTCGGCGAGGCTCGTCTGACCTTTGATCCTGATAGTTTTAAACTGGATCAAATCTCCGAGGGAACCTATGAAGAGATTAGTGATCCGCAACCGCAACCCACTCAAGCTTTGTTAAGCAATGTCATTGCAAATCCCACAGAAAATATTGAATCAATGGTAAAATACTACAAAGCTAAGTCGTTTACCCCAAAATTTATCTGGAACAAGTGTCCTCGTCCCGCTGGATTAGGTATACCACCCTGGGACGAAAACAAACTTTTTATTGCTGCCACTGACAGTCATTACGTATTGATTTTTGATAAAAACAAATTTAAACTAATAGACAGGTACACTAAGAACCAATCAGAAGTTGCTTTATGTCAATTGAATATTTCTTTTGTTTATTTTCTGTTAGATTGCTTCATACAGACATGATTTGTCCAATAGGATTGGCATTCTATAGCATAAAAAAACAAATTTTCGTTTCGGACAAATGGAGACATTGCATTCATGTTTTTTCCAGTGAACAACATTACCTGCATCAGTTAAGTGTGAAATTGCGTGGACCTGAAGGATTAGGTATAAATCAAGAATAAAATTAACGTTTACGCCTGAAATAAAGGTTTACTTTCATAGCCATGGGTCCAAATGAACAACATTTGATCGTTTGCGATACAGGAAATGATCGAATACTTCTCGTTAATCCGCAAACAGGAGAAAAAGTGGGAGTGATAGGAGCTTACAATGGAATAACCCATTTGAATTTTCCTACCAGTGTTGCTGTTTTTGAACGAAATGTTATTGTTGCTGATTCAGGAAACCATAAGGTATTGAATCAAATTTCAATTTAATGAACACCCTGTGTGTGTCTGTGTGTATAAACGATTGTTTTGTGTTTCACATTTTGTCTTCATTTTTTAATTGAATCGAGTTGTTCAATATGTACATTTTCCTTTGAAATCCGGCTTATTTAATGATTACTTAGTAATTTTGAGCTTGCAATTTACTAGGTTACTAGATAAACTAGAAATTTATTTGTCAACAACCCGTCTAGTTTTTTCAATTTTAATTTAACTGGATGGCATTTAGAATTAATCATTTCTTCTCTAGGTCAGAGTGTACAACATTCAAGGCGAATTGCTACAGGAAATCGGATGTTTAGGTAAAAATCCAGGTCAGTTCCGGTCCGCTGAAGTAGTGACTGTGGACCCATTGGGTTTTATTCTAGTAGGAGATGCAGGAAACGCTAGGGTAATGCATTTTTATGCAATTATAAACGAAAACTAACAAAATTCACTTTTTAATAGATTCAAGTTTTCAAGCCCGACGGCAATGTTGTTAAAATAATTGGTTCCAAAAGTGGTTTTGGATGGGTGTCTGGTCTACTAGTGACGTCTAAATTAGAGGTCATTACGTCGGACAACAAAAACAGATGTTTAAGAATTTTTTAATATTAATCTGTAGACATATCCTCCATACGTAAAGTTTTATTTTTTTTAATATCAATACAAATATCTTTAGCAGAATACAAAAGTAAACTTTGGTTTAAAAGGAATAGAATATATACAGGATTCCTCTTTTAAATGGTATTGAAAACTTTTCAACAACCCTATCAGAGCAATTTTCACTTGTACCTCCCCAAATTTATCACTTGGAATGTAAAAGTTTAATTAACTTCATACTAGTATTGCAGTTGAGGATAAGGGTAAGAATAAGGAATGTCACAAACACACTTTTTGGGAAAATTCATGTTTCATATTTTTTATATGCATGAAAAATCAAAATTTGTATTCGTATTTACATGAAAATTTTTCCTGATATTATTTATTATTTAGAATTGATAAAGTGAACTATAGAGTGACAGTCATGTTGTTCCTAGGAGATTATTAAAGTATATTTATTTTCAAGAGAGACACGATGTAAACAATTTCACATCACCTGCACGTCATTCGAAAGAAAAAAAAATCCTATCAAACAATTATACTACTTGTTTCCAATATTCATTTCAGATTCTATAAGTGGTTCTATTTTCTCAGCAAATTATTATCCACCAATGTACAATAATTTTTTTTTGTGGCTCTACTTGAATGACGTGCAGTTAATGTGAATTTGTTTAAACATGCCGCTCTTGAAAATAAATAGATTTTAGAGTAGTTCCCCTTTGCGTTTGGATCTTCTTTGTTCTTTCCTCCTACACCAAATCTTTCAAGACATCTAGCTCGGACAGTTCTGCTTATTTACCATTGAGTTTCTGTTTGTACTTTAGTACCTTCGTAGACCAGTAGAGTGCCCTAGAGGATGCAGATTCGAAAAAATTGGATATTTCTTGTTTTTTCCCTTACCCTTCAGTTTTACAAAAACCTACGCATATATGAGTTCCCTCTCCAAATGACATCTTATTTTTTTGTCAGTAAATAATTTCTTCCTCAGTAAATCGCTCTGGATCGAATTGTTACGATTCAGGAAAATACTCTGAATCCATACGAATACCCATGACTGATATTTGAAGTGTGGTTCCTTAAATTTAAATTCAAATATACACGGTGGCTTTTATTAATTGATAGTCTACCGTAAACCTAAATCTAGTAATTTGAAATTATATTATTTGTAATATAACTGATTTAATGTTAAATAAATTGTAATATTATTCCAGCAGAACACCATAATTAATTTGTCATATGGGCACTATAGATACACAGCATTCAACATTATGCGCATAAATTATATGACTTTATTACTCAACTGGAACAAACTTATACCAATATAGCGACCTCAACCAACTTTGAACACTATATCGATGTTTTTTAAGAAGTCGGTCTGATGCTTATGAAACACCCTGTATATGTTTTGAAACATTTTCTTGGTGTAGCCGACCGTGGCGGATATTTTTTTAATGATTCTAGTTATAGTACAATAAATCTGTTATGAAAAAATGGCTCTTGAGAAAACCGAAACTGTTGTTTTTGAAAAATCGTTAACAGGTCATGTGACGAGGTTAAAATCAAAAAGTAGTCACTTTGTATATTCTTTGAGAATCCAAATATGTTTTCGAATTTGATTTTCCGCGATAACGGTAAGTCGTAGAGAAATATTTACTTTTTGATTTTAAGCTTATCATATGTCTCGTTAATGATTTGTAAAAAAAAGCTTTGGCCTATTTTTTTCTTCAAAATTTTACAGATTGATTGTATCATTAGCAGAACATTAAAATTCATGTTAAGAAATTTAAAACAATTATTTGTATAATATACAAATAATACATACATTTATATCTAAAATCACTTTATCCAGATATCCTCATTTTTTTATTGGAATCGTCAGTTATTAGGCCTTGATTGCAATCTTTTCTGGTCTCGAATTTGGTTTTGTCCTAAAGATGGGATTGTTTAGTGAACGCGTACATGACTATAACCATGGTAAATGAAGAATTGTCAAAGCCAGCAACTAAAAAAGCAAAACATTTAACCAGTATTTTATTATCAATGAGAATACCTTGTTTCTTGTCAATTTGATTTAAACTATTATCTTCAGATAGAACTCCATTGTTATGCACTTGTAGTGCAAAGCATAAAAATTCAAATCGATAATTTTCTCAAGTGATTTGTAAAATTGTGTTTCTCAACCTGTATATGTGTTTCTTTCTCTCTATTTCATAGCATTAAATATTAATTGTTGATAAATACTTTCAACTTTAAGAAAACTCGTGCTAAAAACCCCTATTATGCTTCTGAAACCAATCATATTTATGACCACTCCCATTTCAATCTAAAGTAGAACTAGGTATATGGTATTCTAGTTACTGTTTTAATGGTTTGGGCCGATGCACTTTGTTGCCAAATAAACTAAAAACACAATCGGGGTTTCTTAACGAATTGCATTCGATTTCAAAAACACATGACCCAATGATATCGGTAATGAATCGACTAGTGATGTCATACATTAATCAATTTACTGTTGCGATTTTTGAGAAAAATCTCTAATTCGTTTACTTTTCCGAAAATGATGTCAAACATTTATTTCAGACGACTGGAAATTCAAAGTGGAACTCAAATTTTGATGGAGATTGCGCCAAAATGATCCCTCAATTCGAAATAAGTGCTCTGTTGAAACATCGTTTCTGTGAAAAAGGAAAAGAGTTCATTTTAAATTTTAAAGAAGATCGATTAAAATCGCACATTTATTATAAAAATGACAAAATCCTAAAATTTGTTTGATTAATTGGAAGTCTATTGATATGAAAATGTTCTCGAATCCTAAGTATACGCCCCCCAAAAGATAAGTTACGCCCTTGAAAAACATAATAGGCCCGCATATAAACTTCTGCCATGGAGGTTTTTATCAAAGAACATTTGTCTGAAATTATAAATTGCAATTGTTACAAAAAGCAATAGATTTTTTACGAATATTACCATTCGGAAAATTAGGTTTCCATTGTGCTACGTCCTTCCTCGTCCAATAACTGTATCAAAATTTTAATAAAATTGCAACAATTACACAAGACATTTACAATATATAAATTATAAGTTTTTTTTAGTTAAAATTGCAATTAAATTGAACGATCCTCACGATTTTATTATTTTATACTTGAATTTACCAAATACTACAAGATAAGCGTTTAATATGACATTGGTATGGAACTATCCAAAGGCATTAAATCTAATCAACAGTAAGTCTTAATTGCAATATCATTTCGATATTAAATAAAGATTACGATATACGAATGTGTCCGAAAGTAATAAATTTATATGGAATCAAATTTGGACAATCAAATATATTTCCTAACAAATGCCACTTTAAACTACAATTTTAAATCGAGATGTCACCATTGAGAATTCTTATACGACAACAAAGTTGGCCACGAGGTCCGTCTTGGTGGCTCGCATGGCCTACTCGATCGCATTTGGCAAGACGACGCGCGTCCCCAACGCGAGTTTTTTGTTTTCCGTCACGGCCTATTCGATTTTTTTCATATAAATGAATTTCTTACGCGAATTATTATTTTCAAGTGTTAATATTTGAATTGAGGTAAGATATCAATTAATATTTCTTTTGTTTTTAATTGTTTTAATTGTTGCTCAATTGTTTTTCTAAATTTGGCTTGCTTGTGTTTTGTTTGCTTGTCTTGGAAATAGCTATAATATAAAGTAAAGTTTTTCCCGGTTCATGTAATTTTAAATTTTTTTTTTTGGCTTTTATTGACCATTAAATAAAATAAATTGGGAGTATTCTAGTGGGCGTTGTTTCGTAGTTAGATCACGAAATGTTCGAAGTGAAGAAAATTTGTTAATTTGTATGCAACCAGTCACCCAACCCAATTATAACTTGAATGGACGCAACAGAATGCGCCCAAAAAAATTAATATTCAATTGTTTTAGTTTTTTTAATCTTGAATATTAAATACGGGGACATCGTAGTAAAAAAAAACTGGTTCGAGCCCAAAAACAAGTTTTGAAACGGTTCACGTCTGAAATTTTTGGCACGTTTATTCGGGTTACTCGTGTTAAATTCAATGATATCGCGACCGAGACCTAAATACAACGACCCATCATCAGGATCCACCTGATGAATCTTCGATGCATTTTATTTTACCCAACGTTACGTCGAATTCTTCACATTCTGAGAACTGTTCGCCGTTCAATTGGGTCTCTTCTCGATACGTTTTTTTGTTCTTTTGGTTCTTCTACGCAACTCAGTTTGATTAAATCGTTGAAAACAAATGATCACCATTGATGGACTTCTGATAAGATGGCTAAGGAGCAAAAGGAAGAAAACGTAGGTAATGAATTTCTATCATCATAATCCAATTACGGTAACAGGATTACGTTTATCGAACTGATGAACCTGAACGAGATCTGGTTATGGTAATTTCAAGATGATCATCATGAATGCAATGCGATGTCGTCATTTTATAGCTTATTACGTTGAATTATATCCCATTTTAGAGTGGTAATTAAATTATTCATCGATAATACCTACACGCGACATGTTTTTTTTTTGACAATTTCTAGTTGATATCTGTATTTTTTTTTCATTATTGATGTAATCAGATACACTTTTTAATTGAACTTAAATCAGGACTTTAGGCCGGCTCATCGTTGTATCTAAAGATGTCTATTGTAATTATAGACGAAACGTAAATTTTTTTAAAATAAATCGAAACGTTTTCAGTATGTCCGAAGCAAAAATTTGTTCACCGATGGGTATTCTGGTGCTTTTATTGACGCAATTATTCACAAGGATCGATGCTGCTATTCCCCAAAAACAAGTAAAATCCAGACAAAAAAGGATACTTTGGTAAGAAATACTTGGATTTGCTTCCTTTTAAATTGACCTATTGCGTGTGTTTCAGGGTAACAGAGGATGGACGATTGGCCTTACCGCCGGGTACTACAATGGTAATAGCGCCTTCCTTATCCATGCCTTTTGTGCGACATCCTCCCAAAGGATTTTTCTCAAATATCACTGTCAGTATGCCATTTACTAGTAAGTTTGAAAAGTAACTTTGTATCTATAAAATACAATCATATAAATTTCAGTTGATTTTGACAAATTGGGCTTAACCGACAATGAAAACCCATATGGAGAATTGCCTCCTTTACTAGCTAGATCAATGGGTCGGGCTGCGGGAAGCCTCTTAGGAAACTACATAAGAAATCTTCTGGAGAATCGTGTACGAGATAAACGATTTGCTTTTGACGACGAGAACAATGGCCATTTGCATGGTGGTGAACGGGCTTTATTGTATTTGGCCGTTGAAGAATTGTTGGACAATTTCGGTCTGGATGGGAAAGCGTGTTTGTTGCGAGCCATATGCGAAGTGCACGCTCACAGTTTAAACGGATTCGGATTGCTCGGCGAAATTTTAAAATTGTTTTTCACTGCTAGCAAATCCCCATTTGCATATTTGATGATTGATTATGTGCAAGCGGAAAACGCTGGCAAAGGTGTTGATGGAGGTCCGGCTGAATGTTGGCCGTATATGAAAGATTGTCCAAAATCTTTGTTTATGTCCAAGAAACACAGCCCTTATAGGTAAGTTAAGGTTGTCTTACAGTTTTCGGTGTAAAATCAAGCGTTTTGGTTTTTTTTTTTCAGTAAAAATTACAATACAGAACAAAATGAAGAGGTAACCTTTGATAGTTTGAATCGAATAGAAAATATGTAGCGCTAAATTCTGTGTCATAAATTATCTATTTATGATGCCATACAATGATACCAAAAACAAAAAGAACATAAATGTGATCAGTAGTTGCTAGTTTGCTCAACTAATAAGATGTCAGTATCTAAAACACTACCAATTGATTTATTTTTAAAATTCTACGACATATTTAGGGTTATATTTTGCAGCCTGTATACAGGATGGTGCAACAAAGATGAACATACATGAAGTTGGAACCAATTTATTCGCCAATTAATGTTTCCTGAATTTAATTGCACTACTCTGTATACAATGATCAACAATTTATTACGTTTTTTAATAAAAATTCTAATTTTTAGTAAACTAAAATCTTCAATTAATTTTTATTCCAAAAAATATAGTTCTAAAGAACCAGTATATTTTTTAGGCATTAATATATTCGAGACAGAATTATGGCAGTTTTATACTACAAGAATAAAAAAAAGTACAGTCAAAGCTCTTTATTCGCGGGGAATACGGTCCATAAATGTGCCGTGAATGTGGAATAATAAGTTGTATGGGATTATAAGGGATACGTTTCAAGTTATCAAATAGTAAATAGAGAAAAAAACAAAAAAGTACATATATAAAATATACAGTTTTGATTTGAAAGATTATTTAACAAATATTAATAATTTTTATTAAGCTTTGGTAATGGTTTAAAAAATGTAGTAATTTTTCGGGAAATTCGGCACCGATCACGCGAAGGCGGTTGTTACCAAAGGCCATAGCGGCATGTGTTATTCCGGATGGTTTTCGTCAAAGAACTTTCGGTTAATAAGACAAAAGGATACTTATGTATGTTTTGAAAAGTACAGTTTGTGCCAAGAACAACTAAGATTTCCACAAAAAAATTAATTTGTTTGTACTATTTACCGACACTCAACGTAAAGGAAAATACCGATATGTCTTGTTAGTTTTGCTTTATTCGCGAATAAAGATATTTTTAGCCGCGAATACAGGAAGTAGTCACAATTTTTCAATCCGCGAATACTGAAAACGCGAATAATGCAACCGTGAATAAAGAACTTTGATTGTACTTCAAATCACTCTCACAAAACATAAATTTTTATAAAAAGAACACTACTATTATAGTCACACAACGAGTATTACAATATTGCTAATGAATGAGTATTCTTACCATTATTTAGGCTTATTATAATAATTTAAGGCACGACATGGTATATGTATATATAACTATTGTCCACTAAAAGAGATTCCGCGTACAGTTGGTGCAACTTGAGAGTGGACGACTGTCTCCCAATTTTACTGTTTCTTCATCGTCCTGTCCCAGCATTCCATTGTCTTGTCGTCTCTAAAATAATATAAAAAAACGGAATTAATTTATTTTATACTTACATATCGATTTAATTACCTTCAATTCAGTCGCTAAGCACATGAAGGCCTCTTCAATATTTGAATTATCCTTGGCGCTAGCTTCCAAGACAAATAGCACTTCAGGCATATATTGGCTTAACGCTTCTGCTTCTTCAAATTCTACTTCACGACAACTTTCCAAGTCAGCTTTATTGCCTACCAAAGCAAGTAACACAGAGTTTCCTGAGTACCTTCTTACTTCTTCTACCCATCTAAAAATATATTGTATATTTAAGGATCAGAAAAGGATATTTGACTTTCTTACCTGGCTACTGATAGAAAGGAAGATCGTTTCGTTATGTCATAAACAATTATTACACCATTAGCAGATCTATAATAACTCTGAGTGATTGTACGAAATCGTTCTTGGCCAGCAGTATCCCATATTTGCAACTGAAATTTTCCTCTGTTCAAGAAAATGTATATTCGTAAATTTAATTCAAGTACCTTAACTTTTTTCCCATCTACCATTACAGTTTTCATTGAAAAATCCACTCCAATTGTATTGCCGTGCCTTTCTATAAATGTACCATTTTTGAATCTTTGCACAACACAGGTTTTTCCTGTGCCACAGTCACCGATCAGCACTATTTTAAATAAAAATCGAACGTTTCATCGCTTGGGATCGTCATTAATGTGGCTGGATTTCTCGTACTCATTTTTTACGTTTTTAATTAATTAAAGTAAAATAACAATTATTTACATTCTAAAAATAGGTTAATTAATTTCATAAAAATTGACAGTGCAAATGTCATTTGGAAAAATAAAAATGAAGTTAGCAAGTGATGTTTAGGATTTTTCTTTTAATACGTGTAAAAGCCCTAGATTTGTATTATTCAAATACGTATGATTAATAAATTGTATCTGAAATAAAAATTTTGAATTTCTTGAAATATATTAAACAGATTTTCAAATTTCAACATCTAGTGACTTTTAGTTTTTTAAATGATTGATGATGAAGATTGACACTTGGGTTGCCCAACTGTGTTGAAAATTAAATGGCGGATAAACCGGGTGTGAGTGAAATTTTTTCGATTCAATAGCCAGTAAAACGTCATTTGTGAGTTTATTCTACCATATATCACGTGAAAATTAACCGATATAAGGTAAGGCTTGGATTATTAAATGTCGCACTTTAACAAGATCAGAAAAAATATTCAAATAGTACCCTTAAAAAAACCATGTAGAGGTGATATGGGCGATCTGTCCGTTGACATTTCGAAATATGTACCCTCTCCCCCCTCTCAAATGTCAAATCAACAGGATATTATGAAAAAACTGTTTGAATTAGGAAAATATTAGAAGTTAACGGTTATTTTCGAATTTAAATAGATTAAGCTTGGGTTAGGTAGCGTTTCAATAACCTAAGAACAGTTATCTGGAACCTAGCGTTGATCAGTTAAGTAGTACTTGAAGAGAATTGCCTTTTGCCGCACCTCAAGACCTGGAAACTGGTACGATCATCAATCTAATTGATTTTGTCATAACTACTTTTTAACTGGTTATATCATACCCAAATACGTAATAGAGGTGAATCTTTGCGATTCAAGTTCTTAAAAAAAAAAACTTGTTTTTATGAAAAAGTATTTTAATCTATGTTATCTGTTTGTTTCTTTTAGAAATGGCGGTCAACGTGTATTCAACTAATGTAACAATGGAAAATTTGTCCAGGCATGACATGCTCGCCTGGGTAAATGAATGTTTGCAAAGCAATTTCAAAAAAATAGAAGAATTATGCACTGGTGCTGCCTATTGCCAATTTATGGATATGTTATTCCCTGGCAAGTTCCCCCTGTGGAATAACAAAGCATTATACTAATTGAAATGAATTTTTCTAGGTTCAGTTCAATTAAAACGTGTAAAATTTCGTACAAATCTTGAACATGAATACATACAAAATTTTAAAATACTACAAGCGGCATTTAAAAAAATGAACGTCGACAAGGTAAGAGTATTTGAACAACGTAGTTGATATAATTGGTCTTTTCGATCTGTGGCCGTTTAGATTATTCCAGTGGACAAGCTGATAAAGGGCAGGTTTCAAGATAATTTCGAGTTTCTGCAATGGTTTAAGAAATTTTTCGACGCTAATTATGACGGACGGGACTACGACGCGATAGAGGCGCGCGGGGGTGTGGCTTTAGGTTCGGGCGCTGTTAATCAGACCAATGGAAATCATCGAACCGTCGCCGCCCCCGCCCCCTCGTCACGCCAGGGTAGGGACAGTTGACAATCAAAAGCAAAACTACAAAGCAACACGCTCTTGCCTTTTGTAGTGATCGTCCCTCGTAGTACCTCCTTCTCATTAATTGCAATTTGTTTTCCCATATTTTCGATTATTTTTCTGTTTCTATCATTGGCATTTGTCATTTCATATAAATACATAATCGCACACACACAATTCTAGATCGTACCGATCGACAAACTGGTGAAGGGCCGTTTTCAAGACAACTTTGAGTTTTTGCAATGGTTTAAAAAGTTCTTTGACGCCAATAACAGCGGACACGTCTATGACGCTTTAGCAGCCCGTGGGGGCGAGGGAATGGGCAGTGTCAATGCGGGTAGCGCCGTCCCGAAAGGCGTCGCCTTGAAGAAACCTATCGCCGTAACGGCCGCTCAACCTACCAGTAGAGCCAGTACGTTAAAGTCATTTTTTCTTGTTCTTATTTTTCCGCTCGGAGCAAATTCTGCAACATCAAGTAGTAGAACATGTTCCTGGCGATTCAAAATTGTAAAAACTCTTCCATTAATAACACGAACTTTCGCTCTGTTGTAAAGAAAGCACATTCTCTATTGTTTCATGCTTTTGCATCAATCACTTTCCTCAATGTTTGGTTGTGGGATATAAAAGTTAATAAAATTTCAATTAAATAGTGCCTAAAGCAACACCACCGAGAACTACGCCAGCGGCTAGGCCAGCGCCCAATCGAAATGCGGGCGATCTATCTGGAAAAATCGAAGATTTAAATAATCAAATAGCTGAATACAAGGTAACGGTTACATTGAGGAGTTTCATATATTGATTTTAATGAAACATTTGATTTTAGTTGACCGTTGAGGGATTGGAAAAAGAACGGGATTTTTATTTTGGTAAATTACGCGATATCGAAGTACTCTGTCAAGAATGCGAGGATGGTCATCCGCTTACTCAGAAAATTTTAGATATTCTTTATGCCACAGAGGTATGTAACAAAAATTATTCGTAATTAATGTCAGAAGTCATTCATAATCATCAGAATGATATTGGAAAACGCTCTGTAAACAGTACAAATAGACTTTTAAAAAATATCATGAATAAAAGCTTGCTATTAGGCAAAGAAACGCTCAAGTAAACCTTTAACGCTTTCCATAAATAGCTTTTATAAAATCGATGGGATTGGATGGGGGATGTTTTCATTTGGTGCCAGTTGGCAACTGTTTGTGATTTTTTTAAAACGAGTTTTGTTAACGCAGTGCTTAAAATAGAAGAGAACACATTCTTGTGCTTAATTCGCATTTTTTTTTTCATTTTCTAATGGACTAAAACGCGCGAAAATGCAGTGAAACGCCACGTACAGGTACGTATTACATAAATTTTCATATGTCAGGGTCATACCATAAACAAAGCTAGCTTGTATACTTTAATTTTTCATAATCTCACATTTTTTCAGTCCAGAGAACATTCATTTTAGAGATCTGCCAGCACACACTTACTCTCTCTGAGGGTAAATCAGAAAGTTTATGATTGGTTCAATTTATGAATTTTTTCAATGATGGGCTTATAATTAAAAAAAACGCATGTTTATGGAGTGACCCTCCCTATACATAAATCATCAAAGTAATTTTTCACTGAGGTTATGTTACTCTCCTTCACATAGATGACAAATTCTATACTGTGTTTTAGGAAGAGAGACAGGATATAATGTTGGTTGAAAGAATGATGAAACAATTGAAGGTGTTGTCCAGTGACAAAGAACAAAAAACCAGCGATCTACCAAAATTATCAAATTAAATGTTAAACATATCTTGTGCAATAAAAATGTTGAAATTAATATTATTTTGAGTATTTTTCGAATGTTTTATCATTTTTCAATATTTTTCGATCAAAATTAATCGATATTTTTTTTTAATTTCAGGAAGGATTTGCTCCTCCGGATGAATTGGAAGGCGGCGCTGGTGGCGAAGATGAATATTAATTTTTCTCAAAAAAGAAATTTCTAACATTTCAAATAAGTTATGAAAATAGGTTTTTTATTATTTTTGAAATTGATTTTTTTCTTTGTGACACACCTGTCTGAGTGGTTATCCTTTTTTTAAATAAAAAGTCACATCCTATTTTTTTAATTCAAACATTTTTTCAACGTTTTTTTTGTAAACTGTCTAAAGAAATAAATGAAAACATAAGTGAATCTTCCAATAAATCCTTTAATTAAAAAAAACGTTGATTTCATGCAATTAAAAAAAAACTTCCAGCCAAAAATTGTTAAGAAACTGCATTCGAGCTGTTTAACTTTTCTCGTTCAAATATTGATCACAATAAGCTTTAATGTTAAATTTCCTCTTCAGACTGTAATCAACCATATAACGTATTTTTCCAAAAATTTTTCGCTCTTTCCAACCTTGATCGTGGACACCACAAATCGACCACATCACTCCAACAAATCCGTTCGGATCGTTTCCATCCAAAGCGTATACATCATTTAGCCACAATGCAATTTCTAAAGCTTTGTCTGGACTTTCCGTCCATTCCAGAATTTTTTTACACCAGTACATACGCATGTACCCATGTATTTTACCTTCGACACGGAGCTGTTTTTGAGCCGCATTCCAAATTAAGTCGTGTGTCTTAGCCATCTCAAATTCTCGTCTCGAATAAATGTAATTCCTTTTGTCAATTGCATGATCGAGTAATGTTTTTTGAGCCCATTCTGCGGCGCCTTTTATGTTGTCGTAATTATTATTGTAGAGACAATAGTTATCTGCCAATTCTCTACGTACTATGAGCTCTTCAAGAAACCTATCTACCGGAAGTTTATGTACGTTTTCCAAACTTTGTACTTCCAGAGCTACTCGTTGAGCCGAAATATGTCCAAAATTCAACCAAAATGACAAATTTGAAGTCTGGTTTAGAGAAGGGTCATTGCTAGTTATTCCATAATGCCTTAAACGTTCTTGTAAAAATGTATGTAACATTTTGAAGCCTTCTCGTTCACCTGCTTTTATATCAGGTATTTCTGGAATATCCCAACTGACTTTCTGAATTACAGGTTCTACTAACGGTATATTGATTAGTTTGCCTTTGTACGGATGTTTAGTTACTTCAGGAAATCCGGTTAGGTATTCAGGCAGGTTTTTATTTATTTTTGGACGTAATGTTCTGGCCATGACTTCTTGTTTGTCAGAAAGAATCCATGCCGGTACAATGTTATGAGCATCTACTTGAATCACTGGAATATCAAATGGAACCTTTTCTAAAAACACTGAAAGCCATTTACACGGTTGTTTTAAAGGTGTGAAATCACAAACGACTGCCCCTAAATTATTTTCCTTCACCAACTGAGCCAAATTACTTGGAGAGGCTTGTAACAAGTAAAATTTTACGTTTATGCTTTTGCATTGTTCATCCACACACTTGAGACCGTCTAACAAAAATCTTTGATGTCTTCTGGTTGGATATTGATAATAAGCTTCAAATAAGGTAAAACACACATAAAGAGGTTGCTTATTTTTAAGAGCTAAACGTTGAGCGTACAGTAGAGCCCAGTTATCATGTATCCGACAATCTCTCGACATCCAGTAAAGGACCCCTTTGGCACTCTCAATAATTTCAGTTGTCTTCGAGAGAATGCGACAACGGGACTTGTTGAAAGGGAATTTTAGAATGGTGTCACCTTGTGACTTTCTCGACTGTGCTATTTCGAATAAAAATTCATCAAAGTCACATAATTTCATTGCAATTGAACCGTTAGCATCACGGAGTTTTAACGAAGACATTTTATTAATTGTTTGTTCTTTCAAATTAAAGCGCCATTTTTACCGTACATGAACAGCTGTGAATGACAGTTGTTTTGTCAACATTGACATGTGTTAGATTTGGCAATAATGCATTAGGTTTTAGGCCAAATTCATTTTTTCAGACATTACATAATCTTAATTGGAGTGTTTAATCCACATTCTTTTAACTTATTTAATTTCCTACTAATACTAAAACCACAGATCCTGTAAATGCTTTTTTTTAATCTAAAAATATATAACAATCACTAAAGGATAGATCTGGTAAATAAGATGAAGAATGAAACTAAAAATAAAACTATTTTAATGGAAGTTAAATGCAAACAAAACTTAACAAATAAACGTCTACTACACATATTATAACTATGAAAATTGCATTATTTTTCTTTCAAAACACTGGTCGTAATAACAATAAAAATTATAATTTTTAGATAGGTATATATGGATTTTGAATATATTTCTATAAAGATAGTTTAAGTAAAAACATTATTTTTCAACGTCACTGATTTTTTCCCAATCATCGTCTGTACTACAATTACTACTACTTGGAGTAGTACTCTTTCCAACAGTTTTTTCCTTGTCCTTTACATTTTCCAAATTTTCATTTTTAGATTTTTTATTGTTCTGCTCCTTTTCGTATTCCTCCAATAAAGCGATTTGCTGTTCCTCGGTCAAATCTAAATGAGAAACAAGATCTGCAAAAAAATAATATCATTCAATTACAAATTCTACATCAACGTTAAGACTACCAGGTTCCCATTGACTGTCAACTTCTTGTTTCAAAATTTTTTCTTTCTCTTTACTCTCTTTCTTCTCAATAATTTCTTGTCTAGCCAATTCGTCCTCAAGCAAAGCTTTCTTGAACAAGTATCTTTTCCAAAACAATTGATGATCTACAATGTCGGGCACAAGTTGGGCATACTGTTTTTTTAATAACTCAGAACTATTGACATATTTTACGATACGTTCGTCAGAGAGTTGATTTGGTTCTAAAATTTCTAACCAACACTGATACTGTTCTTGAAGATAAGGTTGCGGATCTGATAGGAATGTGTCTGCGTTTTTTTGTAACTGATAGAGGGCTTTCTATATACATTTGTTTAGAAAAACTAGCAAATAGAAATTTTATCGGATTTACCTGTAATTTAGTTAATTCATGCGTTTCTGAATTTTCTACAATAAGAATTTCAGTGTCTTCATCTTCGGGACTAGGATTTAATACTGTATTCATTTGGCCTTTGAGGAAAAATTAAAATTCATAAATAACATTCGATTATTTCTTGTTGCTTACCCAAAAAAGTACTGAAACTTCTCTTAACTGTGTTAACGGTTGAATCAGGTGCTTCAAACTTTAATAAAAAAAAGTAACAATTTTATTAAATGAGGCTTATTTGGTGCTTACACTAAGTGTTTTCTCCATAACTGATCCTGCAGATGTGACGACATTGCTTGCCTCATTTTTAACAGCATTTCCAAACTCTTCTAAATCTTTTTTAACGAATTCTAATACCTCTGTGCTCTAAAAACAACAGAAATTAGGCCAAAACTGGAATACTATTCTGAAGTGTACTTGCTTTGTTTTTGGCTGCACTTAACCATGAATTTAACCAACCGCCTTCACTCGGCCCAGACTCAGATGGCTTTTCAGTTGATCTGTGAAAGAAAATATATAATGGTTGTTTTTGTTTAAATGTAAATAATAGTGACATAAAACTGGCTGTATTTTATAACTAGACCATATTTGAAGTGAGATTGTTACATATTTAGCATAAAATGTGTATGAATGTGTTGAAATTTATAAAATTTCTCACATATCGGATTTGTCCGTCATAATTAGGTCCTTTTCCACTAGTAATTTCACAAAATTTTGACTGTTATTTATAATTTTTCAGAAATATTTATCATAATTCTCAATTTGACATATGGGAACACTGACAACTGACATAAGATCTTTTGTTTTGTTTCCTTTGCAAGTGCGTTCGCCACATCCGATCGTGTATTTGATGTTGCCTACTAGTGCATATCTCCTCGCGCATCCACCTTTTGTCGAAAAATGAAACAGAGTGAAATTTTGAAACATCAATAAATTGTAAAAATTAGATTGTTTTTGGGACTTTAACTTTACAATTCTGGTGGCTAATTTTGTAGTTCTACGACTTTTGTTCTAGAACTACCAATGCTTAAGCCAATCATCAACATAGGTCACAGTATTATTCAAATTTGAGCTGCTGAACTAGAAGATCGCTGATATCGATTGAAGTAACTTATTGTTAGAGAACAAAAGGTACGTAGAAAAAGAGCATAACGTCGTTTTCAAATCAATCAATATTATTAACCGCAAATGTCCAGGATAGAGTTTCGTTAACGTTACTTCATGACTCAATGTGATGTTGTCAGATTGTAGAAAAATTCATATTTTATTATGGTTTTTAATGGCTTAAATTTTATTTGACATGAATTTATTTGTACTTATCTATTATTTTAATGGTTCCAAGGCACACGTTTAAAGTGCTGCACGTGTGATTAAATTGGAAAAATCGGGAAGACAATAGCTTGTTCTTTAACGACAATTTATTATAATAAACTAGAATTTTAAATAGTACATCTATTGGTCAAAGCGAGACCTCGTAAGAATATTTATTCGGTACACGAAATAAAACAAACAAGAAAAGAAAAAAAAACACAAAGTGAAGCACCTTTTTACACGGAATCGAACTTTGTCGCGCCATTGTTTCCCGGTGGGGGAGGGGAGAGGCACGTGATGACTAAATTAGTAAACGGTTGACGATAAAGGGGAAGGGCGGGGTACAAGACCGCGCCATGGTACCACCTAATCGAATCAAAAAAAAAAAAAAACGTTCATTTTTACGTGAAACATGTCTCGGTATTGAAAGCCATGTTTCCGATTTGCGTGATTGATTTAACAAAAATATCCTTTGGGTATTAAATTGGGTACCATTAAGTACTTTGTTAATCAAGATGCACGCGCCAACCAATATCCCCCTCCAGACAAATTGATTAAAATTTGGTTTTGGTTCAGGTGGTACTGTTCTTAAAATTTTTTTTGCTGGGTGGGCTAAATGGCGAAATATCATTTCAACAAATTTGTGGTTAACATTTTTATATTCTACAGGGTGAATCCTGGCAATTTACTTGTCAACTTTCATGACAAAAATTAATATTTATATATGTTTTATAAATTGCCATAAATAATCTAATTGAAATAGAAAAAGTATGTAAAAACATACATACATATCTATCAGACGAGTAGTAAGTAGTATCCGGACAGGTAACATAGAAAAATATGACATAATAAGTACAAAATGCGCTTTGCTAGTTGTTACATTTATCGAATGGAAGTCGGGTTTATTCAACGTCAATTATCTGTAAAGGGAAAAACCGGCGGCTGATGGTATTTATCGTTCGGTACCATCCCGGCCGGTTGTCACCGGTGTGGTACCCCGATATACGTTCCGGGTCGGTCGTAATTCGAGCGGTGGCGGTACCACGGGTACGGCTATCGTTTGAGCGCGCTCGCCTGCCGCTGTCAAGCCGCTTTCCACCGAGATAGAGTGCGACACTTTTCTGCATACGCATATTTTCTCTTTCAAATCGATTTACATCTTCGACTGTCGTCTCCCTTTTTGTAACCGCACGGTACCCGGTTTTAAGCGCTGTGGATGCAGCAGCAGCAGCAGCAGCAGCGGGAGCACCAACAAGACATTTTTTCCTTTTCGGACCATAACAACAACAACAACAACAGGTTAAACTTCAATGAATTTTCTTCTGGGGGCTCTTTTTTATACGCGAATACGAATAGAAAAATTTATTGGTTTCAGTACTGTTCGGAATAATAATAAATTAGCGCGCCGCTAGATGGTACCGATTGATAAAGACCGGGCCGCCTTTGCGAGAGTTTAATTTAATTTATTCGATATCGAGGATCGCCGATCAACGAGAAAAACCGTGCGCGGTACCCATAAAAGATTTTCACCGGGAGATATATCTAATGTTGATATTTGCTAGTTAATTTTTGTTTTTCAAGCAATTATCTAAATTTTGTCTATTCTGTATCTGAAGAATATAAAATTGTGAAATACAAATTTCGAAACAGATAACTGGATTTTACATTTTATTGTTTATACAATTCCAGCAACAATAACATTAAGAAAATAGTTATTAATAATTAAAACTGTCAAAAAAGGTAAGTGGCCATAATGCATCTAAATAATCATTTCTCCGTCGTAAACTATCGAACGTCAATTAGTTGTAATCTGTCAAAGAAGGGGGGATAAAAGTTCCTTGTTTGTATTACAAAGCTGCAAAAACATAATTCTTTTAGAGTGCACTGAAAAATTTTCATTGGTAGTGGTAAAAATTGCATGCATATCATGATACAAAAATAAAATAAAAATACATACATATATTGTTTCGACTGTCATCTGTGAAAAGAACAAGTACTTAACCTCACAATAAAATTAAAATCCGTGATGAAACTGTCAAATGACCGGTTCGTTAATTAGGTATTTAGGCAAAAATTTATGCATAAATTAATTTTAAATAAAGATTATAAAGAATAGACTGTCTGGTGTGTTGTAAAATCTTCTAAGAAAAACCGTGTTAATACGTTTGTTAGTGCTTTTTACCCATTTCGAATAAATGGAAAAGGTCTTTTAAAATGGGTCATTGTATTAAGTAGAAAAACCTTTCGCGGCAACGAATGGTTTGTTTAGGATTTGTGAAGATGTAAGTATATTTATAGTCCTACTTTGTTTAATTCAAAATTATGCACATATATTAGCACTGTCAGCTGTCAAAAAACACTGCGTTTGTAGATAGGAAACCTTATATTTTATCATTGTCTATTCGTCTAGATATACAGGGTGACATTGAAAAAAATACAATGTATAGTATCACAAGATAGAGGGCTATAAAATGTAAATATTAATGATTTAAGCGTGATAAATAAAGTATATATTTCTATATTCACTGTTAACAAACAAGTTTTAATAAGGAAAAACCAAAAGTAAATTATTATAGAATGAGATAAAAAAATGCACGTTTTGTAACTTGTCTTTCCGCCAAAAGTCCTTTGTCAAGTGTTGCCAACATATGCTAGATTGGTATCATTTAGTAATTTTTAACATAAAATAATGAAAAAATGTCCATACACTAATGTTTCAAATGTTTTTATGAAAGTTAGATGTTTTTAAATTTTTTCCGATTGTAAAAATCTAATTGAACCAAAATTTATACTCACTGTTGTTAAGAATTTGGATTTATTAAACGAGTTCTTAGAAGATAAAAAGTGCTTGCCAGTAGTAGGCTATGAAAATATGAAACAAATTAAATCTATGACACTTATTAAACTAATATTCTAATAATTGAATAATAATTAATTATTATTACTTTATTATAATAATAATATTAATAATAGTAATTAATATTATTATTATTATTATTATTAAAAATAATAATAATAATATTGATAATAATACATATTTCAAATATGCCGTCATTCGTTAACGCGATGATTGGAAAAATATATTCAACAATGGGGCCACCAATTTGAACATTTTTTAAATGCATATCTTATAATTTAATGATTCTGGATAAAGTTTGTATTGTTACCTAAGATAGTCAATTGCAAGAGCGCGGTGTGCCATAATTTTGATTCAATTATCTTTTTAGAATCGGAAGAAATAAAAAAAAATGTAAGATTCACAAAACATTTAAAACGCTGTACAGTGGTATTAAAAAAGACAATACACTGATTAGAGAGAAAAGTTTGATAGTCACATTTAAATGTGATTTTTTTTCAATCAATCATCCTCTATCGTGCGGTATTATGCAGTTAACCTTTTTCAATGTTACCCTGTATATAGAATTGTACAGGGTGGCCGAAAATTAATCTATAAAATTTTATCAGCGTTGTTATACTTTTAAAAATAGAACAAAAAGTTTATTACAACATGGGGCAAAAAATGCTTCCTAAGATAGTGCGTAAAAGTGTATTTTTCTAAATATCTCCAAAACAAAGTGATATAAGTTTACGAAATTGGCATACTAACTAAATATGATAAGGTGCATGTTTATTGTGAAAAACATTATCAAGTAACAACACCTCCCAGCTTGTTTTTTTATATTTTTATGTAGTACTTTAGGAAGCATTTTTCGACCCATGTTGTAATAAAATGTTTGTTCTATTTTTAAACGTACAACACGCTCGTATAAAATTTTACAGATTAAGTTTGGGTCACCCTATGTATTCTATACAGAGTGATCCAAGATTCAGTATATAAATTTTAAAAAGTATTTTTGAGACCTAAATTAGGCACTTTCTTTCTACAAACATGTATTCTAAAATACATTCCACATTGTATGTTGCGCGAGAAATATTGATTATTTCAAGTTGTGACTACAGTTATGGATCAAATATTCTGAAAATTTGCGAGCTCCCGTTTTTTAGGTGTTCTATTAATTTTTTTGCTTCGAAAAACACTTCATTGATGTCTTCCAAGCTGTAAGAAACACTCTTGGTATTTTTGAATTTGTACGAGAATCTATACAGAGAAAAACGGAGGGTTGTATCTCAGCAGAAGGAGGGCATTTCCACCATTTCATATAAAATATTAACATAATTTATTCAAAAAAAGTAACGAAAAATTCAAAAAAGAAAACAAATAAAAATAAAATACACATTTCGTCGGTTTGAAATAACAAGGTTCTATCTGTCCCAGAGATCATTTTGAGAAAACAAACATTTAAATTAAGCGGATAGAACTTTGTAATAGTTCTATTTCAGTTATAATTCAGATAGTGTCAAAATTACTAAATCAGGTAAATTGAAGCAATTAGAACCATATTGCATCAAAATCTCTATTTTGATAAAAAATGCAGATAGAACCTTGTAAACCCAATAAGATGATTTGTCACCCATTAAGTTTTTTAATTTGATATTTTGATAATACTCCCCTTTTGTTCATCAATAATTTTCCTACCAACAATTAGTTTTATTAAAAAAATTCAAAACATCGAAATTTTAGATTTTTTCATGGCCAACTAGATGATATTGCTTAAATTTAAAATTCCTCGGTGGAAAAAAAATTTCGACTACAAAAAATGTAGATTTCTCTCCAATTTCTCTAAAATCAGGTTTACATTATTTTTGAAGCAAATAATGAATAGAACGCGCAAAAAAAAACAGAAGCTTGCAAAATATCAGGATTTTTGATCCGTAACTGTAGTCATAATTTGACATGATAGATATTTCTCACGCAACTTATGACGAGTCCAGCTCGTAGGGGATGCATTTTAGGGACACATGTTTGTAAGAAGAAAATGTCTTATTTTAATCTGAAAAATACTCTCTTAAAATAGTTTTTACTGAATTTTAAATTATCCTGTACAGATAATACATAGAATATTATACACTAAATGAGAACTTTCAATGTCCATTTAGACGCTGAGTATTTTGCATGGTGAGACCCTTTTTGAGAGCCGATCCCCATTTATGTAGTTATTCTCAGTTTGAACCAAATAAGCGAACAATAGTGAACATTCCGTCATTTGATTTGAACGCATATAAACCTGATTTTATACTGGTGAGCAACAACAACAATTCAGAGCAAAAATTCGGTTTTACTGGCTTGTTTGGTCCGTACACACCTTAATACTTTAGCCTGGCTAAACTTCGTATCATTATGTAAAGGCAAATTCAATTTTAGTCAGTAAATACTTACAATTTAAATATTTTTGCACAAAACGAAAACAAGTCGAAAATTTGAAAAAAATGTTGTGAGGTGCAGCATTTATTAACTATTTTGATGTAGAAAATAGCCAATATTTAATAATAATCCAATACTATTAAGCGTTTTGCGCGAAAACCTTTGGAATGTCCGTTATATCAAACAAAAAAACAAAAACCCGTCTCAAATCATTTTCAACATGTACCTAATACCAATAAGAAAAGATGATTTCCTAAAATAAAACTTAAAACATCACAAATTAGGATGACATTTGATAATTTATTATACATCTGCATAAGAACTGTTTGTCAACAATTTTTATCTGGTCTCAAGCAGATTTTCTAGAAAAATTCCTGATATTAGAGAAATAATTCAAGAGACTTTGAGCTTTTTTACTCCAGAAGGTTAAAGGATATGTAAGAAATTGAAAAAACCCTTCATAGCGAAAAAAAACCACTATGAAATTTGGTAAAATCGCTTCCTGCAAGTGTCATAATTAGTAATTTTTTTCGTAATTTTCTTTTTCGAATTAAAACGGTGATTTGGTTGATCGAATCCCCCCATACTTTTGAATAACAAGGTCATCGGATCCAATCTATTCTGTCTCACACACATTTTCTGATTAAACGTTTGCCCTCTTCTTTGCCGACTCAATGTTAATTAGAGGAAATGACAAGGCGACTGTGTGTTTACTATAATGTGAACCAGTTCGTAGACGATTTTTAACATTATGCACAATTTATTATATTACAGTGGCGGAGGCGAGGTTCTATTGTCGGGGTGGGGTGTGAAACAAACCAGAACACGGGCGAAAATCACCGCGAGGAAATTAAACGGTTTTAACGTTCCAGGATGTGAGCAGCCGTTCCGACCGTCGTACCAGTCTAGGTACGAACTCGATGTTAAATTAAAGTAAATTGTCGTTTTTTTTCTGTTTTCGTTCTTTGATGACGTCCCTCGATTTGGGTGAACAACAAAAATGATTTACGGACTCGTTCAGACATAAGAAAATATTACTGAAAATATCATTTTTTTATGTTTTAATTACTTAGAGCCTGTTTAATAAAGGGGAGTGGCTAAAAAGCACGAGGGTGGGGTTGTCAGAGATATGGGAACGGTTTAGCTTCGAAGTAGGCGTTGCTTGTTACTACATACAGATCTTCAATTTAATTGAAAATGAGCAAAGACCTTAAATTTTTTCAATTTAAGCCTTTTGATTGGCACTTTTTTTTGTCTTATTTCATAGTAATAAATGGGCTCCAATAAAAAATAAGGCAATTTTCCCGAGACCTACGCATTTTAAATGTAATATCCGAGGTAAATCATAAAATGATAGAGTGGGCGGTGGTATACCCGTGGAGTCTGCAAACGTGGCAGTTCTGCTAATTGCTAAATAATTTGTGTTCCATCAAAAATTAATTTATTCGATTTAAATGAATGTTTTTGTGAAGAGTTGCGATACAAGCGGAATATAATTTTCCAATGCATAGTTACAAAAGAAGGATTTTCAAAATTCAAATAACGTCAATTTTAACTATAAAGTTCTGCATTTAATTTCTAATATTTACATTATTTTTCATTATTTTATACCATTTTCTTTATACAACAACAAAAATTAAGAATCTTTATAATTTTACTAAAAATCAGTCCAAACGGAAATTTCTGGACTAGCGCATATTGCGTATAAACGACCTAAAAATAATACAACTATCATGTTTTATTTAAAAAAAAAAATATCATTATACAAACAAAGTGTCATAATATCAACAACAACAATAACTACTTATTTTATTGCACTAAAATGGGAATATGTAACTAATAAATGTTAAATAAAATGTGAAAAAAATCAGATTTGTGTGACAATTGGCAACATTTCATTACAAGTTTTCATAGATTTTCTAAATTGGGTTATTTGCATTTTTAGGAACGTTCGGTAATAACTTTTTTTTATTGAATTTTTTTTGGGGAAGGGGGGCAGTGTGCGCATTTACTGGCCAATTAGGAAAAAAGTTGAACTATCGTCACGTACTGAAACACGTCTTTCGCACTCCTGCTAAAATTTCACTAAACTCATCCTCGTTTTTTGCGGCCACTACATCATAGGCGGCTTGCCCGCCTCCTTCCACCATACTGGATGCTGTCTGCAATATTACACTGGTATGATTCGATTGATAGTTGTTATATCCGCCACTGTTGTTCATTAATGCTAAATTATCATCGCCCGCAACACCCCGATGATGATAATTGTGATTCGAATCGATATTGGCACCCCCGCCACCAGTCGCACTCACTAAATGATTGTATTTCGCGTGATTTTCACTATTGTCAGATGGCGCTGATGTCGGTACGGTAGCGCCATTGTCAAATTTCAAATATTTGTCAAACTCTTGACCGTCTACTTCGCTATCAACGTCGCTACGTTCTTCTGTTAGGTACGTTTGCACTATGGATTGATTTTGAAAATTTTGATATGGACCGCCAGTGGATGGCGATTCCATTGATGAGGCCTTATAGGGATCCATTGTTTTCATTGATTGTGGAAATCTGATATGAAGAAAAAAAAAACGCTTTTAGAAACAGAACACCTTAAAAACATGTTGCAAAATTTACCCTATGAAGGAACTCTCTTTGTTCTCTGGTTGATCATAGGCGTGAGTGTATTCTCTTTGGGCGTGTGAACTGTAGTATCCCATGCCAGGAGCGTAGTAGTGAATGCTTGTACCTCCACCAGCAGCAGAATTTGCAATCACAGAATTTGTATTCATAACTGCGTGTTGACTCACCCCTTTATAGAAGAAACTGTAATATTGGCAATATTCTTTTTTCAAAACTGAAAACCTTACCTAACAATTGTTGGTCTTGACTGGTTGCTACAGGCGGATAAAACGTTCCCGTAACAACGTGACCCTGTTCAACTCCACTCTTATTGGTACACATAACGTACATCCCATTGGACATTGGTACTGAGGTAATGGGTTGTGTGTCTGTGTAATTCGGATTCATAATTTGTCTATAGGTATGCACTTTGGTAGTGGTTTGATTGGGCGACGTTTGGTGATGCTGATGGTGCGGATGATGATGTTGTGATGTAACAACAACATTGCTGGTATGTTGTATATTGGATACGCGGTCCTGTTCAGTTAAAGGGCTCAGTTCTGGAGTCGGCAACTGATGAGGATCTTTTTCCTGTGGGTTATTCGAGTCTTTAAGAGTGTCCTGGTGAGGACTTTTTGGATCATCTGGACTGTGGGTGGGTGACGTATCAGGAGTGTGATGAATTGAGTAAGGGGATTTTTGTGCATAATTCGGATTAAAATTCGGCGAATACGAGTAGCTGTTGAACTTGTAACTGTCCGGACTGTATCTGAAAATATTCAACAGTTCGCATCATGAAATTCTTGTTTATTTAAAGGCGTGATGAAGGTAGTGTAGACTTGCCTCTAATTTGGCTACACCCACCTTTTTTCCTGGTTATATTCTCCAGTAGCAGTTCCAGGACTGGGAAAATCCAGAGGGGACGGATAACCGGTAACAGTGGGTGACAGTCCTGCATTTGGAACATAACCTTGATACCTAGGAGACATATTCAAACTCGGACTGGGCAATGGTCCACCCGCCCGTGGGGGAGGACCACCACCCGGGGTCGCCCTTTGTTTATTGTGCTTCCGTCGACGAGGTCGATATTTATAATTCGGATGTTCCGTCATATGGATGACACGAAGTCTTTCGGCCTCCTCGACGAATGGTCGTCGATCTTGTGGTGTCAATGAACGCCATTTCTTTCCTATGACAATAAAAATTTGTTTATATTCTTTGCAATGTTTTCAACATAGCCATGATACATATATTTCTATTAGTGATCAAGTTGTTTATTGAAATATTTTGATGTTTGGCATCAGCGCAATAAATCGGTTAGTGAACGACTTGGATATATTTTTCACATATTATGAATTATTGATGAAGCACGTCAGACATCAAAGACATAGACAGACGAATATGAGCGAAAGAGGGCGCGGCCATGGCGGACATATCGTCACTTGTCATTTTGGAGCGGAAAATAAAGCACGGGTAAATTGATGGTCGAATGAAAAAACAAATGACAAATAATAATTACTGACGCGACAAATTATCTATGTACTTATAAGTACTCGGACTTGTTTTGAGGCCAACTTAAAACTAATAATAATAACTAATCGCGTATAAAATCATGAAACCGGTTATTTTTTACCTATTAAAAATACCCATATTACACAATGGGTAAACTGATGATGGTATTTTTGTACCAAATGTTTGTACAGGGCCGAACTTTTCATGCGGAAAATTAAATTTTACTACATTTGTGTATCTAGAAGTTACAGAAGTTAATGGAATGTAACCTTTGAAGATATTCAGAAATTCCAATAAAAATGGCAGCTAACATATACTAAATTTTAGGTTTTAACAGTTGTTAACAGTAATCCGGTCCTGCTTCATATCGCGTTCTTCTTTTTCGTAGTTCGAGACAGATATAGCCATGAAACCGTGCGGCACATTTTTTCGAGTCGGCCGCGGATGATTAATTGTTTTAAAGGGGGGCGTGATCGGTGATTGACAGCGCGATTGCGGCGCCGCGGGTGGCCGTCACACGAAATAAACCACGTCTTTTAGAAATATTTCCATTTTTCTACACACACACACTCATATACACAGGACGAAATTAAATTAAATAAAATTCGTTTTGGTTGATTAACTATTTGTGTTTTTCCAGGGAAACATTCTTAACCACGTTTAAACTTTTCTTTAAAAATCAAACGCTGTATTATGTGCAGGCACGTGTGCGTGAAAGAAACGTCAAAGTAATTGACGATCCTGACATGCGTGTGTATCTTTTGTTTTCTTGACATTTACTAGATTTGAATCAAAAATTTTCTAAACACAAACAATTATAAACAGTTAAAAAGTAAATACGAAGTGGGACTTTGTTTGCCCTCAAATTGTAAATAAATGATAAAACTTAAGACTGTGTCGTTGTTTAAGTAGGTACATAAATACGACTACAGTTAAAATAAATCCAGTAGGCTACGTGTTATCTTCACTTTATTATTTGTTTTAATATTCGTCTACTGAAATGATAATTTTTACTTATTACTGGTGACATCAAATCCTTAGTTGGCTTTGAATATTGTTTCTTTTTCCTAAGCAATCTTGATTAATTTGCCATTAATATTTTAACGTCATGAACAATCAAAGCCGACAATACTTTATTGAGGTTATTGGCCGGTTTTTTCTTCAATTGTTTCATCGAAAATGGTTCGCGCATGTTAAAAAATCAATTAATGTTTTATTAACCCGCCATCAAGTTGGAACGATTTCAACTTAACGTCATTTGCCTTTTTTGTTAAAGGTAGACGTTTTTGAAAATAGCACATAATAATCGTTCATGACACTTGCATTTGCCTCGATGAATGAATGAAATTTTTTTCTGAGCCAACGAAAAAAACATGATTTTTTTGTCCAAACTCAACAGGAGGCCCTCTAAACGTTGCTGTCTCGTTCAGGGGGGTGCTCTACGGGCGGTCCTAGTATTTCACACTGTGTACATGTTTTTTCACTATTAATATTATTATTATAATTGTATAGAGTGTTTTGGGAAAAATGTCTCGGTCATGACAAAACAAGTGTAATAAGAAAAGTATGGCCATCTTGAATAATTATTTTAAAAAATTGTTTAAGTCACTGAAGGTTCATATTTTATTAATACAGTGACGTTGCCATATGATCTGTCTCCTCTGCTGACAATTGTTTCCAGTATTTCCATTCCAGAATAAGTCATAGAAGAGCACAGATGTATATAGAGACATATGAAATAATTTAGATTAATATTGAAGGATTGTAAAAAAACTATACTATACTAACAGTTACGAAGTTTTGCTAAGTGATTTCAGGAAATACATAAATCATTTCAGTATTGGTTCAATGCCAAGCTTCATTTATTTCATTTTATCCACACATTTTTTACAGAGTTATCCCGAAAATTTTGCACTTTTTAAATAAAAATTTCACTTAAAGCTATAGATCATTGAAAAACAACTTTACGAAAATTGACACTTATTGTACTACTTGAAGTTTTGAAACGTGAAACTTCTATTCCAAAGTGTGTCACGAAAGACTTGTCTGTATTTTATAGACTTCTTGATGTATAGAAATCATCTGAAGATGTATCTTTAAGTTGTAGACAAAATGTGTGGTTTGTTCACTGGACTTTAACACTTTCATTCTACCAATTACAGTGATTGATTACTAATAATGGAAGAAATTGACATTTTCTATCATTCGAGTTGAATATAATGGAGAACAACTCTTTGGCCACGTTGATTGTTGAAACGTAGATGATTAAGCGGCGACATACGTTCAGAATAATCGTCATCGATAACGAACGACGAAAAAAAAGCGATTTATTTACGTCAGGCGGCATTAAAAGTCAACGGTCCGAAATTTAATATTTATGATATTCGAACGCTCATATAGACGTTTTCGATCGATCCGACATTTTTCTTTCAATTTTTATTTTCGTATTATTATTATTCCCTGGCCACGATGATGTACGATTTGTATCTACAATGACATCATTATTTAACGTTTCCATCCCTCCGTGCCCACTCTTCTTTTTGATTAATCATCGATATTCGCCACCTGTCAATTGTCATAATAACAAAGACCAGAAAAAACCTAAACATTTTCTTGTGAAAACCCTAATAAATTGTCCCTTCATTTTTAATAAAAATCAGTTACGCTTCGTTAATAAAAAAATATATTACCTACATGCCGAAAAGTTGGCAATATATTCAAATTATCAAGTCGAGACGGTCGTCCGACGCGCGTTTGTTTTTTTCTTTTTCTTGGCCGTTGACAGGTCAAAAATCAAGAGGGCGCACGCGAATTTCTTGTCAAATATACGAGTGTGTGAGTGTGCCCGTTTTTTCTACAGGGTGGTGGCCTCGTTAATGAGAAAATATGGTCGGGGATGACGAATGGGTTTTTAACGGCTAGTTAGCGAACAGCGACAGCGGTCTCGAGTCCGGACCGTAGGACGGCCATTGACTTATGTATATTATTTTCATTTTTTCCATATAAGTATGTATTGTTTTGTTCGGAGTAGTCGATTTTCGGAAAATTTTTTGTCTGTTGTACTTATACATATACAGAGACAAAAAGGTCAAAGGTCTTGAAGGGTTCAAGTTTGCGACTTGATGTATATATAATATTACGCTATTTGGTTGAGCTTTAAGCGTTTATTAAGCGCTCACGTCCGAAACGAAACCGTGCAAACCTGACCTTCGGAACAATGGGTCAAAACCAGTGCCGTGGATTGACAAAAATATCTATGTTAGATTGGTTAAAATGACTTGAATTACTCCAGAAAATTATCATAAAAGAGCTGCACGGAAATATATGTATATAAAAGAAGAGTATGAGTCATCAGCACTGAAGCAATGCCAAAAAGCAAACGTACATCAACATTTTGGTTTCTTTTTTGATATTTTGACACTTCAATATACAGGGTATTACCAATTTAAATAGTAGAATTTCGGAAATGTGTGTAAGAAATCAAAAAACTAAAACAAAAATCCCGTAAAGATGTGTTTCTTTTTGCTTCATTTTAGAGATAAATTCAAAAAGAGATACAAGATCTATTTTCGTAATTGTACCTATGTATTTATTTCCATTTTATTCACGTTTTATTACTTGTTTAATGTAAATGTTGTTCAAAATATTGTCCTCTAGCAGCAATGCAAGCATTCCATCTGGCACTGACTGCATTTATTGTAGCTAGACATTCTTCCGTTGATACTTGCTGTACTGCATTCATAATTCGATTTCTCATTTGCTCTCTTGAATTGATCGGCACTGAATAAACTTTTTCTTTCAAACAAGAATGTAAACAGTTGATGTTGTCCGTTAGATTCTTTTCAAAATAAATAGGTATAAATAACAAGTTAAATAAACAAAAATATAAAAAAATATTTTGTCTCTTGTTTACGTTTATATTTAAAATGAAGCAAAAAATTATATATCTAAAGCTCTTTTTGTCTTTGTTCTTCAGTTTCTTGCAGACTTCCCAAGTTTTGCTAGTTAAATTAAGAACACCCTGTGTACTATATCGTTGTTCCACGGTTCATGGCTTCACTTATTGAGTCATAAACAGAAGCAAGACCAAGATTAAGATTTTGTAGTATTGGTCTTGGTCTGAATATTGTACAATATGGTTTTGCTGTAAAACTCTTGCAGTTTGTCTGTGGTTAATTACGAACGTTATCTTATTTAAGACACATGCTTTTTGTGCAAAAAATACAATTAAATCTGAAAACAAATTTAATTTTTATTATTTCATCATTTGTTTTATTTTTCTTACGTTTACTATACATTCTTACATTTACCCACGATATTTAAAAATATAACAAATATTCCTTTATTCTAGTGTGTAATTGTTTTGAATTTGATTCGGTGCATTCTGAAATCTCCTTGTTCTTTACTTATTAAGGTGGAGTTTCCCATCAACGTTTGACGTATGCGTTTAAACGGATATGTCTCGTTAACATTAATAAACAACAAATAAAAGATAAAAATAGCAAAACTGCATGTGTTTTGCTATTCGATCTTGATGTCTGCTTTGCAAAAGAAACAAGATCACGACCAAATTTACGCATCAGTATATCCATTATTTTTGAGGGAGGAAAAAAACACGAGCGAGTGCCGCCACTGAAGCGCGCACACGCCTATTAATAACAACTGTAAAAAATCAGCATAAACCCGTTTTCTTGCCAATTGACACTCATTAGCGGGGCCTCATGGGCCGGGGTCGCGGAGGAATATGCGAATATGGGCGCGGGCCGACGCGGGGCCCCTTTCACGAATCGCCGCCCTGTCATTAGAGGATGCCGCCGCCCGGCCCACGGCCAACTTTGTCATTCGACCCGTAAGATGCCCTCGGGGGGCGACCGTTTCTTCTGCTTCACGTGCGATATTTGACCACCAGATCACGGTACGTTCATTCATGTTTTCCGAACGTATTTTATGTTTTACTTTGCAATCGAGTAGTACATGGAATCCAAACAAAAGAACAAATGAAGTTTTCTTGTCAAATGTTCATATCCCACCATGGCTTTCAGCAACACTTAAGTGTTGAACCAAGTCCCAATACGAACAAAAGAATTTCTTCTTTGTTTATCTCTCGCTCACTCTCTCTCAAGTTAGCCATTAGAGAAAAATAAAACAAATGAATAAATGCGATAGAGATAATCGGACCCCGTACACGGCCTACGCAAGATACTAATAATTATTATGATTATTACTAATATGGCTTCTGGGGACAGAGTCGGAGAGGAACATCGAAAGCCATTAGTTGAAAAGGCTTGTGCAACAGTTTCGGCCGCTTTAACGCGGGATTAATATTAGTTTTCCGTGTACCTAGACGAGGTTGTTTTTTAATCTTGGGCGGCCGAGAAATATGTTATCTGGCTGCCTACCTGATACACGAATGTAGGCTACCACCGGGTCACGATATCAGCCGTCTCGATTTCGTTTCTGATTTTTTAACATGACTTTGTCATTTCGCTATTTAATTATACATAATGAATTGGATACTAATGGTGTGTCACGTAAACTTGCTCACCATGTATATTTCTAACTGTCTAACTTGTCGGTGGATTAGAATTTCCTCGCCCATTTTTATACTTATTTCATTTTGGAAAGGATTACACAGCAGAATAGAAATGAAATGAATTGAAAAAAATTAAAGAGAGAATCGAATGTAAACGAATCGGTCGGTCATCGAACAACGCCGCCCATTATGGATCTGGGCGATCGGTCACGAACAATTTAGAGAAATAATTACACGCCAATTACCACGCAATTTGTGTATGCCTAGACTGATCCTGGCACACAATGACGTTTTATTGTAATATAGAAAAGCTAATTCGAGGTTGCCACATCAATAAATTCTGTCTATCCTTCACACTATGAAAAATGAAATTAATAGTTGACACAATACAAAAAAAAGAAGTTGCTTTGACATTCAAAAAACCATCGTGTATATGTCAAAAAAATGACGATAATACATTGAATTTGAACTGTTGAATATTAGATAGAGTTGGTAAAGATCTGCAACTTTTTAAACCAGGAATTTAGAAAAAGTTAGAACTTCCAGAAAGAAACCATGTTCGAAACCTCATCAACTCCGTAAAAAAACCATTAATTCTTAATACCCCTGGTACAAAGTCGTTGCGACCGAAAAAAAACTTAAAAAGACAAATGAAAAAAATCATTACTGCTCATGGGACGCAGTTAAAAAACAATTGAGCGCCCGTCAAACGAAAACGCGAAAATAAAACTTACAACATTTTAGCCTAAAATGCTTAAATAATATTGAAAGGAAACCGCGAAACGGTAATGAAACGAGTACCGTCCACATGATTGATGGGCCTCTTCGAGTGGACCCCCGGGTCCCCTTTGGCGAAACAATGAGCCATCCGAAGACGGAACCTTGCGACTTCCAACAAATGCACATACGGAGGCTCTTTTGAGTGCTCCCAAAGAACGATTTTACGATCGTAACATAGACAGCCTCATCATCATCATCAGCATCTTCCTCATCATTGCTCTGTCCGATAAAGTATTTCTTTAGGACTCCAATCGTAAATTTTCATGTTTTGTGTCTGCATTGGTAATTCATTCACGAGGGAAATTGCTTAATTATTTTTAAAGCTAATGTATTCTAGTATACAGGGTGTTTACGGAAAGTTCTTTCTAAAAAAAATCTTTTCGCATTAATGGACGTCTTGCGTAGCGGTGTTGCCAACAGTATTTCCCAACTTCCTGTTCTAATAACAAACGTCCAAAGGGGTGGGGCTTAAAGCGAGAGCGAGAGAGACTACCGGTGGCACAATGAAATTAATGGGAACCGCCTCCCCCCAATCCCTCCCCATATATTATCATGACGAGGTCAGGTCAGGTCAAATTCCCACAAGAAATCTCCCACACTCCACATTAAATAATAGAGTGGCGAGTTCATTTGTCTTTTTTTTCTTCTGTTTCCAAGTAGCGCAGCGGCACGCTAGATTTGATTGAAAACGCAATCAAAGTTGGCACGCGCTCCTTACTTTACGACCATTGTTTACAAATTTCCCTTCGTACCCGAGTTAAAAAAAATTGGAACGGTGGATTTCTTTTATTCGCGCTCGTGCGTACGTCTGTGTGACGTCACCTCTCACGGCCTACTACTAGCACGTTAACGGTTCAACTGTTGAGGGACAATAATAATGATTATTATTAATGCCACATAATAATAAAAATAATTAGAGTTACTCGACGTTGGCGTTGTCTATTTAGCATTTTATTAAATCTGAACAACGATCATCAATTTTTATTTCTTTTTGTTTTAAAGTGTGTGTGTGTGTGAGTGTGCGAGGCACGCTTTGATTATTTCTGCTTTAATTGCTCCATCCCAAAGGGCCGAGATTAAAAGAAGTGCGTCACGAACGCGTGGGCGGGGTCCGAATGAAGTCTCACCCACTCTTCGTTTTAATGGTATTAAGTTAAACGTTAATGACAAAAATAGATGCACATTTTGGACCCACGTAACAGATTTAATAAAAAAATCGTTTTTTCTGAGCAGCTAATCGTGAAGCAATTACAAATGGCGCCCAGTCAGGGTACTGCTATAATAATAATAACAACAATTGCTGTTTCGATCCTATAAAACTACCGGTACCAATAAAATTCCATGATTGTTTAGCTGGTATGACACGTACAACACTCATAATAATAATAAAATCGAGTGGGTACTACCTAGTCATAATTCACTGTTTTTTTATGATTATTAATCAATTCCTTACATGATAAAAATCTTATTTGACATTAATTTCTGTCAATATCGATAAGAACCTGTTTCGGTGGTGGTACCCTTGCGAATTTCTATCTAAAAATGTCATCGATGTCTAGAATAATGCCCCTGGTAATCGATAACATCGACTAATCGTTAGTTTATGTTTTTTTTTATCATTTCCTAGTAAAGCATTTCTCTATTTAATTATAATAAACAGGTACCTTCAAGGGTACCCACTGTTCACTTTGAATCAAAATAATATGTAGAAAATCATGTATATTTGCCCCAGGATTTTAATTAAATGCCTCTTTTAAGCAAAAGAAAGTTTAAAATAGATCCAC
Source organism: Hypothenemus hampei (assembly GCA_013372445.1). Classification (NCBI taxonomy): domain Eukaryota; kingdom Metazoa; phylum Arthropoda; class Insecta; order Coleoptera; family Curculionidae; genus Hypothenemus; species Hypothenemus hampei. Next base: position 4,232,384 of record JABRWK010000001.1, on the reverse strand, counting down.
AGTTGCAATGTACCATATGACCTCGCCCTCACGACAAAGATCTGCCTTTAGGGCCGCTCCTAGAAAAAAAAATCACTAGGGCTCAAGTTTGGAAGATTCCTTGTATAGACGCTAGTCAATGTTCATTCTCTGTCTCTCTTCAACCACTCCCATCCTGTCTGGCGATTAAAAGAGGAGTGCCCCCCCCTGAACGGACGTCGAAAAGAAAAAAAGTGCTTTGTTGCCGGTTTGTGCAATGCACTGATCAGGTTTTTCTTTAAAGAAAGAGATGTAAGGATATTATTAATTTTGGTACGTTGGTACCCTTGAACGGAAACGTACTTTGGGTGCCTCGAGTACATCAGACATTTCCGACAGGAGACAAATGAAAAATCGACGTTCTTGTCTCGTTCGCTCGCTATCTATTAATAACGTAAAGATGATCGATGTTGGCAGGAATAAAAACAACGGCACGTCTGACTTGACTTGACTGGACACGCTACAGACAAATGTCAAAAATGTCAAATGTCAAACCGAAATGTATTATTTATGTTTTGAATTTTTTTCCGTAGCTCTACGTATGTAGGTTTACTTTAAGAAAAATGATGTTATTTTTCGAGACGCCTTTCGAAACGTGATGGTTATTTTAAAAGGTGGTACCCGCGATGGTGCGTGGGTTCCCTGGTCTCTTCGGGTCGATCGATCGATTTTGCGGACGATGATTTTGCATATCGGCACGTTCCGATCAGTGGCGTACAGTTTAATAACGGTCAAAAATACTTTACGTATCCCAATAAAGTTTTTATTGAGTTGTACCTATTATACGTACCTACCTACGTAAAATATAATAATTTCAATAGTATCATAATCTTAATGGACCATAAGTGACTACGCTACTGATTTGTAAATTCCGTTTTACGAGACGCTATTATTCTTGCAATTAACCATTCTATTGACATAAAAGTGCGCATTACAGTAAAAACTGACCATTTTCTGACTGGATCCAATAGTCTGTTTAATCAAATCAATAAGCCTGTTACAGGTATGCTATTTTGAGAGCGCTTTGGTATTTTTTTGTTTTATATGATGAAATATTTACAATCATTAGCATATGCGCACGGCCGTCTACAATTATTTTATAAGTCAGTGTGTTTGTGTGACCGGATACGATGCGGGCGCGTGACTTAAATCTGTTTTTAAGCCGCCGGTCGTCCAACACGTAGCCACCACCAGACAGACGATGGTCACTTTTTTTAATTATTTATCCACTTGTTTATTCGCATCTCGCTTGCAAATCATACACACATAGACCGATTGATCGATTACTATTGCCAACCACTGACCTAATATTACAATTTTATGTTCAAGGCCTCACTTGATAATCTTTTTAATGGCACGCGCCCCCCATCCATCATTAAAAAACAATTGATGGAAAAAGTGAAACAATAGAAGGCTATTATATTTTATAAAAAGCTCCAACGTCCTCATGGCTCGCTCCGATGAATGAAGCGGATTATTTTCGTGAATGGATATCATCGTCATCTATCGTTTCAGATGATGATGCTTCGCGTCACAAATAAACACATATACACACACACACACACACACACACACACACACACACACACACACACACACACATACACACACACACATACAGTGAAGAACAATGGAGGAACATTTTCTTTATCTCATCGCTATAGTCGTAGCAGGCATTGTTTTTGACGTCGATGATCGTCAGCTGTTTTAAAATCAATCATTAAAGGGATAGGTATTGTTTTGATATTTTCAAATTGAAACGTCACAATGACGTAACAATATGTGTCGTCTTTAGAGCTCCCCTATAAGCTCTTTACACCTATAACTTTTTTATATATTAAAGGCCGTCATTCGAGCGTATGATGACGTTCGTCACTAAAATCACAGCCGACTCGATCGTGCCACTCATAATAATATTCATCAGGTGGGTGGCGGCTCCTTAAAAATTATTCAATTTTTCGTTGGTGGGCGCTGAATTTTTATTTAATTCTTACAAATCTATAAAAAGCTAATAAAATAGAAAATCTACATATATAATAAAAAAATGGAGCATCGCGTGCCTAAAAGAAATGTATCTTCTCATATGCTGGGTACACGTCAAAGCTTTCTTCTAAGAAGAATACCAGTAGCAGGATGGTATTTTTTTAGCCGTGCGTACAGCGTATCTTGTCGTTTAACCATTGGGACGCGCCCCATTGGTCGGCGCGACGGCCGCTTGCCCAATCAACGGTCGAGGTCGGGCCGATAGAAAATGGCCGGGCGGATCTCGGGCGGTCGATTGGACGACCACGTCGCAGGGTGGGAGAGGACAAGGGTGATTTGTTTTTCCATGGACTCACACTCCCATCGTCCGATTTTTCTGTTGCTCACGATGATTTGATTGAGAATCAATATGTTTTGTTTAATCGTTTCAATTTAATACACATTTGGGAACGTAACTTAAATGGATTTACTTCTTATTGATGAGTCGGGCTTTATAATTGCATTTTTAAGAAAAATATCATTTTAGTAGAAAAACAGCCAGTTTGTTTAATTATTTACATTTTCTTCATAAGCTAATCGAAACACCTATTATTAAGGTAGTGACTCTTGAAGGATCATAAAAAATTGTTATATACATGAAGAACAAATTGTAAAGGTTTCCGTAGACAAACAGGCTCATGAAGGCCGTAGAAAAAGTGGATTACGACCACGATTGATGGATCATCGATCGATCGTCTTTTGTCCCGATATAAGAAAGAAAGAAAGAGGACGCGTTCTCGGATTCCCGGAACGGCGGCGGGGCAACAATCAATCGTGCCGTGATTTACGATCGGTCGCGTTCCGAAATTTATGTAAACGAACGCGCCGGCCGCATTTTTCCAGAAAAAAAAACGAAGAGGAGAACAGAGGGAGACGACGTCCTGATTTATGCCCCATTTTCGGGTCTTCGAAGACTGTTTTGTTTTTTTCGGTTTCCCCATGCATGCATACATGTGCCCTCTGCCGCCTGCTTCTTCGTTTGTGTCGCGAATAATTGATTAATTCGCTCACGATCTTCTCTTGTCTATGGCTTTTGTTTAATCGCCAAGGCCATCTAAGCTATCTATCTCGCGACAAAAAGTCAATACCAAGTTCATCAGAAGGGTATAAATATTCGAACGTCAATTTTTTTTATACTTTAAATCAAGTTGGCAACAATTTTTACACCAATATGCGCGAGTTTAATATGACCTGCGCATTTGACCCTGCCAACATGACCTCAATGAATAATGCAATATTCATGCGAATAGGCAATTGAAAAAAAAATAGAAGAAAATATAATAAATATGATCAGATCAGGACTCACCTAACATTTTACTTAAGTCGGCGTTGTGCAGGTCCGGATTCTCGTCGGCCAATTTTTTCCGTTCAACTTTAGCCCACACCATAAACGCATTCATAGGTCTTCGGATCCGTGCCTCTTTACTCGCCTTTTGACTTTGGGTCCCACCCCCGCCGGGTCCTGCGGTCAATTTGTGCGCAAAACCGGCTCTCGTTCCGTAAACGGGCATTGGTTCACTTACGGGGCTACCATAAGTTTGACGTGCAAAATCTGAGAATCTGGAATTGAAATAGTGTATTAAAATATAATATACCTATTCGGAAATAAAAAAGACCCGTTTAATGAATTATATTCGAAAATATTCATACCTGTTATCGTAACTACGATAGTCTCCATAAAGATCCAGACCTCCTGGTGTTGATGTCCACATGGATCCATCCCCACCAACTCCCACCTTAGCAAGGGCCTGCGGTGGTAGTACTTGCGTAGCAGGAATCATATCCTGATGATCTCCAGAATAGTCTTGCGACGGATAACCGCCCCTATTAAGATGATAAGACTGGAGAAGGGGCGAGGGCGAATTCGATGGCGACAAACAACTGTTATATGGATTGGATTGAGCAGAAGGCGACGGTGTGCACGCATGCTCATCAATTAATCTGGAAACAATATTTAATTATTGCGTCTTATTAACGACCGTGACAATCTCGATTTAGTAAAGGCGCTTTCTGTAAGTACACATTGATAAGATAAGAGAGGGCCATGTGTAACGTGTAGCAACGTCGTTAAAAACGAGTGAAAAATCAAAGGTAGTATGATGATGGTTGTTATTAATGGATTCCGGATGTAATTGAGAGAAATTATTTTTTTTGCAAGTGATTAATTAGAAAAAATAACGATTGCTAGATTTGTTAGATAAAGAGGTATAAGGAATTTGAGTTTTTGGGATTTTGAGCCTTTTAATCCGATTTTACAATAAGCAGTCGTCTATTACTCACTCAATAAAAATATATCGTTTCAAAGGCAATATTATTTTTATTAAAACCGATTATTTTACACTTTATAAATGTTGTTATTAGTAATAAATAAAAACTGATAAGATATATATAGGTAAGTAAGTATATGTTAAATACATGGTATATACCTGCATATGTATGTACATTTCGCTAAACTTTAACACAGTTTATGCATATTTTATATTTTTTTTTTTTAATGATAAATATTTTTAACCATAACGATAGATAAATACTACTTCTTCTACCTTTTTTCAACTGTTGCTGTACACTGGCACTTGTTTTTTTTATGTAGATATAGTATTTCTTTTAAATAAGATTTGCTTTTTGTCTTTACTTGTTTTTTTTGATTAGATAAAGTCCTGCCGTACTTTGAATTATTTATTTAGGTATGCTGTAGAATCTGTGTTAGGAGTGGATTTTTCCTGACAGAAATTATGATATATTTATTTTTATCTTGATAAATGTTGGTTTTGAAATTTTACGTTGATTAAACGACTGGATTTGTTTTTCATATGTTTCGATTTCTTTATGAAACTAACGTAAGTAACCATTGCCATTTCACAATACCAACCACGTCCTCGTTGGAAGAACATTTTCCATCGTTCTAAGTATTCTGCGGTTTAGAAAAGAGATTATAATTATTCGAAGGAGCTAAATTAGGTTAATAGGAAGGATTTAAATTTCGAAGTTTATTCATAGTAGTGCTTTCTGTCGTGTGTTGAATCGTCCTGCAAGAACAAATTGTCTTTTGAAACTGTTTCAGGTTTCTTTGCCATTATTTTTCCAAGCAACCAAGCAAGGTGATCCAATGAATATTCAAAAAAATTCTGGCAATTACTTTTCCAGAAGATTTTTTAATTGGAAAAATGTTTACTTTTGATGATTTGCATTGTTTCTTTTTATATTTATTTCCATTTAGTCTCTGGATCATGGATATGCATCAGGCTTTCATCTATAGTAATAATCCAATTGAGAAAATTTGAATCGTTTTGATTAAGTGCGATGTTTCCATTCGCTTCTGCTTTGAAACCGCTCTCAGGTATTCGGAAATCAATATTAATTAGCAAAAAGTTCTTTTATACCTATAGAAATCAACATCAGCGATATAATGGTGTTCCTTTGAAATATCTTCAGGATTAACCATATCATTCATTTAGTTCAATTCGACGGTCTAAGAATACCTAAGTATTACTCAAATTAAATCGATATCTCCTTAAGCTGATATTGAAATGGATGTTCTACGTCTCTTCTTATCTTAACAGCACAATTTTCCTCTTTATAAAGAGAAGCTACCCAATTTTTGACAATGTAATATGTTACCATAAACGATAGTTAGTTTATCTTCGTAAATCTCCTTAGCTTGTAGCTCTTTCAAAGATACTTAGATTTCAGGTTTTTAATGTGAAACTTTGCAATGACACATCTACTATTTTATATTTTGTTATCAAGGAAACGCAATTGTTTGACTGACTTTTGAATAGTCAAGGCCAACTATAAGTAAGTATACTTCCTCGTATAAGAGTTACTGAAGTTGACCGCCATTTTATTCCATATTCTACTTGCATTCGTTTAGAAACAGACTATATTCGGAAAGAGTCAAGTCAGAGGAATAAGGAGCATGAAACAGTAATTATTCAAAGTTTTAAAAAGTTTGCCCATAGCTAGGTATTTAACTTTTTCAAGAAATCAATTTAAAAATTAAGAATTGAGAGTGCAATATTCGAGAAACGAGGGAATTATATTTCGGCTTGGCTCTGGATGATTTTAAAATTTCTAGAATTTTGCAACTGTTTTTCGTTTCTAAGCATTTGAAATATTATCCAATTTCGATTCTTTATTTTTATTATTAAATTAATATTATGGAAAAGCCAGTATTTTCTGATTTGTCAAAATTTTCACATGAGAAGATGAAGATAAGATTACTGCCTATTTTCAAAGTAGGTTCGCTTTTCATTATTTACTATTTGGAATGTCGTTTTGTTTTAACATCCATTTTCCACATGTACGAATCGATGCAAAAAATCTTAAGATTACAACGAAATAGCCAATATTTAAGATTTTGCTAATCAATATTGGTTTGGCTGTGAATATTCACGACACCTATCTTCAGGAGGTGAGATTACTCACATTTTTAGTGTTCATACGGCTACATTTGCAGTCCTTGTTATAGCTGTTGCGAACAAATAGAGAAGATTTATCCAATGAAGAGTTTCGCTCTTGTCTTTTTTCACTATTTTTAGACTAAAAATATGCACTTATTTATCTAAATCGTTTTAAGCGTCACTTAATTACCAATCTATATAACGAATCTAATGAAAATCAATTGTTTCTAATTTGCACGCAAATTCTCATAAAGTTCAACAAGAAATTTGATACTTAATGCAGAACAGAATTGAAATTAGACAGTTTTTGAAAAAAGTCTAAATACTTAATTTGGAGATTCATTTTACACAAAAAATCTAGTTTCTTTTTTATTCGTCCATTTTTCGGTTCTAGTCTTTTGTGGTGTTCCAATATTTTGCTGTATAGTGGGAATACAGGGTAAAAAATTGTTATTTTACGAGTTAAAAGTCTCGCAAAAATACAAATTAAACCGATATTTCCATTATCATCTTGCTTACGTCATACCATGAAATAAATAAAATTAAAAATTCCAAATCAACTTTCAAGGATTCGTCAACAAAAATTCGAATATTGTATGTATTGTAAAGTAAGTACCCCTTTGGTCCTATATTATTATAACATATCCGTATCGATATGGATTCACTCTTATAGAAAAGTGCCAACGTCACGGTCAGGGACCCGACGGGACCCGGTACCATCGAAAATTCTGAACGCGACATTTAATATTAATGTCCAACGATGACAAAAACGTTTTGCCGCCACCGCACCGGTACCATTATTTATCGAACAATCGATCGTCCATTATTATTAGTAGTATTTGTAGCAGTACCACTTGGGGGAATACTAAATGAGTAATCGAGAAACAAAAAAAAGACAATCCTGTACGAGAACTGCAAATAATAAGCAACTATTAATATGCCATCCGCGATAGAGGCGGATTAGAAAAAGGCGAAATCGAAAAAATCAAATGCCAAATCAGTACCAAGAATTTTATTTTTCGTAGTAGTACCAAACACTAAATATAACGTGTGTACGTCAACTGACCTTTCTGGTATCGTGACAATTAATCGCAGATTAAAGTTGGCTGCGCCTATGTTAAATACTCTTCAATAAAAAAGAGACGATCACAGGCTGCTCAGTTACGTCACGATGTTTAAAATGACACGTGACATTTTTCAAATTAAACGAACCTCTCTCTCTATACAGGGTGTATAGATAACTGTAAATGGATTTCTCGTCTTATTTTCAGATTGATTTAATATTTGTGCAAGTCATATACCAAAGCCGAGCTGATTAAAATGCGACTTAACCACCCCTCGCACCACACCCAAGAGACGTTCTTTTTTTTAAGTCGACTGTCATATAAGAAAGAGTGTGCGCTCTCGTCATTTGTTTGTTATCCTTCGCCATCTTGAATAAGAGGATTATAGTAGGTAAGTAGTAAGTAATTTTAATGATTTCCTCTTTGGTTAAACGTACAGGGCGTTTTATAAGGTAAGGTTTTGCAATTTGTTGTTTTAACTGTAGGGTCCTAGTACATTTTGATTTATCCGCATGGATGTTTGGCTATGTTTTTTTATGTAAAGATTTTTAATTAATTTAATAAACGCTCCTCTCGATCGTGGCAAAATTTCCACACCTGTCCGTTTCGAAACGATTTATCGCCTCACGACCGATAAATAAGAGAGTTTTCGCAATATTCCGCCGGGGCCTGGAGGAACCGGGTACAACCGTCCTAGACTTACACGTAAAAAAATCGACAATTGCTTCTGGGTTGAAGTTTTTCTTTTCGTTACAAAATGTACTTTGAACTAGAACTCACGTTCACTATTAGGAAAGTTAATGACAATTGGCAACACTGTCGTAAACTGGGAACACATTGTTATTATTATTGCTCGAATGATTCATTCGGAAAAGTTATATTGATTTCAAATAATAATAATAATAATTTATACTGGGATGTTCTTTAATCACGATAATTAAAATATAGCAACAATTGAGGTAGGTACGTATGCGGTTTTTCTCCTTTCTAAGCCATGTTGCCAGATTGTCAATCGAGCACTTCACGTGAGAATAAAATGGGCAACGACGCATCACATAACATAACTTATGTATATTTTATTTCAACATATTTTTTTAAGCTAATTTCCAGTTTTAACCTTCACTTTTCGCATAAATTAATCGCGATAAGATCAATTTTATGTATGTATTTATTTATTTATACTTTGTGTATCGTATGTTGTGTTCAATGTAAGTATATCTAGGTAAGTACCTATATCCTGTTGGTTTTTATCGTGTATAGATGGCGCTGATAAGGACACGTCGCAGGTTAACGACAGCTCTGTCACGTGACGCCACAATGGCTCCTAATTGACAAATGTCAAACGGTTTCGCTTAAGTGATTTTCGATCGGCCATTTAATAGTCATTTTTTTTTTGGTAAAACACTAAATTTCTACATAACTTTATTCAATAATCTGTACCTACTAAGTTTTTGCAAAGTCTAGAACAAGAGCCCGTTGTTTGCCATATAGCAAATGAAGTTGTCATCGGAAAACAATAGAAATATCGCAGATGGCTTTAACTTAAAAACAGTTATGCGTCAAAAATGACATTTCATTTATTTATTATGTTTATTAATTGACAAATAACGTGACACAATGTATTTCAAGTAAGTGGTGTCGTTCGATACGATGTTTCATCCATTTTTCAAGAGATTATATTCAGTTCCTCATTGGTCGATGGCTAAATGTGGGAAAAACTTGTCGTTGAAAAGTAGTAATAACCGGGGCGCGACCAGTCCCCAGTAGTATTAGCATAGTTGCCGTTGCGATTGATTTATATATGGACGGGCAAAATGTCTTAATTATGAGAGAAACCAAAGTAAGTATAGCGAATATGGCGCGAATCCAAACGGCCTACTCAGACCATTTTTAGTGCGAGAGTATGCGCTGGCGCAAAAACAAAAAACGATCATCAGCCAGCATCTCGAAGTGGTGCGAACGTGATACGAATCAACAATCATTGAGCAAAGATTGATGGCAATGTTGCCGATATTCGCGCATCCGGTCCTCAGCCGAGCAAGCTCGGCACTGGGGTGCTTAACGAAAAATCGTTGACATTGGCAACCGGGCATAGGGCAAAATATGACAAAAGAACAACGACGATGATGGGAAGCGTGGAAATGCGTCTAAAGACATTGACAACAGTCGGTTGTTTTTTAGGCTAGGACCTCGCGAATTGTGAGGAATGCGTTCGGGATGCACCATGTTTGGAATATTTGGCAACGTTGTACCTGTTGAATATTTTGGGTGAATCTTCACGTGCAGTGTTGTCGAATGTTATTCGATGAAAAAAATGAATTTTGGCGAGTGCCTTTTATATGGTTCACAACGTTGTCAACTCATGTCAATGCAGATTTAAACCTGGTATAAAGAAATTCATAGTATGTGCAGACTTAAGAAATCCTTTGCGTAAATACCCTGTATATTGTAATTTAATTTATACAATTTAGCGTCTTTGGAAAAAAAATAACGAGAGCAGCATGTCATGACAGGTCAGAATTTTTTTTTCAAAATCTAAACAGCTATGCTCTTCAATGGTCACTTAACTTTGACTCTTCACATTTTCACGGGACGATTATACCTGTCTCAGCGAGCCGAAGAACAGAGTTCTATTAAAGATATTACATTTAATATTACCGAGGGCATATAGTCACTCAAATATTAAATTCAAAAACTTCACTTGGAACAATAATTAATTTTTTTCTGTAAATATGACGATAAAACAATCGTTACAATTGTTACTTCCCCAAGTTTCTTGATTAACGTCGTTTTATTGTTCCCTTTTCGATAAAACCAGCGAGAGTCCTATCGGAAACTGATTAATTCAATATGAAAAACAAAATAGGAATTGCCACCTCATGTTGCACTCATTTCTTTTCTCCTAATCAACAATTTTTGTTAACGTAATCATCAAGAATCCATATTGATTAGGACATTAAAGGAAACAAAAACTAATTTAGTTTCAAAGACTTCATTACTTCAGATATCCGTACAATTGTGAGAGTATTTGACACGTTAAGACATTTTAAGATGGTAGTGTAGAAAAAAGTAAGTTGATCGGTGCCACCCGATCAATCACTTTTCTTTAATATGGTACCCGATACAATTTATCATTTCTTTATAAAGCGATTGTCATTTTTTTCTCTGTTTAATGGAAATCTTTTCCTGCTTGACGATGATATAATAAGGAACGCGAATCGATGTTGTCGAATTTCGTCATTATGTTTGTTCAAAGGTGACTTATCAAGACAAATGTCATTCGTAAGTGATTTTGGTAATGAGCGACGGGGATGAGAGAAATTTTTAATATTTCATAAAAATACAAAACAGTTAATCTTAGGCGTTACGTAAGGAAAAATTAGGATTTACTCACGTAGGATACGAGGAATACTGAGGGGCGCAATCATCATCTGAGGCCATCATCATATTTCAATAATTTTGTAAAATTTTTTTTAACGGTAATCACTAAAAGAACAACTATTGTTTCCGGCTCACATGGTCACTTGATTGATTAACAAAAGGCACTTAATTTTTACCGTCGGACGACAAATCATTTGACGATCGCGAAACGGTGCGATGGAAAAAAATCGAATCACGCGCGACAGCCACACACGGTGACTGCGATCGAATACACGCTCCAAGTACTACTAGAACGCGGTTTCGTCGTTGGTCCCCGGGTACCACCTCGATTTACCTGTGCGCGCGCTCCCACTTCCCAGTAGCGTGTCCTCTCTCTCCTTTTTCTTTATTTTTCAATTTTTGTATTCAATTTTACTTTGGCGAGTGGACGTGTGCAGTAACAAAACCTTCGATACTACCCTTTTGACTGTGGTCCTTGAGAACTACAGAAAATTAATTATAATCAAAGAACCACCTAATAGAAATAGTCCGGTGAATAATAATCCATCGATCTCGACCGTATTTTTTCCCATTTAGATCGATCTGTCACGCTTCGGGGGGCCGAACGACAACACCGACGTTCCGTCCCTTATCCGTCTGTCAATCGTCCGAAACGTCAACCGAATAATAATTGCAGTCATTTGTTTCATAGACAGAACGATCGAGAAAATTTTCAGAGAGCGAGAGCAGCATTTTACCTAGAAAATTAAACGACCGTGTCGTAAATATAAATCGGTGTGTGTCGTTTTTCTCGGATCGCATCGTTTCGAAATTGTTTTCGACCATTTTCCCGGCTCAAGTACCATATACGATACGGTTCCACTTTCGTTAAAGATTATTTTCGCTGTACATATATTAATTTATCTGTAAATATGACAACACTGCGCAATAATTACCAAGGGGCACATTCAATCATCAAGGGTTGCCGTGCATACACCTGTCGTTGTTTCCCCCGAAAAATTTCTCGAAGATTAACAGCAGACAATCGCGAGAACACGTGACATAAAAATAAGAAATAAAAGACAAAAAGTTAAAACACGTTTTCGGGTGATTTTTTTTGGAACCTGGCGCGCGCCTCTCTCGATTACCCGTATCGGATTTCTTTTGTTTCGGATTTTTATCACGGGCTACTTAGACCGACCATTATTATTGGCGCGCTACCGCTTGTCCCAAACCTTCACTCCTCAGGTGTCAGGTTGCTTGGGGATGGCGAACATTTATATTGTTTATCGATAATTTTCTTTTACATTTTCTATCATTATCGACTTATTAATATACAAGGTGTTTGATTTAATTAAATTGACGTTCAATCACTTCATTTCATCTTTATAGTATGAAGAAAAATAGCAATGTTGCCATACACGTTGATAATTTCGTATTAAAGTAGGAACATTGAAAAACACTCAAAATTCATAGTCACGTAACCAAGAATAACGACTTCAATATACTTAATATGAAGTTATATATTGTAATATAGAACACTCTGTATTCATGTTTCAAATATTAATAATGGACCCTCTTATGGGTTGTTATAGAACGAAAAGTTCATTAAGTTTCATAGCCGCTCGTGATTTATTTATCAATTTACACGATGCCGTTTGGAGTATGTTTTTCAGAGGTCTTAACAACGAAAAGTGAGCTTTGTTCTTTTATTTTTGGCCAAAGTAAAACACAACGAACAACGTTGTTGTCGCAGTAGCAACCTGTATAATAAGGTGTGCGAAGCGGTTCGGACCGGAAATGACGTCACGGGTCAACGGAAGTCGGGTCGGTCGGTCGGGGTTGGGAACTTGAATTGTCGAACGGGCACGGCTTGCTAGATAATAACTATACTCTGTAATTTGGGCGTTTATTCGACTGTTTTTTTTTACTTTAAGTTATTTCTTCATTTTTTAGTATTTATTTTATTTATTCGTTCGAATCGAATAGTAGGTATCTATAAAAATAATTAATAATAAATGTAATTATTATTGCAAAGAACTAGAATATGAATAAAAGAAAAAACAGTTAACTATTTAAAAATGTGTGAACTTTCAACTAATTGCAAATTAAAATGAAGTTCCTTCCTTTTAAATTTGAACAGTTATGCGAGACAGCGGTGATGAAGAAAAATGCCTTTGAAAATGAACAATCTGCACCAATTCGGATCAACATCATGAACAGGTGTCATATTATTTCATCTCTTACTCATCGTAATCGGCCTTTATAATTTAGAGGGAGTTTAAAAGTGCGTTTTTTTGCATTTATACCGAAAAAAAAATGGAAAACCGTTTTAAATTAATATAGAAGTGATAATTCGATCGTCGTTTGTTTGTTGTGTTGTAGCGGATAAATTTATTGTGGTCGAGTTAACCTTGCGTTCATCAGGAACAAAAGATCCCACACTAAATAAAAAAAACTCTCTCATGGAAGTGCGGAAATTTTACCTCAATTATGGTGCTCAAGGAGAGCTTGAACCCCGGTGACTGTGTTGTGCTGTGTTATGCCCCCCTCCCCAGTCCTAATTAGATGTAGATGACTAGATGAGGATTTCTTTTCTTAATTATTTAGGCGTATAATTTTCTAGGTCGGCTAATAAAAAGGTTCGCCTTTCTAATTCTTTTTTTTTCCTTCTTCTTCTTCATTGCTTCTCGATGTCTTACCAACCCCACCACCACTAACAATACTACCGTTCTCTCTGATTTATTAGTTTTCCTATGTTAATTAAAATTATTGTTGTTATACGAGAAATACATTTCCTTGTTTTGATTGTGTTCTTGATTGTTATCATAAAAATGTAAAGAGATTTAAACTGGCCGTAACTTAGACTTGAAGAAACGAATAAAAAGATTCAATCGAAAATCACAAGTGAAAAACGAAAAAATTTAGCTTCATTATTTGAACTAAGAGACTGATATCAAAAAGGTATCATGTTTCAATTCAAATCCAGCATAATAGTCTAAGAAAATAACATGGAAATAGACAACATAGAGTACTAAAAGCTCTAACTAAAGAGAAAAAGCGCACTGAATGTTTAAAAAGACTTTTTAAAAACGTCTTTCCGAGACATTACTTCATTTAATTTAATATTAAGGTTCAGCTGAAATGTCCTAGATTATTAAGAAGAAGTTTTGAAGTAATCTCAAGTAAAAATTTATGAATTATATATCAGATCAAAATACTTCTAGTGGAGCTCTCCCTTAAGGATACACCCCAAACAAATACGAAATAAAACAAGTGACTATTTGTGTTTTTAGCACTAGGTAGACTATACGATAATAATAATTACACATACGAAGGCGGCGATGAAAATCTCGTGAGAAACGGAAATGACGACCATCAGAGAGAGAGGGTCTTAAACCCGGTTGCAGTGGCGCGGAAACACCTTTCTTTACCAAACGCCACTGTCGTCATTTGTTTTTACGTCTGAAAATCCCCCCTAAAAAATAGCAGACAATTCACATCGGGCTACTAGGATTTAATTATTATAATCAAAGTCCAATGGGTTTTATGATATTTGACTCGATAAACAGGCGACGATCGGCTGTAATTTAATTGTTAATCGGGTAACTTGATGATTATCGGCCCAGATATATGAAGGTATGGTGCACTTGATGGTTGGATGTTTCACCGTTGTTTAATTATGCTAATGGGCGCTGTTGGATATTGTTAATTTTTTTGGGTTGTTAAGGTTTAATAAACGGGAAAGTCGAGGAGGGCCGGGCGTTTTGTTCGGAAACAATCGAAACGAAACGGAGGTGATTGAAATGTGTTTCAGTATGGAAATGGTAATTTTGTTCCATATTTTCAATGGTTTACGAAATTATAGGCATCCGATTAAGTACCGCAAGAAAAATACTACTCCATTATGAGTTAAGGTAATTGCGCCAATTATTGACACTCTAAGAAACATGGTTATGACATCAGTTTTATTACTATATTTGGGACTAATATATTAATAATGTTATTAAGTTTTCTTTTAATACAAATGTTAAGTAATAAGACCAATCACTCGGGTAGACAAATTATTGACATATTAAAAAACCTGTTGAACTAATTATTGACATATACTTGTATCAATTATTGATAACTTCAATGCCGTCAATGGGCAACTAATCTGCCAAGCATATAAATCAAATACCTACACAAAATATTTATTATTAAGTTTATTTTTAATAAATAAGTCTTTAAAATAAAGAAAAAAAAGTAATGTTTAGTTACTTTGTGTTTCAACGTTTGCATCAGTTTTAACTGCTTTATACAGAGGGCCTCGAAAGTAACGCCCGTACTTTTAAGATGTAATTCAAGGAACAAAAACAAATTGAAAACGAAGTATTGAAAATTTGCCAGTTGGTCTTCGTTACTAAGATATACAGTGTTGATATTTTAGTAAAAAATCTAATTGTTCATTGATATCTATGTACAGTTGTATTCAAAAAAAACTCATACACCGATTAGAGAGAGAAGTTTGACAATCATATTTGGGTAAAACTGGCTTATTTAGCAGCAGATGTCATAGGTTATCAAGAATGACAAAGCATTGTCATTGGTCGCTTTCATAGCCGGATTTACCCAAATATGATTGTCAAACTTCTCTCTCTAATCGGTGTATGAGTTTTTTTTGAATACAACTGTACATAGTATTAAAATAAAATATCATGCATTACATGTCAACTGTTTTTATTTTTTTTACTTAGGTAAAAACGATGCATCGCATGAAAACTAATGAAGTGAGCTTTTTTGTTCCAAATTAAATGAAAAAAAGCAAAAACTATTTTTATTTTGAGAAAAACTAGTGGCGGACCATTTTTTTCTTTAAAAATATGTTGTAATTGGTCCGTATGCATGTCACTATTGAAATTAAAAATAATTTTTTTTATTTTAAAAAATGCCTTTCCATTAACTGTCAAAATGTGCTAAATTTCATTTAATTATCTCAATCGGCTTTGAAGATCTGAATAAAAGTTGGATTTTTTACTAAAACTTCAACACCCTATATCTCAGTGACGAAAGCGAATTGACAAATTTTCAACTTGTTTTTGTTCCTTGAATCACATCTTAAAGACACGGGTGTCGATTTCGAGACAACCTGTATATAAATAATATAATATAATATTCAGGATGATTTGTTTTTGACCAATTGAAACGGGTAATAGATCTCATCATTTTAAGAAAGAAAATTCATATAAACCTAGGTCCGATCTCTATCGGTAGTGGAGTTGCAGGTTGTTAAAATTTAAGAAAAAATTAGGTTTTTCTTTTATTGAGCTTGATCTAGTACAGATAAAACTTTCAAAATCAGAACACCCTGTACATATAATATGTATATTAATGTCTTATTTATATTTATTTTTTTATGCATTTAAAAACGATTAGGTCGATACTCATACCTCCCTCCCTATTATTAATGGATGCAAATGAAATTTTATATATGTAGGTATCTATTATTGACAATTATTGTGTTAAAATACATACCGAATATTGTAAATTTGGAAGTCTTATAGACTAAATAAAAGTAATCTTTAAAATGATTAAATCTACAAAAAGACTAAAAAATGAGCTTTTAAAAACGAGCTTTTGAAATGAGCTTTTTTATGTTGGTTAAAAAAAAGGTAGCCTCTCTTACCGTTTTTTACCGGAAGAGTTAATAAATTCAACGTTTACGCGCTGTTTCGAGAGACTCCAGTAAATTTTATTTTTTCTTTGCGATTATTCTTTACATTTTACTACTGTTAAATTTTGTTTTTATATTCTAGGAATTATTAAGATTGTATAAAGATGTTTACGATTGTTTTAAGTGTCAAAGTTAATTAATTAACTATATTAATATATATATAAATATAGGAATCCTGTCAATAATTGGCGCTCTTACCTTATTTAGTATTTCCAAATATGTTCAATTAGATACAAGCTTTGGTCATTGTTCAGTCAAAGGTTTTTAGAAAAACCACGTGTTCAGTGTTTTGGATCGTTTTCCTGTTAATACTTACGTCTTCTCCTTAAATCTACATAAATGGTCAAAATTGTCATATGCATATGACCTTAGTACTTTCCCCGATTGAATGAACTCCTTGTTTTCCGTCCAATTCATTTGTCGGCTGTTTTCAAATATTTTTAAGAAACTATTCGAGTCTCAACTGCCAGTCAGAATTTTTAATACTTTTTTGCATAAACGATGTATGTTTTGTTTGTTCATGGGCTGACCACACCCCGTATATTTCAACAAAAACGTTAACGAGAAGAAATGTCATGTTCCATGCTTAAATCATCGTTCGAGTCGAAAAAGTTAAAGAAAATAATTAAAATAATGCATAATTTAAAATTGGAATAATATTTGAATAAATCCACTGTTGCCGCTTTTATGCAAATTCGAGGATAATGATATTAATAAATTCGACCCGGTTCAATGCATATTCATTGTTGTCCAGAGAATAGTCGTATTACTAATACAAATTTAGTAGGCTATGGAATCATTTTTCTGCTTCTTAATTTTCGAGCAACGACATATACATACATATGTACATACGTCAACATTGAAAAGTCATTTTGGGTTTATTAATAACAATTGTCATCCGATTCGGTCGCAAATATTTCTGGGTTTTGCCCAGCCCATGATCCGGCAATAGTCAATAACCAATGTTGTGTATATGGTTAATTGGTACGCAAAATGGGTACCAGAACCAGCCGTGGTTCATTATAGATGCGTCGCGGAATGCGACGGCGGCGGCGTGCCCAGCTCGTGCCTCATCATCGTCATCATGATCAAAGTGTGCCTCTTCGGGCCACACCTAAAAAACCACGATGACTTTTGACGACCACGAAATAAACAAACGAAGAACGAACAACGAACTGAAAAAAGGAACGTCGGTTCGTGTTGTTCGAATTCAATTATTATCATTTTGATTATAAGAGTAGGTATTCAATTTTTTCCTAACCTAAATTTCTTCATATTCTTCTCATTTTTTTTTCATCATACTAAGGTTAATTTATTTCTTTATTCATATAATGATATGAGGAATCTAATATTAGATACCTACTGTAAATTCCATTATTCTTCTTTATCCAACGTCTAGTTCTTCATTTATCTTCGTTTGGAATGAACCCTTAATGAAGAAATATTTACGTATTCTATCCTATGCTCACTTCAGTTGTCTCCATTGTTTAGAAAATCCAAAAACCATTCGCTTTGATGGATTATTCTGGATTGCTGCTTTAATTTTAACAATAGCAGGAACATGTTAAGCTTCTAGACTTATAATACCTGTTCGTCCATCTTTATCCATGACACCTGGAGCTATTTCCTTCGGGCTACCTGCAAATTCCTTGTGTCTTGATATTAAAACTTCATTCTCCAAATATGTATACCTACCAGACCAAACTCTGTTAGGACTTTTAGGGCGTGGCTTAGGTTTTTTTTATTTAAAAAAGTTCATAGGCTACATGAAGATAACTGAGAACAATCGATTAAACACCGTCCGCAAAAGAAACAAATGAATAAAACGATGTCGATGAAAAATCCCAAAGAAGAAAAAGAATAAAAATTTGCGAATCCCAGTAGGTACCTTTCGAAACCATGTGACGTATATTCGCTTGACAAGAAACAAAAAAAGCGAGCAACGCGGCAACGGGAGCAACCAAACGGGAGAGGTTAGGTATATGGTGACAGTCGCAGTCGGCCGTGGATCGCCACAGTCCTAAATCACCACCGTCTAAATAATTCAGCAAAGCTTAAGTAGTCGTAGTAGCCTATGCTCACGATAATCCAGTGCCGTACTGATTTATATCAGAAAAAAATTATAATTTTCTTAATTAGTTTCGATTTCGTCCAAGTTCTTTATTGAAATTTACAAAAATCAAAGTCGACTAGAATTTGGTTGGTTTTTCGTAGAAGTTTGACTCTGGATACGCCAATGGATGGTAATTTTAAACGGGAAATGTATTAGCACGCTACTGTGGGTTGGATGATTTTTTTTACAATCCTTTTTCGATCGGGAGTTTTTCTGGGTGGACAAAAAAGGCCTCCCAAAGGCCACTCGGATGTCGCGGTGCCGCAACAAACGAGCGAATAAACAAAAGCGCGGCGCACCGGCCGACTTTGATTTCCGCGAGCTCCCTGGCATTTTGCATACCATCGACATCCTCTCAAGTTGGCTGTGAAATTTATTCTAAAATAGAGAAAATTTTTGGGCAAAGTCTTATACCTGGTCCTACACTACCGCATTATTAATTGTTTATTTTTATCTGGAGCGCAATGTGAAATAAAATATAGAGGATGTTTAAAGCAAATATTCCCTCTCAGGCTGCCGAAAACAAATGAAAGAAGCGTTCTTCTTTTAATTTTATTTCTTCTCTTTGGGTAAACATTTGGGCAATAAAAAAACGCGTAAGATGGTAGCCAACATGGAGGCGAGGTGTGAGAAAGCTCCCTTTTGTTTTAGAAAGTTTACCCATGTCAGATAAGAGAAAACACTTCCTCTTTTCTTCGGTTTTTTTAATTGCTTTAGGAAATGGCCGACACGTTTAGTATCAAAACTTTTGGGTTATAAAAGCAACGCTATGAGAAAGTTTATCATATCATCCAGTGGCCTTTTTTTTCTCCTCTCTTTTGTTTAAATTTCACCTTGAATGTTTCAATAACGTAACTTCTTTTTTTTTTCGTTAATCGATTAATTGGCGGCATTTTTCACGGTTGGAGATGGCAATGGAAACAAATGAAATTTTCGTCACGACAACAACTCTGCCACCTGCGACAAAACAGACATTCCACGTGTGGTCCCTTATTGAAAACAAATGAAAAACAACGTCTCAAAAGAAAATTCTAATTATTTCCAAGGCGGCACGCTTTGGCTTTAAACAAGACAGCAACAAAAAAAATACGATGATTAAAGGAAATCCGATTTGATGGCGTGATAAATTTTCAAAATCAGTTTTATGTGATTGATCAGGTGTTTGAAATATTTTGTTAAAACAATTGAACATGTTCGAAAAGGTTTATTTGAAAAAAAAATCGCAGTAGACAGTGGCGTAGGGTAGTAGAAAATTAGTTCGCTTTCTTTTTTTTTTACAATCCTCAGTGTTTTTTTTTTCTCAATTGCCGTTCGTTTGTTCTAATGGACGATGGGAAAAAACAACAGAATGTCGGTCAGCCCGTGCATTATTCCATATTATTATATCACAACATTCAATTGTTTCGCGGCTCGCACATTAAATTGTTGCATATATTAAAATTTCGTTAATAACAGTTAAAAAAAAACTAAATTATATGATGAATTCGATTTTTCCTGGATCTCTAATCTCTGAAATGATCGGAATTTGTTTTAGTGAATGTCTTGATTAGGAGGGAATTTTTCCCTCACGATCAAGACACTCATGGAAATTCCGCTCCGATGATCCGAGAGCGACATGTGCTGTGCAACGGTAATTAGTCAATAAGAAAACGCGACAAAGCGTTCACTTAAAAAAAAAGAATATAAAATAGTTTCACTTTTCATCAAGGGTGACCGTGCGTGCCTACAGAGTCGCGCTTGTCATTTGTTTCCGTGTTCGTTCCGTAATTATTTTCTAAACGGTTGTGGTGGCTCGCTTTCCATTGTTTATTAAATGAAATAGAAATGAGATTTTTTTCTTGAAATTTGATCTAGCGATCAAATTGGCTTATGCAACACTATTTTTTTTTGACAAACATTTCCGGGATTGCCTCATTAAAATATCGTCTTCTTGTTACGAAACATAGTTTTTCTTTTATTTTCAAAAAAAAGTAAATGAACTGCCCTGATTCTTGCCATCTATAGGTACCCAAGTAATATCCAATGTTGCCACCCACCGACTAATGCAATTTTTTTCGCTGCAACGTTGCCGTTTATTGTAAACGCGCGCCCGCTTTATTTTATCTGATCTTGGAGGGCCGTAGTTAAATAATAATTACTCTCTCTCGATCTTCGTTTTCTCTCTCTCTCTCTCTTTCTTGTTCCATTGGAACATCAGAAATTATCGATGTCGATCGAACACGACGACTTGAGCAAGTTGAAGAAGAAGAAAAGAGAGAGAGAAAAAGACGGGCACTCCTCCTGGCGGATAATGTTTTCCCTAATAACTATAATCACGTGGGCAAAAATATATACGTAATCGATAATTTGCGAGCCGAACAGGGCCGTTCTCTGTCTCTTTCTTTGACCGATAATTATGATCAGGACGACAACGATAATGATGCTTAAAGACGCCCACGCGCCGCCGTATTGATCTTCAAAGAAGAAAAATTAGTTTAATGTTTTTTTATTGAATGAATAGGGCGGTTTAACCTGCGTCTCGTCTTCTTTTTTTTTCTTAAAAATGTCATGGCAAACTTGGCAATACGCACTGGTTCTCTATTGTTTTGGAAAATTGACAGCATTCCAAAAACCTTCACTTTGTGTTATAGTGCCAAACCCTTTGAAGAAATCTCTGTATAGAATGCGAATTTCAAGGTTTTCAACTATCCATATTTCTTTTAAAAATGAGTTGAAAATAGAAGAGACAAACAAAAGAGAATCTAAATATGTTCAAGTTTTTGCACGAAATGGCTCATTTAAAATTACCCGTAAGAATCTAAAGGTGCATCCAAACCAAACAAGCAGTAGCGATCATTCATTCTAGAAACATTTAAGCCAGATGGATAGCAGTTTCAGACAAATATTGGATCTGCATTTTAACCTTTAATTGTTAGCGGTCCTTTTACCTGTAATACTTATTGCTATTAAAACTAGGATTAATGATTGGAAGACAAGAATATCTTTGACATTAACAAAATTTTGAAACCTTTATTTAAATTACTTTTTTTTCTAATTTTAACCCAAATGCAACCTTATTTTTGCTATGTTTTGCTTCCAAACGTCAAAAAATTCTCCAACAAAGCTAATTGTAACGCAGACCTAAGTCTTTGTACCGAGTTTTTTATTTGGTTAATTCTCTGGGTGAAAAGTATCGGTACTACACCTACATCACACACCACCGTTACAGCCTGATTAGAATTGCAAAAGAGTTTCCGGAGTATCTTCACTCTACCGTCGAATATCCCCATGAACGACGTCGACTCCTTTTCTTTTTTGCTTCGGATCGTAGATGAAAAGAAGCCTAGCGTCATCAACATCGTCGTTCTGTTTTCACGCTTAATTTAGAATCCAAACATAGAGAAACCCCTCGTGGCTTTCATTTTTTTTAATGGAGCACTCCTTCAAACATGAAAAAATAAGTGAATCGGAACAAAATGGAAAGAATCGAAAAACTAATCGGCCTAAAATTGCACAATTTTCTATTGCAATAACATTAAGATTAATCTGTTAATAAATTCCGGATAAACGATGCTACGATTGTTGCTGATTGCATATTAATGAGATGTATTGTTGGTTGCAATCATCAGAGCGTTTAAAAGCAAACAAGTCGTTGTTTTAAATGGATCTATTAAAGGATATGATTAATAATTAAAACGCCTTTTGAGTGCAATAAAAAAATGTATTCAAATTAAGTGTTTTAACTTTTCAAGCACCAGAATTAACATTAAAAAACGAAACAATACTTTGAAATTTTCACTTTTAGGTAATACAAAGGCAATAGCCTTTGATGGTGAGCACTCCTCTGCATTTAATATGAACGGTAAACCGTACGGCCCATTGCAAAATCAACGGTTTGTTGAAAATCTCTTCGATAGATTGACTTGGCAAAATATCTAAACGAAATATTGTTGTTTTCTTAATGTATAAGTTATTTACTGAAAAATTTTACCACTGGAATCACTGTGTGTGAACAGTTTGATATCCTTTTCCTTGCAAAAACTTTGTAATGTGGGCGGCACTACGCAACATGTGGCCAAGTTAATCTGGATAATACTAGGTTTCACTTTAGACCATTCAAATAATTCCTTGAAAGTTGCCTCTTCAATATCGGCAATACCCAATTCGCCGACCGTTCCCATTTGAACGTAGCCTTCTAAAAATTTCCATATCCTCTTAATTTCATCCAGGTTATCTCGTTTATCTTCTTGTAACTCTTTTTTGAACGATACTATCACATCTGCAACACTTGCCACATTCAATTGTTGCTTTAAAGCTACAACATACTTGATATTAATTCCAGTTATGAATTGTATTTCAACAATTCTATACCAATTTCCAATGCCTCTTTTAAATTATCCTCATTACATTCAGTTAAAAATATTTTAATGCCAATTTTTAAATCGTCAATATTATTTTCCTGGATTTTTCCTTGGATATCGTCTGGTCTGGATATGATTCGTGAATGATCCGCGTATTCCACACGGTCCGTTTGTTTCCCGTACTCCTTTATAGTATATTTAATTGCTTCTATTAGCTATAAATTGCGTAATATTATGAAAAAAAAAATCAATATTCTACTTACTTCTTGTGTTGCATTTTGACTCGGTTTTTTTGTTATATCATCAATTGACATGATGTTTCCTGTACTGAAAATCACTTTTCCATCGATTCCTAATCCATTCGAATTCATTTTGTAGTTTTTTTCTTGTTATTTTCACGAAAAAGATGTAGAGAAACGAAAATTTTGCAATTCAGCTAACCTCAATTTAGAAACACAATGTTTATGTAATACAATAATCTTTTCAATGAGAAAATCCCTTGAAAGATAAACAAGGAATGCTTAGTTCATGTTATTATATATATAAATTAAAAAAAATTGTTTATAATCATGACAACTGAGAGATGTCACTGTCACTATAAAGTACAGAAATATAGGTTCAGCTACAATTTACTTATGACGTCATAGAAAATAAAGATAAATTTATAGTTTTTATATAGTAATTACAATATTGATGGTATAGTGTTGATTTTTAAATCGATTAAAACAATGTTTTAATTTGCAAATCTTTGATTTAACAAGTTAAAAATAACTAATTTTTAAATTTCATTCTATCAGCTATTATTGAAATTATTGGCGACATCTTTATCTTAAATTTACAATTTTTTCTAGACTTCTGTAACATTTATTTTAAACCTTTTCTCACAGATGTCACTTCTAGCGGAAAACATTTTGGAAAATTCAAAAGTAAATTAAAACGTTTAATTATTGATTTCTAAAATTACTTGGAACACTCATTTTAGCGTATTTGAATTTCGGAAATATAGAACAGTAAGTATAGAATAACCGTTTTCAACATTTATATACTCCTATTGGATTGATTCAAAGAATGATTAAGCATAACCTCACTTTGTTTAGTTCTCTATTGGAACAGTAATTTTTTAAGTGGTTTTTATTCTGGTTATTATTCTAAAAAATGCCCGTAGATATAATAGGATATCTATATGCTGGTGCTGTAGCCGCAGGTGGCGTTTTAGGTTACGCCAAAGCCGGTAAATATAAATTTTCTTAATATTCAGTCTGAATTGAAATTCATGTATCCAATTGATAAGACAATGACACGGCTAAAAATTGTTATTTTAGGTTCCGTTCCGTCATTAGCGGCTGGTTTAGTGTTTGGAACTGCTCTAACAATTGGTGCTTATCAAACCAGTCAAGACCCTTCTCAGTATGGCCTACAATTAGGCGCTAGTTCGATTTTGGCTGGTGTAATGGGCTACAGATTTTACAAGTCTGGCAAAATCATGCCAGCTGGGGTTGTTACGTTGTTATCAATCGGTATTATTGCTCGCATTGGTTTACGTGCTCTAATTAATGAGCCTACAAAATATTAAAAGTGATTGTCAGGGTAGAGAGGTGTAGGATTCAAATGGTTTATTGTATTTTTTTTTTGATTTATTGAATAAACGGTTAGAAGAGAATGACCTTTTTCTTTGTTGTGCATTTAATTGTATTCCTGACAAATTCCTTAAGGCTAGAAAGTTTTTTTTAAAGTTAGTTTTTAAATAACGTGAATTTTCAGTTAACAATCATCATGGAAAAGGCTATAATTGGCTTTCTGGAAGAGAATAATCGGCCTCATTCAATGAATGATATTCTTAATGGACTTCCTGAACAATCGAATAAGAAGGATATCCAAGTGGCCATTGATCACTTAACGAATGACAATCGGATTGATGTTAAGACTTATGGAAAACAAAAGGTAAAAATGGAGTTCTTAGGGAAATGTCACAATTAAATGTAAGAAATATTAGGTGTACTATTTGAAACAAAACACCAAACGTAGTTCAAAGGAGTTAAACGAAGAATTGTTGGCAATTGATCGAAAAATTAACGAATTCAATGGAAAAATTAAAAAATATTCAAGCTTCGAGAAACAAGGGGAAGAACATGTGAGCTTAGCCGAACTTTTGGAGAAGAAGGAACACTTGGAAAAACAACTGAGAAGTATTAAAGATAGTTTGAAAAAGTTCAATGGCGTCTATGCCATTGATGCAGAAGTAAGAACGAAAAGATTACTTTCTATAATGATGATTATAGCAATAGGTACGCTTTTTAGGTAAAAAAGAAAGTTCAAAGTGATTATGACAAGTACTTGAGTTTCTACAGAAAGAGGAAGAGATTATGCTTGGACATGTTGGATGCCATTTTAGAAAACTATCCAAAAACGAAGCGACATCTCTTTGAGGAAATTGGTATTGAAACAGACGAAGATGTGGGATTTCAACTAGTGTGATTAACATTTTCGATAAATTTTCTTCATAATTTCGACTTCTACAGTAGTGAACAGATATATTTGAAATACGTCGAAGTACCTGTTGCTTTCATATTACAACTTCTTAAAAATACTTTTATTGGAAGTAGTTTTTCTTACAAGAAGCTCTAATAAGTCTTATTTCAGAAACTTGCACATAAATAACGTTGGTCATTTAACAATTTTTGCATTTATAAATAACATCTAGTAAGTCGAGACGTGATAATTTGTCACTTATCATCATCATTGTTGCGCGTTGATACATCAAATGACATTCATTACACCCTATCTATATTGGCAGTATTGTAAAAACAGTTGAAAAAAAAATTGACAATCAATCTACATAAAAACGCCGGAAATAGTTATGAATATATACAGAGCGTTCAAAAATGACAGAAATAAACTAATAAGACAATTAGGCATTATGTTGGAAGTAGAATTAATACATTTTTTTTACGAGGATTGTTCCACTGAAATTCAAATTTGAAAGCCATTGTAGTAATTAATTTCACATTTGTAGTGTTTGTGACTGTTACTCTGATTAATTTCTCTCCTTTATACGTGTTGGAGATTGAATGGAGTATTATATTAACCTATACTATTTCAAATTTATGAATTCGTTATAGCTACTATGTCATTAAACAAGACAGCTTAAAAAGAGTTTCAATTGAACAGCCCTCGTATAAATCACTCGGAAAGTCGACACGCAAAATCCACTTATATATAGTCTCTAACTTAAAAAGTCGTATCTTTTTAAAGTCTTATATATAAATCTAATTTAATCACAATCACTTATTGCTGATGGGATGGACACGCGTTAGGACCTCGGTCTGGAGGCAAGTTTTCAGCTATAAAACAGATAAAACATATTAAAAAAGTCGCAAAAGATTTTTCATTTTAAATAAAAAATGACAATAATGGCCAAAAGTATCCAGGAAAATCATGTATTGCTTGAGAAACAGCAGTGAATTCGATCCATGTCCCGAAGATAGAGAGAGCGAGAAAGAGATGACTTTTTTGCCTTTGAAAAGCCTTACCCTTAATATTGTCCAGTGTACTCTGTTGACGGTGCGTTGTATTGAGACAAAGGATTTTTGTTGGATATTTTACCGAATTGAGAAAAATCATAAGGATTTCTAGTGGTAGTTTTAAAAAAGGAATATAAACGTTCAAAGAACGGTGCTAGAGTGGTGGGGTTACTATTTGGAGACCAACTCCATGTAGGAGTGGTAGGAGAAGTGCTAGATACTTGAATATAGTGGCTTTTTGGGGATGAAGAGGATTGCTGAGTCACTATTGCATTGAACTCATCATCGTCTTCGAACCTGCATTTTTAGTTTGAATATAATTGTGAGAAATTGTTTAATGAAAGGGAAAAGACGCATAAAGACTTACAATGGTCGCCCAGGCAGTCCGTTCGGTCGAATATAGGAGGGCGCGTTTTGTGAATAATCTGGAATAATGTTCTCGTGTTCCGGCACGCAACGTCCATTCAAACAATACTGAAAAAACCACAACGGTAAAGATCGTTTTTTTCATTTATTTTTTTTAATTACCTGACCGTCACCACAGGATGAACCTTCAGCTGCCGGCCTATAAGCTACACAGTAGCCACTACCGGAATCAAAACAAAACAATTGAGCGCAAACCCGTTCATCTTTCTATAAAGTACATCTAGTTACTAGAGGAATTTATGATATTTCACTGTTTAATACTCACGAAACAAGCGCTCGTGCCCCGATCTCTACGACACTGGGCATCCAAACTCAACAACTTTCCAGGTAACACTCTTGGTAAACTTTCGTCTTCATGCGGGGCATTATACAAACAAGTGGCAGTGTCGCCACTAAAATAACCAACAATAAACAATGTCATTTAATATAACTATACTGTATACTAACTTTAAAAAGTGATGAAAACTGGCAACACTACAAGGCGACCACCTGAAACCTCGTTCCGTATGTCGTAGATCTGACATAATAAACCCGTCCGCCCATTGGCATTTCTCCGCCCCAGGCCCGCCCAAATACGAAGGTGGGGGACTGCCATCGTGTACCGCTCCTAACCTAATCAATAAAAACTTGCAGTTTATTAAAATTCTTTTTTAAAACGATGTCTTACAAATGGCCCACTTCATGGGCAGCTACGATTATTCCACTGAAGCCGCCCGTATCCTCAATAATGGCGACCGAATTGACTTTTTCCAAACGTTTGTTAACCACGCAGGCGCCCCCAACGTAGGCGAAGCCTAAAATCGGTCATTAATAACCCTCCTCTAGTCTTGTGTTAGCTTTTAAAAACGATTTCATAAGCGACAGCAGTTGGAATTAATGCGATAACCCTACCTCCATAACCACCACCATTGGAGTATTATAAAGGCCACGCCTATGATTTAATGAATAATGGGCGTGGACTTTACAGAAACATCAATATACCATCCCATTAGTATTTCGAAGGTGTGTGCTTTACGAAAAAAAAAATGAATGTAGAATTTTCACTAACACAAAGAAGAAATTTGGAAATTTTCATTAATAAATGCTCTCTCTCTCACTGTCTCTCTTATGGTGAGTAAAGGATTCGAAACGTTGTTTCAGCTTCTAAATGGTGAACGTTTTGTACTACGTGCAATAACATACAAAGAATTTTCACATGAAAAAGAGAAAATGGTGCGCTACAAAAGTGGTACTAAATATCTTTTTAAGGGAGTTTTTGAAATGGTTGTACCTGCAGTACCGCGATTGCATTGTTCATTGGGATACGCCCGTCTACACATGTCTAGTCTGGAAAATGGAAAAACATGTTTTCAACAACAAAAAAAAAACACCTTCGTGTGTTGTTTAGTTGTAAAATTAATAAAAATATAATAACCAAACCAGCTCCGTACTCGCGTCAGTCCGCTTTGGTTAGTAGTTTTAACCTTTGTTTTATTAATCAGGCGGCTATGTACATTTCCAAAAAAATCAATGGTTTTAATCCAAAAATAAAAACAAAAAACCAACAGACAGAAAAATTACCGGCCGTTCCTTTGGTACAGCGTCCCCCTTTTCTTCTTCGGCACATGTCGTATCTAAATTTAACAATAAAAATATAAAATGTTAAAACTTCCTCCAAAGCTGAAAATGTATTTTGGGTAGTCGCAACAACCTGGCCGGAATACAGTTTCGAAAAACAAAAGACGATAACACAATTTCAAAGCTTACTTCGTAATGGCGACCGCAATATCGTAAACTGGCAATCGACGTTCTCTGAACAAATATTTTCCCATGTCAGTTAGGGCTGCTGCCGAATCTATTGCGTCCCGTCCAACTCGATTCCTTTCCAAATATGGCGTCGCGTCTCTGCCCTAAAACATTTTTTTGTCGATTGTATAAAAGGGCTAAAGAAAATGTAAGATTTATCTGTCAAATTGTTCTTGTTCCAAATGGTTTAAAAATTTCAATGACTTACTCTACTAATAATAATTCCAGCAATAGAGACACGAATTTTAGGGCCTTTGAGCAGTTTGTATCGTAAATCGACACCGTTCCAGAACGAAATAAAGTAACGTTTTATCTGTAAATTATCACCGCCATGTAAACGATATCCATCATAGTCAACTATAACTAAAATTTCTGGGTATATCGTGTAAGGTGCTTCGCGCTTCGTCCTCTTCTCTGAACTTGAACTTCTCTTAAAACGTTTCGCTAAATGGTCAGGTTCCATCAAAGCTACAAATTTAACAAAAGGGATCAGGGTACCATCTGTATGAATGCAAAAAGAAACTCACCAAAATCACTGGACGTCAAATCGTCTTCGACATTTTTCCGTTTGATTACAATGTGATGATGAGTGTTCGGCAATTTTCTTCGTATTGGCAACCCTGTAGAAAAATTAAATCAGGTCAAAATAGAAATGAAAAAATTTCTAGTACCTGTATCAATAGCCACTTCGGCACTGAGGGCTCCATCGGTATCCAGAAACATTTCATCATCGCTTGCATGGGATTTTTCCTTAACAGAAGATCGAAGCCGGGTCGGCACCGGTTTAATAACTAAATGCGATCCAATTGATCCTTCCTAAAATCGTATTTTGTTTTATCAAACAGGTTCTAAGTATGGAAAACAAATAGCTGACAATAATGAAAAAGGGAAAGGAAAAGTGATTGAAAATAAATTGTCAGTGAACCAGAAACGGCTCGTTTCCGTAACGAAATTTGTTTAAATGGAATGTGAATTATGGTTCTTGTTATGTGTGACGTGGAAAACGAATGGAATTGACTCTTAATGTAAAATATACAGAGTGATTATGTCGAGCAGATTTAATTATTACAAAACCTCCCAGTATATTTCAATCAATTTCCAAGCGGTTTCAGGTCTCCTTGACCTGAAAATTTTAGCGAACAATAAGACGATGTCATTGTACGTAAATGTTGGTATTAGCCAACGATTATATGGCCATTTGCTAGTGAATTGTCAATAGTTTCGCGCGTTTTTAACAGCATAACAATAACTCTATCCAAGAACTCCTGATGTGCGTCATGAAAACTAAATTTTTTTTTATTTTTGTTCGCAGAAAAACGGCAGCAAATAAATATGTTTTCCATTTGTTTTCCGTGTAATTGTGACTATTTTGTGTGCGCGTTGTTCCGAAGATTAAAAAAAACAATTCCCGTTCATTCACACTCGTCCAGACGTGGAAACCATTATCATTTTTATGACAACCAATTAACATCTACTGTAATCGTATAGGTTAATAAACAAGGCATGTCTTGACGTCAAACCAAACAAAAAAAACAAAACAATCAAATTTTATTAATTGACACCTTTGTCGATGACAGAAAAATACAATAAAACTTACCAAAACAACGTCTCCGTTTTCGTTCCGCATCAAAATGGCCGCCTGATTTTCCTCGTCCTGATACAGTTCGCCAATGTCTTCATTTGTCTAGAAAAAAAAACATACGAATATCGATAAATGACGTTGACCGAGTCAATTCTGCTTAATTCAAACGGTGATTTGTCAAAGCGGCTAACCTCAACCCAAAAAAAAACGACGAAGAAAGAAAAGAACCGTGAAAATAGAAACCGATAAAATAACAGTGAAAAATTATGCAATAATCGTCAAAATAAATAATAATAGATACCAATATAAATTTCATATTAAAAAAAAATCGGACAAAAGTCTTATTCAACTTGTTTACGTAACAATAAACAAAAAAAACTAAAGGCAATGTGAAATGTCGCAGCCTACTAAAATATTATTTCTTCCTGTTATTTAGATAAAACAATTAAAACATTATGTGACGTCATAAATAATGCATTAACGGTAACGGTACTACCGGTCGATTTCCGTAAAAGGACTTCTTTCTCTCTCTTGCTTGCACAATGAAGAGTACCACCAACACAACAACAAAAAATCAACATAACATTTAATAAAATGAAAGTGAAAGCAGTAGTAGTAGTAGTAGTACCCACAGACGGTAGTGGTAGATACCTCACCATCAGCTGAGCTGCTCTTCATTGTTGATGACGATCATCATCATTATCGCTTGAATGCCATTTACACTGGACTGACCTAATTTCCGGTTGGCTCGAAGGACCGCAATTCTCTAACATTTAAGTTTTCACTCATCATCGCCATTTTTTTCTTTAATTTCAAATCAAATTTGTTGTATAACCGCAACGTAAGCTGTGACATTTCAGTACAAGTAAAATGATGTTCATTTGTTTGTGAATTAAACGTGTTGATTGTTGTATGTTTGTTTTTCTTACATGCGGCCGGTAATCGACTCTTTTTTTTGGTGGGCGTGGCGTTATTCTTTGTCAATTAACTGAAAAAAAAAGACAACCGGAGCTACCAAATGGTTCCTTATTGAATGAAAAATCCTAGTAACCTTTCATAAAGTGCATGTCAAACGAGTTTTTTTTTTTGCGTCTGGTTACCAAAAAAAAATCACGAAACGGAACCGGAACGTAAATGGCTAAATGGCTGAGCTGTTACCTGAGTACTACCTGTTTCATATCGCGAAAGCAATAAAAAAATACCAACGGAATAAATGTTTGAAATTTTCTTAAAATGCCAACAACAAGAAAATTAATTAATCATCATTAACCAGCATCTTAAAATTACGTAAGGCGGTACGATGATGGTATTTCGTAATTGTTGGTACCACTAATGCTGATATTATTATTTGGATGAGAAGAGATTCTCTCACGGCATTATAAGTGAAAATTACGTATTATCATACAACATTTACGGTACCGACAGTACTGTCTGAGAAAGAGCGAAAATAACTTTCTTCTTTCACCGCGCGTTTGAAATTACTTAACCGTAATAATAAATTAATAAATGGAGCGTACGACTTTTCTGTGGAGACGTTTGCATAATAATCAAACGTGCTGCGAAAAAAAAAAACGAAATTTGAAAAGAAAAATTATGCCGAAACCCGGGATCGAACCAGGGACCTTTAGATCTTCAGTCTAACGCTCTCCCAACTGAGCTATTTCGGCTGGATGAAGGTATTGTCGCATCATTTATCAGAACCTAACGTCTTCAAAAGTACACTACTCAACAGTTGAAATGGTTATATGTTATATTATTCTTTATACACTGCTAAACAAATTAAACGTGATGAATTCTTAAAACAAAAATGATATGCCTTTCAATCAGGATGTGAGCGTTCAGCATGAAAACGTCGCCTTTTTTTCAAGTTATTTTTCAACTTCCTGTTCCAATTTTTTTCCAGTGGAGGTCGGTTGCCTAATTCTAGTTCCTATTAAACTCGTACAGATACGTCACCATATTTGTTTTTCCTTTATCACTTCAGCACTGAACAATACTTGTATACAATTGCGTAATTTTTATCAGGGTGATAAATAGAAATTCAAATAGAATTGTTATATTTTACCTCGTCCTGATGTTCGACGTACTCGACGCCATGTTGGGCGGTTGCATTCGGTTCCACAGTAAAGACTTTCAATTTTCCTTTTTTGAATAGGCCTTCGGTGGGCACAAGACTTAAATTGAATGGTCGGCCGAACGCCTTCAATCTGAAATTTTGTCTTCCAGTATCCTGACTTTTTCCTGGTTCCACACTTTTTTTCATCTGTTTGACAACGTCGCTTTTCACGTCCGAATCCAAGGAGTTCAACGTTAAATCCGTTTCACTGCTCACGCTTCTTTTCCTAACGTGATGATGATAGATTTCGACAATTTCATATTCGGGCACTGAAACATGAAAAAGAGAAAGACGTAAAGGAAAAAAATCGTAACGGTACTAAAATCATTGGAATAAATCACATTAAATTATGTATGTATATGCTAATTACGATTGTCATAATGCTATAATAATTAGTAATCTAGGAGGCTTGGCCTTGTAATGACGTAATCGTCTTCAACTGTCAAACAATGTAGTTAATTATTGTTGTTAGTGGACATTTGTTTTGCCACGCGCTATTATTAAAATATGGCCGCCTTGACACTGACACCCGCGGCATCCTTGGATTGCTTTATCAGTAATTAACAATGATTAAAAATGTACGTGAATGAAATAGTAAAGTTTGGAAAACAATTGACTGGTGTTGTAATGCATACGCGTACGTGCCGCCTAGAAAAAATCGATTTTCCTAAAGAGCGTGCCAAGAAATCTGATTTTCATGCTTGTCGCAATCAATTGTCAGTGTCACTGCCACCTTTAAGAGAAACAAAAAAGATTATTAACACATATATTGACATTGACGAGTTTGACAAAGATGCTACGTCATTGCAATATGCAATAATCACTTTGGCTGTTTTTTCGCAAATCGATTACGCAAAATTGTGACGTCGAATCTGGTTGAAAAAAAACGGTAATATAGTATCGGACAAAATGGGCGTGGCGCAAAGTAAAGGCAATGGACAACGATTATTGTTAACAAAAGAATAACGCGAGTGAACGAGTCGTAAAATTTCTTGTTATACAATAGTTCGAACTGACAGCCGCTTGTCTTTAACGATAAAAAATGGTACGTGACGTCATTGAAAAATTAGTGTCCTAATTAAAGAAAAAAATCTA
This sequence comes from Hypothenemus hampei, assembly GCA_013372445.1. NCBI lineage: Eukaryota > Metazoa > Arthropoda > Insecta > Coleoptera > Curculionidae > Hypothenemus > Hypothenemus hampei. Next base: position 4,198,829 of record JABRWK010000001.1, on the reverse strand, counting down.
CAATCGTTTGTTAGGTCCAGAGTCGAAGGTATCTTTGATCTAATTACGTAAAACCGCATTATGGATTGCCTGTATTTCGTCATTTTAACCGGGTCGATATGCCTCCTAGATAAATTTGTTTTAAGAACAAAGTCACAGGACAATCATTCTTAGCACAGTTTCAGCTATTTTTTCTTCTTTTTTTTTTTTCGTTATTTGTAATTCGCTCGCACGGTCGCCATTATTGTGACGCGACCTTCGACAATGGCGTTGTTGCAACATGTACGAGAATTTTTAGGTCATTTCCTTACGATTTCACACACAGCATTGTAAAACAAAGAAATTCGACTGTGGCACAACCGATTCGTTCAATTAGAATAATGCCTAGCAAAAATCCATGTTGTCCAACTTCAATTGTCGATCGGTTTACATTGGGGCTGGTAATGGCGACCTAGAGTGACGTCGCAACATCCCAATATAAACTGAACGAACATTGAATGGGTTACCATTGAACACACTGTTGCAATATTTCACAGTTTCTGATTTAATTGTTACTTAACAAAAAAAAAGGAGCTTACCTAAATGGTGCCCATCCACGTGGAACGTGCTTCTTAATTCGTCAAGAGTCATATGTTTGTGAACCTGTTTATAAGACAGTAAAAAAAATGATCAATAGAAGGCGTTGACATAATTTCAACCAATTAATTAAGAGAAATATGAGGAACTTTGCCGCTTAAATAAGGTCGAATTAAATCAAATCGAGCCGAGGCGCATTCCTGCCTGAATTTTTCCTGAAATATCTTCAAACAATGATAAATAAATCTTTTTATTACAGGTAAAAATCCGGTAACCTTGTCTGATGCACCTTCCGACGTTTACAACAACTTCCTGGACGTTTATTAGTGAAAAAATTCAACAACAATTTATTTAAAGGAAGCCACTGACCTCTGTCGGATGGAGGAAATAAATGAATCTTAAGACATTTAACAGATAAAAATTTTGACAATCATTACTGTCACACTTCTCTGAGTTTTATTGGCGGACAAATTGAGTGACACGTAACTTGACATTATAAACTGTTGAACGGTTGGACTGAGAAAGAATGTGCGTAATTTAAGTCGTAGTAATTAAAAGATGAACCTTGAATCCATCAGGCCCATTAACATTTTTTTTCCACTTTTCTTTCTTTCCGCAAAATAAACTTTGATTTATCGTTTAATGACTTGTTGACTATGCGAACAACAAAAAATTATTGACGTTTGCAATTAATTAATTTTTGGCTGTTTACACAGTCAGTTAGTTAAAAAAATCTAGTAACATATGGAAAGTAAATGGAAAGCAACCGAATTCTGCTTCAGTTAATTCCTATTTAATTGTTCCCTTCCGTTGTTCTACTAACTTAAACTCAATAAATTCGTTTGTTTCTTTGGTTGATTCATGAGAAGGCGGCATTGGAAATTGAGGGAGGAGGGCTTGTTTTCTTTAAGGTCCATTTTTTTTCTTGATTGTCTAACGAGCCCAAGCGGCACCGAGAGTGAAAGCCGAACGCCTTTAAAACCACTTGAGCAGAACAGAATGCGCCTTTTATCCAAATATGTGTAATTGGTCCGTAGTGAAACAAAAAAATCGAACAACCTGATTGTCGCTTGTTTTTACGATTCGAAATTACGTAAACTACATCGGCCACCTACGTTTTAAATGAGAAATATCTTATAATTTAGTATAAAGGGGGTAATTAACGAGAATGACTATTTTCGGTTCTAGAACTGTTAAGCTTTTTGTCCAAGGATCTGGCATCGAAATAGGAACTGCATCAATTTACATGTACATTGTCTTTTTCAGAAGTATATTAGGGAATGACTAAGAATAAAAAATAAAAAAATTGTTGATTTCATTATCTCTTGTAATGAATTCAGTGTTGCATTTCTGTTGGTTTTTATTGAATATAACGAATTCTCATGACCCCAAAATAAGAAATTCACCTAAAATAGTTGTTATTTCTCTCTTAAAAACATCCCTGTATATAAAATTTTACCTTGAATATCTAAAAAAATGTAAAATAAATAATAACTTAAAGAGCGTTTCGATTAAATTAAATTCTCTTTTTATACACTAACCTCAGTGAGGTCATACAAGAACAAAACAAAAGAATTACATAATAACATAATTATAACACATATTAGTTTTCCATATTGTTTAAACGCTTACCTCAAAGGCGGCCACCGCACAGCGCGTCATCAAACAAACGATGATTGTCAACAAACTGGAAATTATTGTTCCCTTGACTGTCATGATGACTGACGTCTATTAACAGCACACTGAAACAAAAAAAAAGCAGCATGACAATCCAGTAAACAAAAATTGCAATTTTCTTCTTTTTTTTCGGTAAATTAAGTAAGGTAAGGAAAAAATTGCGTTGCAGTACGAAACATTAGTTTCGGATTTACGCATTACCAATTGAACTGACAATTGACGTTTTGCCCGCTTAACGGAACTTTCCATAATAAAGCATAAAAACGCATATTACGTAACGCGTATGTATTAATAATAAAAACGTGTGAGATATTTATTTAATTTTTTTTTTCATTAAGTATATGCTCGTGCAGTTCCTATTATAACGGTACCACGTTATTGTTGTTAATGGCGCGTAATATAAAGATCAAAGTCGTTTTTCCTGAATTTACTCCACCTTTGTTAGATACGTATTCCTTTCTGGATCACAATCTTTTACTCAATAAATCTGTCAAATTACCTAAAACGTGACGTTTCCCATTTTTTTACGCAAAAAAATGATTAATAACAATAATAGAAAAAAAAATAAACGGAAAACAGAGCGTAAAAATCGATCACGATCGGTTACTGCAAGATCGGTTTGAGGTTAGGATCGCGGAAACTCCCCAATGATGGTTGTTGACACATTGAGTCGCCGTTAGTCATTTTTTCTAAGTAACAATTCGTATCGGACATTTCATCATTGGATGTTCAAAAGACCATTTGGCAATATTGTAATTGAATGTCAACATTCAGGCAAAGTGTTTTCTTTCATTTATTTAAATATAAATAAATTTAAATAAATATATTACGTTAGAAAAAATTGTCAATTTGACAAATTATCACGTTTATCAAATTTTCAATTGTTAACTATCAGATATGTGTGTGTGTGTGAATAGAAATGTGCCATATAATTATGCATAAAATATCGAGGAATTTCTCATTTTTCACCATGAATAATTACGATTATAATATGCTAAATATGCCTCAAAAACCGGTCGATTAATTTTAAGTGAAAAATTACCTCGATTGTCATTTTTTTTTAACGAAAAGGCAATCTAGGATTATTTATTAAATTCCCACCAGACGGGTTATTAGTCAAAACTTTAAAAAACCAAAACAAAAGAAAAACTGGACTGGTTGCTGTCTGACGACTGTTGCGATCAAAATATTTCCGAGAAAGACAGGAGACACACACACTCGATGATGATGAAGGGAAACGACCTCTAGCCAACCAATTCAATTGTTTTCGAATGAATATTGGTTTCTCAAATACGCAAATCTACGCATCGTGAACTCAATAATATAAAAATCAGGTTAACTATTAACGAAAAAAAGAACGTCTAACCTTCGATTAATTAATATTTCTGGTGCATGCAGAGCAAGCCATTTAAAAAAACAACTGACAAACGATTTGTAATTATAACAATGAGAGCGGTTTTTCATTATCATTACTATCATCGAGTTGGCGTGGTAACTGCTTGTTGATATCACTGGGAGAGCGTTGCAGTTACTGTAAGTACAAATTAATTTTTGAACGATTTGTACTAATTTCATTTGTGTTATTTAGACTAAGTGTTAAACAAGATTTTTTTCAAATTAAGAAAATGTTTATCGAGTTTAGTTATCTAGAAATTAGCTCTTATTATTCCGGATATCTACGACATTATGATCGATTTGATATTTAGAAATTTGACAAGCCGTCTGAGATAGAAAAGTTATTTAATATTATTTTGGAAATTGTTATAAAATTGCGTAAGCAGTCAGATGACTGACCATCATCATCACCAGCGCCAACTTTCACAACGTGCACGCGTTTCAATTGTTATGACTGTAGGATTTACAAATGTTTTTTTAGCAAAGTTGATTCTCTTAAAAATTTATCAGGAAATTAATGATAGAAAAACGAATACATCTTTTTTTCCTATTGGCCCCGAAATATAATTATTTTTGGGGCCAATAGGTCTTACGTAAATTTTGCGGCTGCGCCAATTCATTTTTTAAATCATTGTCTGAAGACAGAGAAGGCGTAAATCGCAAATCGATTATTTGTTGCCGAAATGATTCGGATTATTATTGGGAAATCATAATCAAAGGCGTAAAACAAAAATTAATCGATTATTGACACCCTGTCAAAAAAACATTCAAAACTTATTATGACAGATTCTATTACGATAACTTACCTTTGATGAAGAAGTTTCGATGTTTCCAAAAATGAATCCAAATTATAATATTTTTCAATTACTTTGACGTGGATCTACGTGAAGTACTAAAGGCCTAACCTAACCTAAAATATTCACACTAAATTAGCAAAAAGTACTCGGAAAGAAGGCGTTGAAAAAACACAACCGTTTCAACTGCAAACACAAAATTGTCATTATTTTCGAAATATGCGCGACGAACAAAAAAGAACAATTGACGAGCGAGAACCGACCTCTGACCAATAAAATGATTCCGTCCAGGTCCGATCGCGACTCGCTACTGAATGTCTGATGTCAAAAATAACAACCAAAAAAAAAGAAAAAATTTGAATTAAACGTCAAAAAAAAACAAGCGACGCGCGCTCTGTACAGCGCTTAGCCGACTTCGTGTTCAGTATTGTCCTCGACGGTACGACCGCAGAGAGGGAAAGTACCTCTCCAACGATCAGGGGAACATGGAGGTCGAAATAAATCAAATATGATTGTTACTTATGGTCCGAGACTACTTTGGGGTCCCCTGTTCTTGGCGCAAAATTGTGGTTTTGAACGTTACAAAGTGAAAGGAAACGTTACAGCGTCGCGACAACCATGGACCGCCTCGTTACGTATTAGCGTCAATGTGGCAACGATGCTTCGTAGTAACACGATGTTGTCATATGAGCTCATTTTTCCTGGATATTCATAATTTTTCTCAAAAAGAAAAAAAAATATTTTGATTTTAAAATTAATCAAATGAAACACCTGTAAAATAAAACACCTAGAAATTTTTCTCTGTGTCACTGTTCAATGTTTTGTCATTCATCTTCGCGTTTGAGTAATTATTTTCCGAAAATCATTTGAACATTTTGACCGAGAAGAAAACCGGTCCCCGAAAATTACAAATCTAAATTTAGCCGAATCGTTATGTAACGACCATTAATTTGTTAATCGCATGAAATATTTCATAGTTTATCACTTGGGATTTTCTTCGTTAGCTTAAAAATCACCTCATTAATTATGTATTCCACCAAAGAATCAGGTGTTTCAATGACTGAATTTACATAAAATTATCGGCCAGACATACGAGGCAAAATCGAATGAAAATTCAAAATATGTCATAAAAATGCACCATTGTCGTACAAGTGGACATAAAGGGATAATGTCGCTTTTCAAGTATGGAAATGGGCCAATTTTAAAGACTGAAGCAATGCCTAATAATATTACTGTTATTAGTCCCACATACTCGAGATTTCTTAAAGAACCATATCAAGCCTGTTATTAGAATCAAAATGCACAATTCTAAACAACAACACTCAGACATACATTGTATATGGCAAAAAAAAATTTAAAGCTCGAGGGTTTATTACATCTTCCTTATTTCAATGATGTTGCTCCAAGTAATTTTTATGTGTTTACCAAAAAAAAAAAATTACGAAAAAACAGCATTTGCATCCTGTCACATCCTTGATAATTGAAGAAAATCGCACCAGGTATTAGGTGATCATTAAAAAGCATAAATTCTAATCATCATTTAATTGTTTTAAGATTTAAATTTTCAATAATGGACCCGATAGGGAATTTTTACGACTTAAAATGTCTCACAAACCAGTTCTATAGATCAATTTTTAAAAACACGAAATATAAAAATTCGGCAANACGTTCTGAACGTTTCGTTTTTTTCTCCTAGTTGATTTCAACGCGCACTAGATATTAAGAAAACTACCTGTTTATGCAATCGATTTTAAATGCGAAAAATCTGGTATTGCCCGGTTAAGTAGAGTATATTTATTGGCCATAGTAAAAAACAAAAAAAACTACTTAGAATCAGTAAGTAGTAGGTGGTATTGCCAAATAAAGCACTTTCATTAACTCGAACTATGATGAGTGGCGAATTTCTCTTCGAACAGGTGTGTGGAATTCAATTTAGTTCGTTAACGAGGCGTTTAAACGACTGAAAAAAAAAAAACTCGACTCGCTTCGAAATGTTTGGATTAAAACCATGTAGGTTAGAGTTATGCAATCCGCCACACTCTTTTTCCTGAATTTATTCTTCTATGTATATTTGGACCCAACCTTAAATCATTATGATTCATTACAATTTTTAATTATTTTATTTAAAACAGTTGAAATGTTTGAAGGTTTGAGTACAATAAGTGATCACAACATCCTTGACTATCCTACTATTTCCACATTGTGGCAACATTGCTTATTTAGGTTTTCTTTGGTTAATATTGTAAATAGATTTGATTACTAAGAATTACTGTCAGTTCAAGACCGAAGATAATTTGCAACTCGTGCAAGTAAAAAATCTTCAACAAATATACTACAGTGCAACTTCCATAACTCGAATACTCAAGGGACGGAGAAATTAGTTCGAGTTATAGAAACTAAAATATACTATATTTAAAGTAAATAAGAAAAACAAAACATCAAAGGACCAAAATTTCAAATTATAGAAGAGTTCGAGATATAGAAGTTCGAGTTGTAGAAGTTCCACTGTATTTTCATATTCTAACAACACTGTTATCTTAAACAATGGAGTCGGATATTCTTAATTAATACGGATTACTTATTAAAGTTTTAAAATTTAAATAATATACTGCTTCAACCAATGGTATACACCAATACATACATATCTACGAGCTTTAATGGAAACTCTTTAACAATGCTACTTTTGTTAAATTCTGACAACATTGCTTTCTTAAACTGTGTTGATTTTTGTTTTTTTTTCTTAAGAGAAAACTTAAATGCATACAATTCAGTTTCCATGAAATCGATTGTTTTTTTGGCGAAAAATAACAAGAATATTAATAATAATTGATAGAAATTTGCTTGTTGCCACACGGCCACTTTCATTTTTTCTTCTTCTGGTCAATTTTTACATACATATTACAAGAGTGAAAGGAATTTAAAACGAATGAATTCCGAAAGGAAGTTAAAAGCACCAATTCCGATAAATTCCTAAACGATTTTAATTATATATTATTATCGATCGGGTGATTGATTGACAGCGATGGATTGCGGCAACTCTGCTCATATTAATTCTGGACCCAAAAAAAAACAAAATATTTACAATTATGTTTTAAAAAATACAATTGTTTGAAATAAATAAAAGAACATCATCAAAAAAAATTAACGATTTTGTAAAGGGTAAAGTTTTTTTTTGTTTCTTGGCGGGAACAAGTCAAGACATTTAACACAGTAACTTACCTGATTGATTTCTAGCACGATCCTATAGAAGACAAGGTGTATTGCACAGTGGACGGCTTAAAATCGACTCTCCATTGAAAATAATCGCCGCCAAGAAGCGGACCCCCCAGGTGTAGTAAACCTTTAAAGAAAGCGGTAATTTTTCGACCTGACGGATGTATTATGGCGATGGTGAGGGAGATACGGTACCCGGTACTTTCTATTACGAATAATATTCGTTAAAATTAAGGAAAATGCATGTTACATTTTTTCCATAAGTTGATCGGAAATTATTACGAAGACATGCGTTTAATTTTCAGGTGAAAAAAAAAATGAAAGCGGTTTTTACACTTAAACAGATGCATATCTTCCATTTTCAAAGAGTCCTGCGACCAAACTACTTTAAATAATTGTACTTGAACTTTAAAAAATCGTGTTACCTTTCGAATGTCCCCAAGTATCACAAGGGTCTTTTAACTACATTTAAATATATGTATTTCCTGGAAAGTGTTCTCTTTCCTATTGGACGTGAAATGTTCAAAAAAATAAAAATAAAAAAATAAATAAATAAAATAAATGAAACATGTCACACTACAAATGTAATCTTTCGAACTTAAAACTGTTGAATTTTTTTTTGATTGTACCTTGTAGTTTGTATACTTTTATGGAATACATTTAATAGGGTGACGACCTGATTTTCTTACAGAAAAAGATATTTTCACCGTATTTGAGAACAATAATTTAAAGAAAAAAAACCGATTGCTACCGTAAAAGTCCATCGTAAAATGTATATTGAAGACAAGGAATTCGAAAGGCTTCAAAACAAAGTTTTTTAACAATTTAATCTATGGATTGTTGAGTTTAAATATGGGTTAAGGTTGAAAAAAAAAGGTTAAACAATTTAACAAAATTTGAGGTTTTACTTTAAAAGCATTTATTAGAAAAAGAATCCTTTACAAGTGGACCGTTAATATCTTCGTTTTTGTGTGCTTATATACAGTACGTTGTTTCCTCGAATAAAAGCATCTCCGAATTTGTTCTTTAACTGACCATTCACGTATTCCTCAGTTTGTTCCAAGGCAATATTCATATAACCGTCCAAACAGGCTAGAACTCCTTTAACAAAAAAGTATTTGTTTAGAGAGATACCTTTCCGTTTAGATTGAATTAAAAGAAAACCTTACCTCTGTAATCTACGCCACTATTTAACTTTACCACAACGGGTCGAGCATGGATTTGTTGAATAAAAGCCGATAATGCTTCTTTCCGACTCATTTTTATTTAAAAAGAGGTATTGATTGTTTAAAAAAAATTTTATAGGTTATGTTAGAACTCAATCAGGGTTACCAGATCCCTAAGTGTGTTTTCCCCTAGATTGCTTTAAAAATTCTTCCATATAAAAGTGTTTGAGATCATTCTGCCGTCTTTTCTCCATGTTCCTCTAAATAAATTAAAAAATCTTCCGAATGCAGAAACTTCAAACTTTAGAAGAATTCATCCCCAAAAATTTCTCCCATTGAAATTTAAAAATCCCTCATGATCCCTTAATTTGTTTGAATTTGTCGTGAACGCAGTGCTGCCATCATTGCCACTATAATATCCACTAAAAACTGAAATCATTAAAAAAACAACAGCACGTTCAAATTATAAACATGTTCGATTTGAGAATAGTAGTCCAAGTGACATTTTTACCGACTTTGAGTTCGGTGCACTTTTAGATAAATGAAACTAATTTTTGTTTAAAAAAAAAGTTGCGGGTGGATCTGCGATTTTTAATCATTCTATTCTTTAACTTGAATAAAACCTATACTTGTACCAATTTTCCTCTCATTAACTTGTACTGTCAAAACAGGCTAAATACCTAAAATTATGGAAAAAAACAACATAAGATTTTTTCAAACTCAAATCTAAACATGTTTTCAATCAAATCATTTCGATGATAATATTGTTTCTTTAAATTGAAGCAAACATGTTTTTTTATAGACTTTAAATTTTATCTAAAACTACTATTTTCCGCAGCCTCTCATTTAATTTGTCTTAAAACTTTTTTTTTTTGTTCAACTATTTATGTATTTCGTGTAATCAATAAAGTAGTTTTTTTTTGGTATTGAAAGAAACTCTGGAAGACATTTCCAGGTCCGCTGTCATTGTCCAACAATCGACAACCCATCATGTAAATTCTTGGATGGATTTTAATCTAAGGAAAAGTTTAAGAAATTAATATATTCGTTTAATTTCAATGAAATTATTTAATTTCTTTTTATCACCAACACTATCATCATATGCATTTTCTATTTTAATTTTTATACATATTTTTACAATTTATCTGATCATTTCATTTTAAGCGGTTCCTTAACTCGGGAACAGGCACGTGAAAAAGTCGAGAATAACGAGACGCGTTGGTCTTAAAGACCGTGTTTTTAAAACTTTGGGTTTCTATTATATGTAGATATATTATAATGCAAATCTCTAAAAATATGGAAGTGTATTATACAGTGTGCCCCAGGATAGATGTAACAAGAGATGAAATGTACAAAAAATTTTTGAATGATATTTGGGGGATGAGTTCAGCTTGTTGTAAAAGTATTGTATACAAAAAATGAGTTAATTCCGTGTTATACAGGGTGTTTAATGAACAAATTTATAAAAATTATCACTAATAAAGTATCTTTATTTTTCAAGATACGAAAAAATTCGACTAAAGAAAGTTGTTTTGAATCAATATCTGTGCCCCTATATCAAATTTTAAAATCCTCGGCCAACTTTCAAATTTAAACTTCGAAAAAATTAAAAAAAATTGAACAAACATGGTTGATCGAGGATTTTGCAATTTGTTATATGGACCTAGATGTTAATTCTAAACAACTTTGTGTAGTCGAAATTTTTATTTATTGATGATGATTTTTACAAATTTGTTTATAAAACACCCTGTATAACACAGAATTAACACATTTTTTGTATACAATACTTTTACAATAAGCAAAACTCATCCTTCAAATATCATTCAAACATTTTTTGTCCATTTCATCTCTTGTTGCATCTATCCTAGGGCACACTGTATATTATACATTAGGTATTATATTAGTTATATATACTGTGATTATCTCGTCGGTTTACCAGACGTAATGCGCCTGCTCTCGGGTTAACTTCAATATTAGATTCACTCTTTTTATTTCATTATTGTCATGGAAATTCGTGGAATATTTAAATACTAAAATGCGTTCAAAGAAAACGATTGATTTTAAATTTTCATTTGTAAAATGAATAATCTTCCCTTTCCAACACAATACTTTATCTACATATATTTAATTAAGAATCAGGCATGTAAAAGGTGTATACTGGATATACCTCACAAAGGGTACCTATACACTATTAAAAAAATAAATAAAACTTCTTTTGTTTAATTGCATTCTATTTCATGAAGGATTTCGGATACATTTTCATGAAAATTGAGAAATTTAAAGAACTCTACATTTATTTTTTTGAAATAAAACATTAAATTTAAAAACATATATTTTGTTTGTCTTTAGAAGGCCCTGTATAAGGATTTGTAAAATACGAATTAAATAATAGTGAGCCCGATTCAATTGGAAGACTAAAACAATAATAGCTCGCACATTATTTACAAGAAAAAAATGGAAAAAAGCAAAACCCTGCCAATGTTTACCTATTAAATCTCATCTTTATACAAAAATATAACAATTATTAAATTAAAAGAATCTCTAAAGTTTGTCATACGTAGAATCACAACATTAATTTACAATCACTCCATCTGGGTTGCAAATACAATCTGGAAACTGAATTTGTTCCTTATTTTAATAGAATTTCTTTGCGTGACTCTCCTTATTGTCTCTAAAATTCATTGAAAATAATGATTTCCATAATAAAATTGCTTTCTATTTGACACTTACCGGTAAATATTATATCCTAAAATGACAAGCAGTTGCACTGCAACTATAATTAGCACACTCGTAACAGATACACAGCTTACAGTTGGACAACTTCCACGTTGACCTACTTGACTGGCTACCTACAAAACAAACTGTTCGTTAACAAATTCAAGTCAATGAATTAACAATGTTTACCTGAGACATGCCTACTTTGAGACTGTTAAGACCGTCACGCATTTCACTAACAAGTGACTGTGTATCATATCCGACCGGTTGCACTTGCGCAGTAGGCGCCCTGGCTTGATTATTTATAACAGTATCTACTCGTTGTTTTACTTCCAATATAAATTGTCTAAATTAAAAAAAATGTGTGTACTTCAAATCAAAATCTACCAGCACTTGTCATTGATAATACTGACCTTATCTCTCCTACGGCAGTTTGAACTTGATTCTGGTTATTGAAAATAGCGTCCACTTCGTGTCTTCTTATTGAATCGCCTGCATAACCACCCGATGGAATTTGTTGGCCGGGTGGCGGAGGTGGTATATTAGAGCCAACAGCTCCTGTTTGTTGAGTAATAAGGCTCATGGTTCGTTCCTAAAAACATAAAATTTACACGAATTTACTTAAAAAATATTTATGTATTACCTGTTTCCCAACGACTTCATCTAATTTCCTATTAAGCTCTTTAATTATTTCAAAAATTTGGTTTTGCCCTTGGAAAATTTGTCGCAACTCTCGCTGACTGTCTGATTCAAACCAGTCTTCCAAATCTGGTTCTTTTTGCTGAATTCCCACTTAAATGAGTACTTTTTTTTGTCTTAATTAGCCACTTACCTCGCCAGGATGTTCTTTTCTATATTCCTCCTTTTGCTGTTCCAATTTCCTTTGATATTCTAAATATTCTTGTTGCAATTTTTGTTGATCTTCAGTGAGCACTATGAACAAGAGATAAATTAACATAAATTAATATACTGAGTTCATTACCTTACTTTGATCGGAAGCGGTTGCTAAAGGATCTGCGTAACTACTAGTCAAGAAATGTATAACGTCATGATCGTCTGCCAAACCACCAGTAGCAGCTGACAAACCAAAGTAACCATTTTTAGGCAAGACTACATTTTCCGCTCTAAAACACAGCTCGAAATCTTGCTCGTTATTGCTCATGCCATTGTGAAACATTAATGTTAAAATATTATTGTGATAATTCACTTTTGCTCTTGTTGGGAAGGGTTTGTTTCGGAAGTCTCTCAAGCAACCAGCCAATTGTTGTGTGGTTCCATCACTTGAAAAAAAAATTATAAATAGAATTTTGATCTAACGAATACTACGTGCATTACTTGTGATGGTCAAAGAGTTTTGTACCATCGTTAAGTACAGCATATATGTAAGGGTTGTTATGCTTATTATCATTGTCAAAGGAGTCGAAAAAGATACCAAGACCATTCCAACGATCTGACGATCCAAATACGTCCCCATCATAAGAACCTTTGTTTTGTGTGTACCAAAATGCCTGTAACATTCGTAGAATGGTCAGAAAATTGAATTACGATTATGAATTCTTATAGAGTACCATTCCATCGGCCCCTATCCGACCCCGTCCGCTGATTCTAAATGCAATATCAGCTTCCCAGTTGTCGAAACTGAGTGGATTTCTGGTCCATATAGCACCCTTTTGACTTTTCAGTGAGGGGGCAAGCCTCACATTTTCTGAACTAGCTATAGCATCTATGGAAAAGGTAAAACTTTATTAAGTTTTATTAAAAAGAAAAAAAAGTGAAAACTTTGAGCACATTTTAAGTTGAATTACGTGTCAAATATTCAATACAAGTTACGACCTACGTGATTCGACTTTCTGAATGGGAAAAACAAAGATTTAGTACGGAACGAATGTCGTAACTTGCAAGAGAATTTTACTGACGTGTACCAGGTTGGAGTTGAACTACTTACTGCCTCCGTATTCCCAAAAGGGCACCGAACCATCTTTTTGAGCCAGATATGGTGGTTTAAATGAATATTTATATTCAAATTTTTTATGAACTTTATAGGCATTAACACTATAACTGAACAAAAGATAAATAACAAATAAAATGCCGCACATTTGATTCAAACTGTTCATGTTTACATTTGTTTAAGGAATACGAAGGGTGATAAAATAAGTGACAACTTGGCAAGCCGGTAATGGTGAAATAGAGTAACAGTTAGTAGTGGCGCCATCTGGTGAAAAAGTCTTTGAATATTTTTACCATTGAAAATTCTATTTTTGTTCTTTCTTTTGCTATCTACCATTCAACCAAATTAATAGTTTTCTTAATTGGCTTAAGCTGCTTCAGTTCTTTTCAGTTTAATTTAATTTTCCGCGTTTCCTTTGCTTTTTTTACTAATTAAAAATTGACATTTGACATCTACTGCAGCATTGCCAAAATATAAATATATCATTAATATTTAATTACAAGAAAAACCCCATTAAATGCAAATGAAACCTGAGTCATTTTTATAAATTATTTTAAAATTTACTTAAAAATTTTAATTAATTTTTTAATTTGTCCCAAATTGAATTTCTTCATAAAGCACGTGGCCTTACATAGTTGCCAGCTTTTATATTTCGGATTTAACCTCAATTTCTGACTATGCAAATTTCGTTTGAAAGTGTACATGGTTTACATACAGTGTGATTGAAATTAATAGTTTTAATGTAAAATGACGACATATAAAGAGGTATGGATTGTTTTAACCCTTAATTTATGTGTTAATTGATTATTCTTTGAAGGTGAACGATGAACAAAATAATGGCACTTCGCCACATTCAAAGAATTCAAAAAAGAGAAAAGTTCAAGAGGATTTTTCAAAGAAAAAAAGTTAAAATCCGAACCAAAATCTAAGAAGAACATGAATAAAAAGGAATTCTTTAAACCACCTACAGTGGAGGAACTCAACAACCTAAAAATGACTGAAAACCTATATAATAACAATTTGTTTCGACTCCAAATTGAGGAAATGCTTAAGGAAATTTCCATAAAGGAAAAGCGAAAGAAACTATTCGATTCTTGGCTAAAAGACTTGGAAAACTACCTGAATAATTTGCCCAATTATGAGAACATAACATTATCAGAAATCAGTAAATGCCAGAAGAAGAAAAAAATGACTCCTGAAGACCAGTTTATGTGGACGTTAAAAACCAAAAAATATCCAAATCTATTTGAAACTGATCAAAATGTGAAGATGTCCTTTCAAAAACCGTTAAATTACAAATATTTCGGGCTGTTTGAGTGCAATGCTTTAGTGGGACCAGATTTAGAAACTTGCCTCATATTGGAAATGCCTAAAGAATGCTTTCATCACAAGGATTATTTAAATAATCGTTATCTGGTAAAGCGTTTGTATTATTTGTACTACATCGCAGAAACTTTACCAGTGCCCAACAAAAAGATAGTTTACCATGAAAGCAATATATTGATGCCAATTTTGCAAATTCAATCTGATTTACAACCGAAAGGAACAGTTAAAATCTATATTGTCCCTCCAGAAGACTATTTCAAAGCTACAAGGGGCCTTCCAAACGTTAACAACGTAAAAAAAGATCTTTTTAGGTGTGATATTAAAGATAATGACGTTTTCAATTCCACGCCCACGGTGTTATATAACAGTATTTTATGTTACGATATTACCTTAAAGGAAAATGCTGAATTCATTAAATCAAGCATTGGAAATGAGAAAAATATTCAGGAAGGAATTAGGCTTTTAACTGTGTGGCTGAAACAACGTGCTTTTAATGTTGGTTTTGGTGCATTTTCCTTTGACATTCTTGCATATTTTATTGCTTATTTGTTTACGACGAAAAAGATCAATAAATTTATGAGTTCCTATCAAGTGATTAGGAATTTTTGGAGTTTTTTGGCTACTACCGATTTGGAAAATGAGCCTATAGCTCTTGGAGATGTGGAAAAAGAGTCATTGGATTTGTTCAAACAATATTTCCCATTAGTTTTCTTGGATAAAACAGGTTGTTTCAATTTGATTGCATTTTTAGATGTGAACATTTATAAAGCAGTTAGATTTGAAAGTACATTAGCGTTAAGGGGTTTAGAGGATTATCGAGAAAACATTTTTACCGATTTATTTCTCATTAAACATCCTTTACCTTTACAATGCGAACTAATAGTCGAGTAAGTGGTTTTCTACATTAGTCATATACATTAATTTTATAAGATTTTCATCAATTTTAGTTTAACAGAATCAATTGACGAAATTATAGCCAAGAAGGTGAGCAACTTAACTGACAAAGAAAAAGTCTTAAGTATAGGTTTTCAACCATTCCAAGAGTTGACACATATCTCCAAGTTGCTTCATAAAGCATTAACCAAGCGAATATTACATATAGTGCCTTATGTGGAAGTGGAATTTTCCAATATCCATGGACCACAATTCACAAAATTACTTTTTGGCATAAAACTGAATCCAGAAACTGCGTTTAATTTTATTGAAAAAGGACCTGAATTACACAATCATATTGAAGCTGAAAAATTTAGAAAATTTTGGGGTTTTTTGGCCTCAGACAGAAGGTTCCAAGATGGTAGTACCCATGTGGCAGTATACTTTAAACGAACAACCATGCGTGGTAAACGAAACATTCCAAAACGGATAGTGAAATATATCCTTGACGAAACCTTGAATCTCAAATTTGACATTTACTATGACGAATTTGAACAGTTTATCATACCGCGTGGAATTGAGCTACCATTTAAAGTTGGAACCAATGAAGAAGCTTCTTTGAAAGTCATCACTTTAGCAGACGAGCTCTCTCAGAAACTTCGAAATGGACAAATGTCGTTAAACATATCAGGAATACTGGGTCTGTCGGATGTATTCAGTTACACTGATGTTTTTCCACCAATTGCCAATTCACAATTTCCAAAAAGTTTTACGAAATTGAAACAAAAACATTTGGTTCTTGACCCAAAGAACTGCACTGAACTACCATATTATCTAAAACCAATAGATTTGATTGTTAATTTAGAGCACAGTTCCAAATGGCCAAATGATTTAGAGGCCGTACGACACGTGAAAACATCTTTTTATCTTGAAATGTCTAAAATGTTACAGGACAAATACAATATCGTCAGTAACGTTAACAATAACTTTTTACAAGTCTCTTATGGAGGTGCCATTTTCCGTTTTAGACTCTTCGTACAAAAAGAGGTGTCTCTTATGAAGAAAGTAACTGCCGATGATGGAGCGGTAGCTTACATGGACAATAAATCCAGTATTGAATATGAGAAAACGTTAAAGATACTGCCAAAGGTTACAATTGCCCTGAAAGGCTTACATATGCAGTATTCCAGTTACGGACCTGCAACAGCTCTAGTCAAACGTTGGTTACGAAGCCAATTAATTGACGACTATCTATTTCCAGACATTGTTATTAATTTAATTACTGCTTCGTTCTATTTAAACTATCACAATCACCCTTGTACTCCTCAAATAGCGTTCATGAGGTTTTTAGACTATGTTGCACGCAACGATTGGGAAGTGCAACCTGTCATTGTGAATTTCAATGACGAAATCTCCAAAGCCGATCTCGCAGAATTGGATTCACAATTTCAAAAGCACAAAGCTACTTTACAGCCTCTGTATATTATTATGCCTTACGATGAAGGACAGTCGTTGTTCACAAAAACAAGTCCTACAAAAGAAGTTATAGACAGAGTACAAGAATTGGCTTTGTCAGCGACGGACTTAAATACGCTACGTTTGACAGATACACATTTCAATGGGACTCACGTGTGTTTATTATTTTTTGGTTTTTCCCTTTAAAATTATGGTCTATTTTAGGCTCACTTATTCCAGGTCAACTTGAAAGGTTACGATTTTAAAATCCATTTGAACAAGGCAAGGAATGTAAGAAAGCATGAAAAACTGGATATGGAACAAAAGAATCAATTTGTAATTCCGAAATGTGAAGAAGAACAAAAAATAATTCCAGTTGTTGATTTTGATCCTTTTGCTTTGTATTTACAAGAATTACGGGTAAGCGATTCTTTAATTATGAAAGATCTTTTCAAAAAATATAAATTTTAAGGAAAATTTTGGGGAGTTGGCAACATTTTTTTTCGACTCTTACGGAGGAAACTTAATAATGGGACTGTGGAATCCAGTTGTTAAAAACAAAAAAGAGTTCAAAGTATGTATATGAATTTTATAGTAGTTGATTTATAGTGGTTCTTTTAAGGTATCTGCAGTTAATGGAAGATTATTGAAAGATGAAAAGTTGATAATTAACAAAGAAGCAATTATTGAAGATTTTCATATCCTTGGTAAAGGATTGGTCGATTATATTGAAACAAATTCAAGAGATTCAGAATTTGAAGAAAATGTAACGGAATCTGCTATAGAATAAAATATTTATTTCAATTTCTGTACCTAAATCCACCTAATTTACATTATTCTATTTAAGTATCAACTCTTAATACTCCTAGGTATATTCTCAATCACTAGCTTATCACTCTGGTACATTTGGCTTATGAGGGCCTACAAAAACATTAAAAAATTCCTTATAACCTATAATACCTCTAAACACTAACAAACCTGTCTTTTAATGATTTCTAAATTTTTATAAGCTTCGGATAATTTATTTCGAATTATTTCTGGATCTTGCATGTTTTGAAACTCTCTAAAAGCATCTCGAACTCGTCTTACTGCATAACTTCTGTTAGAAAAAAAAAATTTAATGAAAATTGTCATAAACAATCACAAATACCACCTAAAGTTATACGAGGCGAATTTCTGTGATTCCCTAAGAAGTGATTTATAAAGATTGAGTATTTGACTTTTTCGGCACCATTCTCAAAAAAAAACCCTTAGAATTTTCATAAAATTTCATAACTTGAACTGAAAATATGAGGTTAATTCATCTTCTAACCTAATAATTGATCATTTCAGCCAATTTATTTGACAATTGACAGCGATTGACGATTTCGTAAATTTGTTAAAAATTTAAAACTAAAACTAAAGTTTTTATAATGGAAGATATTGAATGGAATGTTAATAATGAAGTGCAATTATTAGATGCTATGGTTGGTTACAAACCTGTTGGTGAGTCCGTTTCGATGTAAAATAAATTGTATCTTTTTAACCTCATTTTCCATTAGGCATAAGTAAATATTTTCAAATGGCTTTAATATGTGAAAAGTTGTCGGACAGTTTACGTAAAGATGTGAATCCAGAGAAAATTTGGTCTCATCTTAAAACTATGTACAATTTAGATATTCTGGACGACAATGAATCTATTCCATTCCCAAATAGTGAAAGAGAATTTTCGTTACCTGCAGAATTTCATGAATTATTAATGAAAAAAGATGACGAAAAGAAAAACGAATCAAGTACAATTAAGTCTTTGGGTAAGGAAAGTAAAACTCCTTTAAAAAAAGACCCTAGAAGGGACAGTAAAGACATAAAGACACCTATAAATATTAAAAAAGACGTTAAAGCAACTGCTAAAAGCACAGGAAAAGGAAGAACTCCTAGAGAAGATAAAACAAAAGCTAAAAACGAGGAGACACCTAAACCAGCAAAACGGACAAGAGGTTTGATTTTATTACTTTTTAAAAATGATCTTAAAGTAAATTAAAAATACAGGTAGCTTAAAAGCAAATGATGATTCCGGTTCAAGTGGAAAGTCAAGTCCTCTAACTATAACACCTTCAAGTGGCAAAAGAAGAAGAATTGTTTAATATTACTAAACACACGCACTGATAATTTAAATTACATTTATTTTTAATACATAAGTCAAAGAAGTTATCTTCTATCAGTTTTGCCAGTTCCTCTTTTACCAGAGAAAAGATGTTTGGGCATTTTGGTTCCAATAAAACGATCTGCTTCTCCTTTGAGACCCATACGTGCCACCTTTTTACTGATTGCTCTATGGGCGATTTTATCCAATTTCTTTTTCATCTGTCAAAAATAAATATACATATAATGATTGTTGTGGAAATTGCAATTGTCATTACCGCCAAGTCTTTAATTCCTTGCTCATTCCTTGGTGGTTTTGTTAAACCTCTCGATTGCGTGTTTGTGTTTTGAATGTCCATACGAGCTTTCTTAGCAACCGGACCCACTGATCGAGTTCTCTGTTTCGTTTTCGTGAAGTGGGCATCTGTAGTATCAGACATGTCCACACCAAGATTTTCCATACTTTTACGCAATTTGCCAACGGACCGATCACGAACTTTGGCTCTAGTTGTACGTGGCATTACAGGTTTTCGGCTCTGTTTATTAATTCGAGCTTCTTCCTTTAATATTGCCTTTTTCGCCCTTGAAATTGATTTTTTTTTCAAAATTAGAATTATAGAATTACAGAGTTTAGATGAATTTTACCTAATTTGTGATGCCAAATTTCGTATTTCTTTTATTGTTTCATCCAGTTCAATTTTCGGTGTTACGTACATTCCAGTTTGTTCCCTAATATCTTCTTCTTTTTCCAATTCAGCTAATTTCTCGAATATTTCTGGATCTATATAATCTGCAATATTATGGCCTTCCCAAATTTCAGGAATGATATCATGTCTTTCCTCTGAAAAATTATCGTTATTACTTTTTTGACAGTTTTTCCTGTTTTTTACTTCTACCTTCAGGGATATCCGTGTATTCCTTAGCTAAATCAACAACAAAATCATCACCCTCCTCAATTTCAATATCTCTAGCCAATTTTCTTTTGCGTTTTTCAGCTTCCTCTTGTTTCTTAAGTAGAACTGATTCGGGAATGCATGGTGGTCTTTCCTTATTGTCTCTTGGTTTTGGCACGGCCACGTGTAATCTATTGAATATTCCGTCGACTTTTTTGGTGCGCATTTTTTGATCCACTCGGAAACTAAGCAATTTCTCGCACGCCTCGATTTTCACTTCCATTCACACCATCACCTGTGACAGTGGACATTTCCATAACGTTCAACTGAGAATCGTCCTCAATTTCCTTTAGCAAAGCACGACGTTCAACTGTCAATTCATCTAGTTTCACTATATCCACTTTATTCGCCACCACAATCAGTGGTTTTGATGCGAAAAGAGGTTTAATTGATTGAAATAATTTAACTTGTTCATCCAAAGTATGTCCACATTGTTCTGGAATTTTTTGATTATTTAAAATAATCAAAATTTAAAAATGTATTAAATTCCTACCTGATAGATCCATAAAATACAAAACACATGCTCTCAAATGGGCTAGTGCTGTTACTGCTTGCATTTCAATAACATTTCGTTCTTCCAAAGAGTGATCAAGTATACCAGGAGTATCTATAACCTGCCATCTTAAATATTTATAGTCAGTATGGCCCACATATAAACTTTTAGTGGTGAATGCATAGGGTTGCACTTCTACGTCTGCTCTAGTAATCTTGTTAATAAAGGACGATTTACCCACATTAGGAAATCCTAAGTTTTTCAAAAAAGAAGATAATAAATATATGAAAGAAATTAATAGTTTAAAGTTTGTCTGAATGTAGACCGGAATGACACTAAGGATAAGGTTTGCTGAGAAAAGGTATTTCATTTAGAACATTTACATTTAATGCTGCCTCTTTTTTCTTATAACAAACTCTAGCCTTAGCTTCCTACCCATTCCCTATTGGAGATACTTACCACAAATTATAATAGTTCTGGTGTAGGGATCAATTGAAGGTAATCTAGCTAAATGTTGTCTAACTTGTTCCAAATACGTTAAATTCGAAGCTTGTCTCTTCATAATTGTGGCCATTCGACCTAATGCAGCCCTTTTCAACTGTTTGCACCTATACAAGGAGTCTCCATATTTCAATAATCGGACATAATCTTTAGCAACGTTATCAATTAAGTGACGAGCTGTATTAATTTGACCTAGAGCTAACTTGTAGTGATCTTTGTCATACAGGACGTTCATTAGGTCCGCATAAAAGGGATGGACGTCATCAAGTTTAGGGAATTCAGTTAAGATTTGAGTTAAACGATCATGAAAACTTTGTTGTGAAAATTTCACTTTGCGCATATAAAATGCCCGTATTCTTGTTATTTTGTATTGTTTGTGCACGACTGTTGGTGTTTTCCTTTGGGTTTTTGATAAAATTATATCAATGAAGTCCTGAAAAAAATAGGGTTAAATAATTAATGTATTTGATGCAATTTAATTTGAACTCACTTTTGCAGTGGGAACCACTGCAATTTTCTTGAAATTGTACAGCGACATTTTTTAATATTAATTTAAAAATATTTAATTTTATAATGTTCACTGTTATGTGTAGTGTGTACACGTGCCGATTTTTAGGTTGACAGTTCAAAGGTTGGTTTATCTCATTGAGATATACTAAAGTTGGTTAGAAATTGTACTGTAAATAATAGAACTAAAAATTACAATGTTGCCAACTATATTAGTTTTACAGTTTTCGTGTATTTATGTCAATATTAAATGAATCCAAACAAATATGTTGTTGTTGTGATAACAATTTGATGTCATTTACTGTTTTTTTGTGCCTTTATACAGATTTTATTAACTGAGAGCATTTTACGACTTTATTTAATTGCGTAAGTATTCTGTTGCTACACTTCAGCAATTTTGATAAGTACAATCTTTATTATTGGTAACGCAATATTTCAACACTTTATTAAAGGTAAAAAATTTAAATTATTTTCTACATTTGTCATAAAATATGTAATATATGTATACTACAACAAAATATTTTTTTGTTTTGAACTTTAATAAATGTACATTTTTTTATCTTCTAGTAGTGATAACTAACATGGTTTTGCGTTGGACTTCTGACTTAATTAAGCATTACAATATTTACGAAAAGTGTATTTTTTTTAGAATTCAACAATCAGGAAAAAGAGAACGTTATGATTAATAGGTTAATAGGCAACCTTATAATTGGTTTTGTACATTTTTTAAATATTTTTTGCTACTTTCGAGAAAAAGAAAAAAATAATCCAGCGCTACCGTTCCATAATTTAAAGCAGTATTTTTCAACGTTTTTCATAGTACGACCTCCGTAAAAAGAAGAAAATTCCCGCAACCCTCCTGTTTTTCACTTTAGAATTGAATTTTTATTTTATATTAAAAAGGCTGATTTGAATTTTTATTAGAAACATTTTTAAAACCATGACAATTTTCATTTTTTGAATGAATATGACCCCCTGTTAAAGCTTCGCGACCCCCTAAGATGTCGCGACCCACGCGTTGAAAAACATTAATTTAAAGAAATCGGCTCTTTTTGAGTTGTCATTCCCAGAAGAGAATTAGAAAGCGAAAGAGTTGAAGACAACGAGGTAAAAATGACTAATTGTTTCAATGCCTTTATGTTTAACATCAGGGTAAGTGAAAAACAATGTTTATTACAACAGCACATTGTGGGTGTACAATGCAAATCGATTAATTCCCAGTCCCGCATTGATTTAATCAATTTTCATTGTACGCATACTATATTTTATTGATTTGCATATTATTTTTTTAAATTTACAACGTACTGTATAATGGGTTGAATGAATTTAACGAAGCAAATGTTTCAAGATTTCGAAAGGAATGTTTTAAATTCGAATTTTTGAAGTATAGGGTCTTTTTCCATATTTTTTCTCGATCCTAAAATCTTTATTTTTCAAACTAGAAAAAAAAACAGTTTATATCAATGTTATAATTTTTTCCTGAATCGTTAGAATCTGCTAATGGATGAAACAAATGAGCATTGGCAAACTGTCAAAAAATGACAAGTTGTGTTTTTTTTTTAATAGAACACCCTATGTATGTGTTTCTAATTTTTCGAAATCTGCTCGTCCCTTTGATGCGAAATATATAAATGCTCCAATCAAAAATAACATTAAACAAATATTCGTAAGTGCAAGGGGGATATACACGGTGATTTTTCAATGGCGAATAAACTCTATGGGTAGAATGTAGGGGACCATTGAGGGAGTGTAAGAAAAATAGAAAAATTCTAATCCGATGACAGATTCTGATGATTCAGGAAAAAAAACCATAATATTGGTCTAAACTTTTTTTTCTAGTTCAAAAACTAATGGTTTTAGGATCGAGGAAAAATATGGAAAAAGACTTTGTACATACATAGGTATTCACTTTGTTTTTATGCATATAGGAACCATACTGAAAGTGAATGGTATTGTTAATTTTGTAGTACTAATAAACGATTAATTGTCAAAACCGTTATTATGCCTTCAACTTCACAAGAGATAAAAGCTAACCAGCAAAACCACGAAGACGCTACAAGATTTATATGTATATGACGATGTTAAAATATAAACAAAACCACTATTCAAAGAACATATTATCGGTACAAAATGATGGTGTCGAATTAGCATTCTTACTTAGGGTTGGAAACCACATTAGATGGTTCTAAATAGTTGAATACGATGAAAATGACAAAGAGGAAGAGGGGTTGGTTACTGAATGGTACTGGAGTCGCTGATTAATATGTAGTAGTTTATACAATTGATTATCGCTTTGACTTTTTCGTATTTGTTAGTTTTTATATTTAAACACCTTTTTCTCGAAACGATATTTTTCCAATTAGCGGAAATCATAATTGAAATTCTAATCGATCGATCTTTACTGAAAAATTTACGTAGGTTTACTTTGTTGAATTTCCAAAAATATGAAATAACAAGTGGGATGACGTTTAAAATATGTTTTACAATCAAAAAGTATTCAAAGAAATGGCGAAAATTCAAATTTCTTTCATCGAACACTCTTAAAACATTCAATTTTCAACTTGTTACATCCTGTTTAATTCATTTTTTTTTAAAATACATTAATAATGTAATGGAATTGGTTGCATTAATTTCAGATAATAATTACGACCTCCAATATTCTCGCATTTTGCAATCCCGGGTGACTATTTGCCACAGAAGACAGTGGATAAATCAGACATTTTTAGTTAAAAATGTATGAAACAATTGAAGGAGTAAGAAAGAAAAGGGTCTAAGTGACATTTTCATTATTTTGAGATATTTGCCTTTAAAGTCAATTTATTGCCCTAAGATGTATGAAGTCATTTTTCATATATTTCTAGTTTTGATACCTAACAGCAGGACACCCCTATAGTATCAATCAATTCATTACGTCATATACTAAAAGGGCAGAACAACGTCTGCCGGGCCAGCTAGTAATGCTATAAAATAATACACTTCTGAACCATAGTACCATTTTGTATTAATATCAGTACATACAACTTATCAAATTAAAAATTGATTGTTAATAGTACTGGAAAACTTTAAAAATTGAATGTGTCAAAACACTCATTTTGCATATTAGTAGCTTTCACATTGTAGTGACAATATATTATGAGAAAATGAATTTCAACGAGTATCTACAGATTTTTAAACTATGGCAAATTAAATTACAGTTATTTTATTTTGAAATATGTTAAATAAACAAAAAATCTTTTAACAGGCTAATTTTCTCTCCATCATGCGCCTTTCACAATGAGGTATCTAGACAACAAAATAAATAAACTGTCAATTAATGCTGTATAGCTGCCTTTATACTTGATGGTAATAATTTTCCGATGTCAGGTATTAAAGTTTTAAGTCAAAAATTGTAATTTTTCATAAAACGAGATGGAAAGTTGAATAATTATTTGCGAATCCTGTAAATTGTTTTCAACTTGTAATAGGAACACTAATACATTATTAAAGTAGTAATAAATTGCAAATTTAAAACATTTCTAATAATATATTAATAATAATAATAATAAAATGTTCATATTTTGATTTAAGACCTTAACACCTGAAACAGATGCTAAATATGTCATGTTGCATATGCTATATGTTACATAAAAACTTTAATGTCAATTTAATAAAAAAATTGAAAATGCGACATGACATCTTTATTAATTAAAGTCATCAATTATGATTGATGTTTATGGGAATTTTCATTGCAGTAAAAGTATTCCTGATTTCTCTGTATCTACAAGTAACATTTCAACTCAACAAGTGCATTGTCTTCTAGAAATTTATTTTGGGCTTGAACTTAGAAACCCATTAGTATCCAACCTACAATATAAACGTTGCATTAAATCGGATAATAGAAGATACTAACCATTATTCCGTTTGTTCAACTTTCATTTTCCTCCTAGTATCTTCTCATGACTTTCCTTATTGCATCGCTGCAATCTTTCAGAGATTATATTCCACTACCAGATTGATAACCAAAGATGGAAGATATCAGGTTTGATTGCTTCCAAAACCATTCCATACGTACTGGATATAAAGTCAATGCTTTCTTGCAATATGCTAACACAAAAGAGAACATATTAACCTTAATGTTATGTTTTATTCTTCATTACTGTCTTTTGTTTTTTTTTGTCTTTTCCCTTTATTTGTAATTGGAATTAGGAATTCGATAGAAATAAGTTTGAACATGGCCAGTTTTATAAGCATTTTTATCTATTGCTAAATGCCCTTAATCAGTCCAAAAAGAAGTCTCATGCAAACGAAATGTAATTGTGTTTTTCAGATATTAAAAAAAATGTAGCAGTTAACTGTCATGGAAATTGAGGTAATATCGCTTAACACTTTGGATATAACTGTATAAGTTTCATCTGTAAGACTTTAAAACGTGCATTTATCCAGCCCTTATAAAAAAAATTTTGGTTCTATTCCGTTCAATAAAAATTTTTCGACAAATCTTAAAAGTCTGTCTTAAAGTACAGTTGTGAAGTTATTTTTTCTGTCACGTTTTATTATATTGACTTGATTTTATTTTATTTCCTAACAGACTATACCTTATCGAATAATAACTAAACTAATAAGCACTATTTACATCTTTAGCATTTTTATTCCACATACAATATAACTAATATGTCTAGTAATTAGCACATGTATACAGACTTACAGATCGCGAATGCTAGAAACAAGCACATAACATGCTGTATTATTAATGTGTCCGAAGTTTAAGTGTAACGTGGTATTTACGAGCTAGTAATATGCCTTTAAAAAATAAATTTACTTAGAAATTCGCATACTTTTGTACTCAAAACTATAGTTTTTTTTAACTGTATATATACAGTGTGGTAACTTTATCTGGAATAAATTCATTTAAAAATCGAGGGTTCGTTTTTTCGCTCTGACCCGTCGATTTTTATTAAATAAATATGAATATGTAATTTCAATCATAAATTTCTCGATAGCTATTGTAGTTTGGTATAGGAAATTTTATATGAAATACATATACTCAGAATTTGAAGCAAAATTCAAAAATGCAATAAAAATAGGTGTTTTCATTTGAAAAAATCAAAGTTGGTGGTCGTACCTGGTTTTTGGGCTACCCTATACATATACATGAATTTACTATAAAAAAAAAACTGCAATCAACAATAAAATCGACGGGTCCGAGCGATTTTTTTAAAAACAAACCTCTGAATTTTAAATGAATTCATTCCAATTAAAGTTATCACACTGTATATATTTTCTCTGACCCTAAAGGAATAATAAATAATTCAAATAGCTTACCTTGCAAAGAAAAAAAAACACAAATGTGAAAGTTGAAGTTAAAAAGCCCTCATTTGTGATAGTAAATACTCCTATATTTTATTTACAAGATGTTGAACGAGTGCAAAAATCCGATAAAAGTATTTTAAAAAACAAAATACTGTTAAAAAATGACTGAAAAGGGTATGAATGAAAATGCCAATCAAATCAAATACTATAAACACATTTGTTTAGATTCGCTGCTAACATCCGTTAAAAATATGTACATTCATTACATCATTACTAACCATACGTATTTTAAAGTACTTTAAAAACACTAACGAACAAAATGGTGTTTTAATTATATAGAGATAAAGCAAGAAATTGTAAAAGTAACAATCAAAATAATATATCTACATAAATATACGTAAAAATGGCACTGATTTATAGAGGAGTATTTAACACTTTGTAGGGTGTTTTTCTATCCATTGTGGCGGGTGTACGGTAAAGCCGTTTAGGTGTTTTTCCTGTTAAGGACCCTTTAATGCGGGGCATATTTTGAAGACTTGATGAAATTAATGGCGAATTTCTTCTTGGAGAAAATGTGCCAATTGGAATTGTGGGACTTTCGTCTACTGGTGATTTCAAATTTCTGGCATACTGTCGACCGATTCTTTGTAATTTTTGTTTTTGAATACGACGTCTTGGTGAAATGTTACCCTTCTTCCGTTTTGCGCTTTCCACTTTCGACGCTTCAATGCTGAAAGATGCATTTTAAGCCAAAGAATAAACATACACCGTTAAAATATACCTTTGATAATTTTCCTCTATAATATGTGGAGAAATTTTCGTGTTCGTAATAGTATTTTTCATCGAATTCGAAGAACCTACTGATTCGTCAAGATCGCTGTAAAAACCATCAAATAATCTAAAAAAAAAAAAATTTTGTACATCGAAACTGTGGCATTTTTCAAGACATTTTACCTGACTTTGGCACGAACCATTCCAACATTTTCTGTTCTAAGTTTTGCAATTGATTGTCGACCAAATTTTCCAGTCAAACTACCGATTTCTTCCTTTAAGTTGGATTGAGGATTACTAAAGAAGCTTTCTCCGCTCATCCAAAGTTCACTTGAACAGTCTAAATGGAAAAGAGTATTTATTTTAAATTTTACTTATACAGGGTTGCTCAACATAAAGTTACTTGAATGAAACAATAGAATTCTTATGAGTCCAACCGTTTAATAACTCAATACTATGTTGGCAAAATTACCTTTAATTGAAAGATCATTGAAGTTGCTCACACAAGGTGATTCCGTAGACGATGTAGTGGATCGCAGCATTTGTTGACTTACATCAATTTTATTATTTTGCGTTGTAACCTGAAAAGTTATTGTTATAAACAACACAAGGCACCCTTAAATCGAATACCCGAGGTTCCAATTCTGCAATCCGTTTACTTCTTCTACAACTTCCAAGTCGAGACAATACGGAAGCCGAATTATTCACTCCAAGGTGCCACGACTGATTACGCACGACCTGTGTGCTCTTTCTCTCACGTTCTGTAGATCGACGTCGGATAGAACCGATTTTCCTTGCACTGGGCGATCTAAAAAAATACAAGTTTAAACTATTGAAAAAATTTCTCAAAAAAAAACAACCTTATAATTGGACATTCAACACTGCGTCGTCGTATTCTTAAATCTCTAGTGAATCTTTTGGCCAACTGATCAGTACTGGTGCTTAAAGACAACGCCGATTCCATTAGAGTTTTTTCGTAAGCAGTTTGAACGTTTTCAATAACATTATTCATCTCTGGACTGGTATCTAACTTATTGTCGTTACTCATATGCGTTTGAACGTTGTCAAGTTCTAAATAAATCCGTCGTTCTAAAATGATTATATTTTAATATACAATAATGAAAAATATGACATTTCGAACCGATAGCTGACACGCGATTCTTAAAGTCTTCGTATTCCATTTTCGGCACCCTGACATAATCAGGTTCCTTTTGAGCGGCGTTCGATATACGCTTTTTTCTTCTTTGTAGAAAAATGTTATTAATTAATTATTTATTAATTGTAGGAAATTACTTCAATTAGATTAGTGAAGAGTACCTACTTGAAATTATTGGCACCACTCATAGCCGACCACTGACGTTCCAATAAAGTCTTTGGCATTAAACTGTTCCTTCTATTTGAATTGGAGGTATGTAAGACGGAATTGTCTTCATCCTTTAAACTTTTCATGCTGCGCGTTCTCATGTACCAGTTTAATTTCTTATCTTTTGTACTAAAGTTGTACGAAAAATTTTATATACAGAGTGATTAAACAATAAAAAACACTTACGCATTAGATATGCTGTTTTCTTCATCTTCATCGCCTTTTTTCCCCCTAAAACCACATTTTTAAGTTGACAAAGAGAAATTGTGTAATATAATATCACTCACTTAGGATTAATATTAACCGGAGTACGATTTGGTGTGAATGGTGTATTCAACAAAGTATTATTAGGTAGATTTGTTAAAATTTCTTTTCTAAAAAGAAACAGAATGATTTTAATCGAGTTTACGAAAATAAAACTAGACATCTTATACTTTCTCTTAAGAAACAATCCGTTACCATCAGCCTTCCTTTTTTTGACATTTGATCGAGTTTGAGGTGTTAATATGACTTTTGACACTGAATTTTCTTCTTCAGGTTTGCCATTGCTGGTTACAATCTTTCTCCAACCATTCAATATTCCTAATTTTGTTCCAAATTTTAAGTTAAAGTTTAGAAAAAAAAATGTTTCTAAATTAATATTTACTTGTCAGTGAACCGCTTCTTCGTTTGTTCTTTTTCTTCTTATTGTTTCTCATGTCTGAAGATGTCTGGCTAATTTCATCAATGATATTATCGGGAATCAATCCTATGTATTGTGAATTATCTATTAACATCTGCAACAAATTTTATTGTTAAAGGCAGCAACAACACTATTATTAAAAACGTGCCTGTGTAATTTCACATATTTTGGTGATTTTTAGTGATGATTTAGGTGCAAGTTTGTCATCAATTGGAAATATATTCGGCCCCACCACTATTGATAAATTATTACTGTTCATTTTATTGCTTTCTGAGAAACTAGCTACTTCATTGAAAAACTAGAAACCATAACTATTGGATACCATTGCTTATAATTAATAGTTTGTTTCGTTACCTGCATTAGATAAGATAAAACGTTAAGATTTTCACTAGGCAAGAATAAGCATGCCAGAAGAAGACATTGCAATTTAACTTCATGAGTTTTTTGTTCTAAGGTACACAAGAGAAATAAGTCATTATGAGAATTAGGAATGAGAGGCTCAGGAAGATCCCTCAAAAAACTTTTAAGAACAACTGCTACATCAATAACTTGATGATCTTTGCCTAGTGGATAGCCCCTGTCCAGGGATTCCTATGAAAAAATGTTTATCTCTATTACCGGCTAATTGCTTTACATTTTTTCCTCATACTTTTATGTCCAATTGTCTGGTCTTTGAACCCTCTTTTCTAAACACTCCTTCTGTTTGTACTTTTGACAGGATAAAGGAACACATTTCATGTATTCTTTTTGGAATAATCAACTGTTGGCCATTAAATAATGTTACCGTTTCGGTTTCGAGATTCCGTAATGGCACTTTGAACAATTTCTTTCCACATTTCGAAAGCTACAATCGTGATTTTCAGTTAAAAAAGCTAAGTTCACCTTTTATTTTTTTTTTTCAATTTTACCTGGCTCGATGAAACCGTTCGGGGTTTTTTCAACTTGTATTTGATACCGTGTTTTTTCAAATGTTCAATAGCAATATTTTGTATTTCTTCTTTCCGATTCACATCGTTTATAAACATTTTCGAACACTACACCTAAATAACAATTAAAAATATCGTTTGAAATATTTTAAAATGAAACTGACACTAACAGTTGATTATTAAATTATTTGTTTGATATCAAATATTAGGTATGATTTGAATCGGTCACATGACATTACATTGGAAAATATTCAATATAAACACGTGACCAAACAAAGAAGAACTAAAAGAACGTAATTCGTATCTGTTCCTGATCGGAACAATCGCGCAACTACAATGACAGTTGGTATGTCAACAAACTACCGAAAAATATATGTATACATAGAGATTTACATATTTAAATAAGGGTTAACCATGATAATAGGTATATAATAAAAAACTAAACTGTGGATAATTGATATTCCCATATAATCCTTCCTCATTGTAATTCACAAACTTCAAAAAAAAAGTTTGTGTTTGTATGACTGTATGTTTATCAGGAATTGTCATTTTGATAAATGACAGAAAATGTCACAATTCTAACCTCAAAAATATTTAAAGAGTCAAATATTTATATTACATTTATCTAACTTAAATTTCCATATGGATATAAAGACTTTATTGAGGCGAAAAATTGAAAAATTAGATGGTACGTATGACAATACAGTTGCGACACAAAAAATAACCATTTAAAATTCAGCATCAAATGCAGTGACATCAAACGAATCTCAAAAATTGGAAGAGCGGGAATTTGAACAGTTATTAAAAGAATGGGGTAAAACTTCCGATAGTAGAACAATTCCGAAATTTTACAACAAAATACCAGGTGAAGATGAACCGTTACGTCAAAAGTTGCGTGAAGAAAGTAGATCAAATTTGCTGAAAAGGAAAAGTCAGTCATTGCTTGATAGAGAGGAATTAAACAATCTATGGGTGCAATTGGATAACAATCAAACATCTGAGGAGCACTTAATTACGTATGCAGATTTCCAGGTACGGACACCTTTTGTTCATTATTCAACTAATAAATTTGCGACTTTCTTCAGAGAGTAGCACAAATGGCAAGTTCAAAAGTGAAGTCCTATTTGAAACCAAGCGTGTTCGCTAAATTGCAACAGGGCGATCATCAAGGCAAAATTTCCACTATTTCCTTATTCAATTACGTCATGAGAAAAGGGTGGCTAGATCAAACAAGAATTGGATTATCAGTTTATGACAACACTGGCCAAGGTGGTAGTTAAGATTTTAAAATTAGGTAATTTCGTTATCGATTTACTTCTGGATAGGTTATCTTACGGAAAAAGAACTGGAAAACTATATAACTGAACTTTTACCCACATTGTGTCAGTTGGATGGATTAGAAAAATCATTTCATAGTTTTTATTTATGTACAGCCGTTAGAAAATTCCTATTTTTCTTAGATCCGATTCGAGCAAATCGAGTAAGTATAGGTAATTATGATTAAATTCCGTTCCTATTAATGTATATTTAGGTAAAAATATTGGATATCTTAGCCTGCTCGTTCCTTGATGATTTATTGGAATTGAGAGACGAGGATTTAAGTAAAGAAATGCAAGAACAAAATTGGTTTAGTGCACCATCAGCACTACGAATTTATGGTAATCTTCAACATCGAATGTCTGAAATTTGTTAATTTTCTTTTCAAAAACAAAGGTCATTATTTAAATTTGGATCGAGACCACAACGGAATGTTAAGCAAAACAGAATTGGCCAGTTACGGTTCTGGAACGTTAACGAAACCATTTTTGGATCGAGTGTTTCAAACTTGTCTAACGTATGGGGGCGAAATGGACTACAAAACATATTTGGATTTAGTGTTGGCATTGGAAAACCGATCCGAACCACAAGCGCTCGCTTATTTATTCAAAATATTAGATATTAAAGAATGTGGATACTTGGATTCATTCACACTAAATTATTTTATTAGGTAATGACTCAATTCGGTCCGGAATGAAAAAAGAGTTGAAAATATTACCTGTTTGTTTTTTGTAGAGCGATACAAGATCAAATGAAAGCGCATGGGTCAGAGGAACCAGTGTCTTTTAACGACTTAAAAGATGAATTATATGACATGGTTCGACCAAAAGATCCGGAAAAAATCACTCTTAACGATTTATTAGAGTGCGGCCAAGGTGATACATTCGTTGGCATTCTTATTGAGTTTCACAGTTTTTGGGCTTATGAAAATCGAGAGGCCATATCATCGGAACCACCCCAAGAAGCTCTTTAAATTACTATTTTGTATTTTTTTTTTGACGCCACTGGTTGGTGTTTTCATTTTTTGGGTTTTATTCATGTACCCACATGTTGCGCCCGTGACCATCGGGGCTAAGAATGGGCATGAGAGTTCAATGAACGGTCGTTGCCGTTCCTCTTCTTCTGCTTCTTCTTCTTCTACTTCTACCTTCCACTTCTTCGATTCGATATCTTGTCTCGTTGATTTTGCGAAAGTTCGCCCGTCCAGTTTATTTATAGGTGGTTTATTTTTCTAAAAGAAAATTCATCATTGAAACGGGAAACTGCTAGACGACGACGAGGAATTAAATGTGCGCTGCGAATTTGAAAGGCAAATTTTTTGAATATTGAATTTTAAAAAAATATTTGAATAGAAATCGAAAACAATACCTTTTTTTTGTTTAAATATGAATCAAGTTCAAGGGGAAAGGTTCCAAGATCCTTAAAAATACATGCATCTTACATATTTATAGTAATTTTTTTTCGTAAATAATTAAGTATATGTCCCATTTATAGAGTATGAACGAGGCTATAATTATCCCGTAAAACAAAATGCAACAAGTGGCATTCGTAGCTTCGTACACAGTTAACCTAGGTATTATAAGTGGGAGTAATTAATAACAGATAAAATTATGCTAAGTCTGTAATCTCACGGGCGCTGATAGAGAAAAACTTATTGGCTGGCGGTTAAAAAGTTAGAAAAAAATCAACAGATGGCCATGATGTTACAAAAAAATCATTTCAAATGAATACACGACGTATTCAAGTCAAATTTTTGCAATTGTTTTTGATAATATTCACTGCAGGCGGAATATCTAGTTCAAAATCAAGTGAACAGGTGGCTATGCTATAAAATAAATAACATTTCTTTGTTTTTTGCATGCGATATTACATTTTCTAGTGATTCTTTCAAAATAACATGAAGATAACCGAATTAGAAAAGTTGTTTCGAACGCGACATAGAAATGGCTAAATTTAATTATTAATGCTCGATTTCGATGGGGGCCAACTTTTGAAATTTGACCCGACCCGTACGTGTACAACATCGCTTTTTAATGACATATTATGGCTCTTTTATTCGTTTAAACGTATTATAATTAGCCGATATCACTCGAACGAAACATGCACACGCATTAGCATCGCATTAATTACAAATTATATTCATACCAGTGAATGGGGGGGTATTCTTTCCATTAAAATGTCGTCAAACCCATTAATTATAAACTTCTTACCATTGGTAACGTCGACCTTTTCGAAAAGTTTCTTAAAAAACATCATTTAGTTGACAACTATTGAATGAATAATTTTTCTTATTAAAATAGTTTTATATGCATGCGTCACAGGTACGAATAATTTTGAGCATCCCTAATGTCTCGAATAACCATCAATAAATATAATGGTGTTGCCACCTGAAACGTATTTACAAGAAATTAAGAAAAACATGACGCGAAACCATCAAACCTACAGTTCAATGTAAATAAAAGAGGTTTCGGTATGGGATTATGTCAATATGCACTGATACAATCCAATTTCTTGTTCAGAAAAACAAGAAATATTCTCTTCAACTTTATATCAATCTTCTAGAAAATTCCATTTGTAAAAAACTAGCCGTATTTGAAATTTGTCATGAACGCTAGCGCCATTAAAAGTTTGGCAACATTGTACTGTGTGGTGGTAATCATATTTTTGAAATACCACAAATTGAAAACACAGAAAATTGAATTTTTCACATGTTTACTTCGATGTTCTGTTCAATGTACTTTTGGCAAATATAGAAATCTGTATTAACAACAAAGTAAATCTTTAAATTATATAACGCAATAGGAATATGCATCGGTACAAGCTAGGTACAGTTACCTTGCGTTGCCTCGTACTGTTTTCTGATTGGTCGAATCGGCCAGGTAAGAGAACCAGTCCAACTCCATCACCAGTCGACCCGGTAAGGTGAGATAGGTACGCACACGAAACGAAAAGCTGAAATTTTATCATTTCGATACACCACGTTTTTTTTTTGATCAGAAATAAGAAGGCTGTGAAAACGAAAAATGCCAATTGAGGTACGCGCCACATTACCCAGAACACTGCGATCAATCACCTGTTGCTAATTGATCAATCTTATCGAAAAATTTGTGTGTGTATGTGTTGTTTGTGTCCGTTATTTAGTGTTTAAAAGTTCCACGGCTGACTCGAAAAATAATCGAAAAAGGAAACGCTTTTTACACGTTTCACAAGAATAGAAAACGAATATTGTTAGGGATATCAAAAGTCACCTGTGATAAAGGCAATAAATACAACTCCACAAAAACAAAGTCTTGGCGAAAAAATAACGGGGTATTCTCCTCCACGTTCCTCCGTTCAACGTAAATAGAACATCGGCAACTGTCTCTCTCACGTGGCAACATGGCGGCCGCACCGAGTGGCGTTTGTTTATTATAGAATATGACACGACGACGATGATGCGCCGTTCAATTTGAAATCGAATCGAGGGCGCCAATTTCCAAATGAGTATCAAGGGGCTGAACATGGCCGGGCCCCATCACATTTGCATCCTGTATGTTTGTACTGCTGGGTTGCAGGGCCCTTTAATGGGCTCAGACGAACAGGAAATTGTTCTACTCATTTACGTTATCGTCGATATTATACAAAATAAGGTAATTTAATTATTTCCTTTTATTCAATTGTTGTCCATAACTCTCTTAGAATAATCTGCAAAATTGCCATTAAAATCCATTTTCTTGTATCAACAAGTGGTATTCGAATTTTACAAGTTGTTCCTCC
Organism: Hypothenemus hampei; assembly: GCA_013372445.1. Lineage (NCBI taxonomy): Eukaryota > Metazoa > Arthropoda > Insecta > Coleoptera > Curculionidae > Hypothenemus > Hypothenemus hampei. The sequence goes on along the minus strand of JABRWK010000001.1, from coordinate 4,163,033 downwards.
TGAAAATCAGGTTGGACTATACAGTTTTCTTTTAGAAAATTTACAGAATACGAAAACAAGCGATAGGCAAAGAGAAAGGACTTTCCGCGGACTTGTATTCCTTAGAAATTCCGGTAAAAAGGCTACGAATTTTAAAAGAATCATAATAAATCCTTGATCACTGACCTCGAATTAATCTGCAAAAATCAAGTGATCATTGCAATACGTAAATCGAAATAAATGATAATATTTTTTAATAATTTTGCTACGGAAGACCCAGTTTTTTGAAGAATTGGACAATTCAAGATCCTGTCATACACAGTAAAAGAATAGACTAGACAATTGTTGCGTTCTCGTTTTCAAGGTGCAAAAGGAGGTTGTTTCGCAATTGCAAGCGCGTTTAATACGTCATCAACAGCAGCCATCAGTGCCAATGCACTCGGTAAGATTTTTAGAAAGTCCCCCCCTGCATAATGACCTAAAACGACCCGATTTTACGGTTTTAAAATAATGGAATACTTAATATTCGTTGGCGGAATCATAAACAAACATATAACAATTGTCAATTTCGTAATTATAACTTTTTTTTAAATTCTGTACTACGTAAAAGACCGGTTTGTTTTTGACGAGTTTTTCATCGACGTTAATAAGTAGTTTTTCTGCATTAAATTTAACGTTTCCTCTAAAAGCAAGTAGCTCATTACTAAATTTATAGTTTTATTTATTATGTTTAAATATACAAAAAAAAAAAAGAATCGTGAATACATTAAAGGCCAACCCCATATGGGCATTCTTTATGATCCAGCCTTTAAAACAACGTTTCCACTTTTCCGACCAATCAAAGCTGTTTGTTTTAAAATTAGTTTACCAATCCGGGCACGGCCAACAATTAGTGTCAGCACCCAAGTCTTGGCTCGTTCGTCGCTCTATATAGAATTTCATATGTGGTCGACACTATTTCCCTCCTCTACCTTCAACATTAAATGAAGCCATAATTTGTTTGTAGCACAAATATTTTTATCAATTTTTTAGTGCTGTTTGTTTTAAAATTTACTTTCAAGTTACATTCGAAAGTACTAAATTCGAACTTTCATGCTATTACTAAAAAAAAAATAAATAAATAATAATAAAAATAAAAATAACAACTCGTGGAAGCAAGGGAGATTAAGGGTCTGCTCAACAGGTGTATAATCTGGACCCTCTGGTTGGTCATCTTATTGACCCTTCCAGCATATGTATAATGGATTTACAACTAGTTTGAGAAGAAAAACCATGTAAAAATTCAAATATAATTATAACTTTGAAACAGGTTTGCCAGCATTTTGATAAAGGAGTTTCTTGAAAAGAGAGAAAAAAAGTTGACAAAAATAAATAATTAAATAATCTTGGCGGTTGTGTCGAGTTTCACGTTAAATTTATCTTCGAAAAAATAATAATTGCTTCGATCCTTTAAGCCGGCAATTGTTTTAATGCCATGACTTTCTTAAGGTACTATTTTTGTTTCTGAAATACAACACGTAATAATAAAGCAAAGTAGGCTGTTTAAAGATAATAAGATAAGGCTTTATTTAGATACAGCATGATGGATAGATTTTATTTCATTAAATATTAAATAGAAACTATCATATTTGTTACAAAATCTAGAGCGTTTTATTATGAAAAACTAAATAATTTCATTATTTTTTTTTCTGAATTTTAATTATATGGAGTTGATCTATAACATGAATTTGTAAAATTCAACACTGGCTTATTTCGAGTCATTGTACTAAATTTGATTTATTGTACTATAACTACAAAATAAACTAAGTAACATTTATTAAATCATGCACAATCATAATTAAACTCTCAAACCTGCATGTGAATTATTTCTTAATTTAAACAAATGAAAGCTGTTATTTTAAGTACGTTGTAGTAGAAGGGCATTGGTAAATTGGACTAATGTTTTTCATTTGAAAGCAAAATTAAAAAAAGGGAATGTGATAAAATAAAAGATCTTAAGATGAAATACTTATTAAAGAGATTGCAATAAATGCATTAACAATTTTCACTAATTGTAAATTGAAAGTCTCATGAAGTGCAATATTAGGACTCATGTAAATTGGATTTAATCTAATCGACTTGGGGGGGGGGGGGTTACAATAAAACAACAGAGTGGAGCAAATCTTTATTTTGCCTCCTGTTTAACAAAATACAAAAACAAAAAACACTCAAATACCGGTAAATTCCAAGTCCGTATTGCTTTTCGTTGGCAAACAAACACAAGCCATCATTATTTGAATCGAGTATTGGAGATTGGATCGGAAATAATTGAACAAAAAAAAAGTGCCTCCGGATAGCCGAGATTGCGGTACTTTCATTACGAAAAGAACCTGTCGCTCGTTGGATCGGAATGGCCGCCGAGGTTATACGAACCGGTTACGTAATCTCGGGAAAGGCCTTGCCTTATAAAAATGGCGGTACGACCAGTGACGTAGGTACCAGCATCCTGACTGACAGTAAAAATCCACCGTTTTGTCAAATGTCAAATGACAAAAATATAAACCATGTGGGAAATTAACGAGCACAAAAATGTGTTTTCTATTTTAAACAGCGATCACGAATCTTACCTTAGACCGTTTCGGTGTGACGATAACGAGAGTTTTGAGAACTATCACTTATGGCTTTCGAAAATTAAAAAGCTTTGCTCTAGATTTGAGGAGAATTCTTCCATAGTGAATACTGTAAAAGCTTCAAATATAATCATAAAATTTCTAAGGTCGATAGTAGATAGGACAAAATTCGAAAAATTGAAAATAACAGTGATAAACTTTAATCGAACTAAAAATCCAAAACATATTCTCAAACAAGTGAACGTGGACCATTCAGAGCTTTATGACAAAACGATGTGGAAAGTAGTTTTTCGATTATCCGGACCAGAATTTCCACCTAGAATCATCTACAAGTTAATTTGCTTATGTCCAAATGTTGCGTTAAATGCCATTGAAACACCTTTAAATTATTGGTATCCATTTAATGTCTATCGGTATGGGATACTACTTCACACTCAATTCAGCCGTTTTAAACAAACATATTTTAGATGTTTAAAGTGCAAAAGTACTGTAAATTCCAAGGTATCTCTAAAACGGAAAACGAAGAAACGACGGTACTACTTTCCACTTTGGATCGATAAATTTTGTGCGCCTGCTAATACTGTTCCACAAGAAAATTTAATTCTTTAATTGAAAATTTATTTATGAACTAAATAGTTGAAAATAAATTTAATTATTATTGTATGGATCGTCTAGTTGTTGCTCAACCTTAGCTAAAGTACAAGGACAGTGAGTACTCTACACTGTCGACCATTAATTACCACCTTTGCGCTTTTTTTATAACCCCAACTAATGGGTTCATTATCGAGAATTTCACGTTAAACGTTAATTATTTATCATTGACGTGGAGAAACACGATCAAAATTGAACTTTTCCAATATGATTTTGTGCTGCATTTAATGTTAATTGTTATTAATTATTTATTAAATTCAGTTCATACTACTATTCCTAGAGCAGGACGTCTGTTTTCCATTTTCAGGCTTAAAAACATTAATATTTAGATGCTATTTATAAACGAGAGAATATTTTTAACAATATGACGTTCGTAAATATTTTGGAAAATTCTTACAATCTGACAATACCGCAATCGAAAACCCATATAAAAATATAAATATTAAAGACCACTTGCGACCGGCGCATTCGCCATTGTATGTTTAATAATTAACAACGCTAATATTTGTTAAAATTTCACAGATTGTTGGCGTCCAACAATATCCGATTCGACCAACAGGAATTCCTAGTCAAAGTGGCAACCTCGGTATCGGCGACTCAGTCAACGATCACGTGCTACTAAGCGACCAAATCCAGGCAGAATCAACGCTCACAGATGAGTTGATTAAAACGGCCGGTCGGAAATTGGAAGATGCCTTGACGGAATTTGATACTTATTGTGCGTCCTTACATTTGGATCCTCACAATCCAGGCTTCAGGTATTTGTTTTTTCGTTTTTGAAAATAATTAATAACTAACATTTAAAATCCGAACAGGTTGATTACGGATGGCCAATTACCAATAAGACAATGTCTGCACCCAGAGGCATGGAGGAAGGATTTCGAATTGCCCGATTATTACAATACTTTCCATGATCTTCGCAAGGAAGTTGCTGCTTTTTTAGGACGCGACGAACAACCTTCCGGAGTAACGGAAATTCTAGATCGTATCCTTTCGTAACTGTTTGCGTCATCTATTAGCAATTGCAATCAACTGATTTATTTCTCAGTTTGAATTTCTTGTCAATAGATGGCGTCACTTACACGATTTAATTTTCAAATATGAAAACTGGAGGGAAAATGCATATCTCTACAATACAATGGCATTGATAAACGTGTACATTACTTGGCAATAATAACGATAAATACGATAAGGCAATAACAATAACTCGTAAAAATTCATATCGTTCCATTTCTAAATAGTAAATCAGCATGCATGGCACTGCAAAATAATCTAGTTGCCTTTGAACCGTGTTACAATCGCTCACTGTTTTTTACCATGAATTAACGAGGTATGTACATAGCGAGGTCTGTGGAATTTCAGAATTTTGAAAATTTTCATTAAAAAAAAAAATGCTTTCGTATTTTTTTCCAATATTATTTGTAACGATGACTTACTGATATACATTTTGAAAATATCTGTATATGATGACATGCAAATAATTGAATGCGTGAAAAAGGCTATTTGAACGTTTTGAGGATGTTCGATAATTTACGAAATAATTTGATATAATATGGAAATTTTAAACATGTTTATCATACATTTAAAATTCATTTCTATGAACTGTTTGAAATCCGAGTAGTCTTTTCGCATAAAGATTTCATTCAGAATTGCATGACCAACTAATTAGAAAAATTATTAAATTGAGAACTACTACTTTTTTAATAACACGTGAAGTTCTAGATGTGAAGATTGCTCAGGATAATCATCTGCTATTTTACTTTTTGACGTCTTTGGTGGAAGAAGGTGTTAACTTATTTTTTTGAATTTTCAAGCTAATGTCAAAAATTACTTTATAATTTATTAATTAGTATATGATATTAACTTGATGTTCAATATACTATGTGATGGTGTTGCTAATATCTAAGTAACAATAAAAACAACTGCAGCAAAGACTCATTCAAGCGAAACATTGTTTTCTAAACATTTGCCAAAAATAAGTTAACACCTTCTTCCATCAAAGGCTTCATTTGTTTCCAATAGGAAAAAAATTTTTTGACATATACTTTTATTAATAAAGTGGTTCGAATTAGTTGGCAACTAGTGTATAACCAAAAAATAAGGCACTTTTCTATCTATAAACAATCAGTTACAATTGCTTGACAGCATTGAATTATCGCATCAATTGAACATAAAAAAAATAACGACCCACCCAGTAGGTTCGCATTTCTGCAACAATTTCTTTACCTACAACTATTTCCTTAACCTGAAGTTTAGTGTTGCAAATGAAGCCGGAAAGCGAAAACGAATTTTACAAGAAAGAAGCCAAAGACATGGTAAATATCGTGCAGAGACTAGTCATAGAAGGTAAGTTTCACAAATCGAAAATAAATAAATGATAAAGGTTTCGATGCATGCATGCAAGTATTATGTGTATCGCTTTCATTACTGGTGCGCATGGTAAAAATGCAATTTTTTATCGTCATCAGCAAGTTTAATGAACCACATTATGCACGTTTTTTTTTTTTGATGACAATAAATTTTCCTCGTTTTATTAGTAATTTCACTAGTCAGTATATCTGCCTTCTATTCCGGTCTACTAATACCATACATTAGTTTTGCAGTATTCATTTTTTTTTTTTCGTTGCCTCTCGTGCTAAAACGTTTCATTTTTTTTTTTTTCAATTTATTTCAGGACACCGATTCGAATTAATTGAGACTGTCAATTTGGTGCTGGAACCAGGAATATTGTAAGTAAACCACAAAACCAATTTATTATATGAAATATAGCATTTGGGTATGTGAAACCTTGAAAAAGATTATTTTTTATATGAAATTTCGCTAGTTTAGACCAATGGTTTAAACATAATGGAAATATTCATTTTATTTTTTAATACATTTTCGTCAACTGTCGTAAAAAGTTTTTTTTTTCAACGTAGAATGTAACTATAATAAAAAAAAAATAATTTAATGGGCCGTGCCCTTGTAAAAAACTTATGGGCGGACGTAAAAATGAAGGGGTTTCAAAAGGTTTTATTGCTATTATTAGACGTTTAAAAAAAAAAAAAGTTAGCGAACATGGGATTTTTTTTAAACAAAAAAAGCACTTATAGTCTAGTATTGAAGTTTCACTGGCATTGAGAACCATTTAGTTTAGTGTTCAGTTGTTAAAGAAAAAATCAAGGCAGATAAGAAAAAAAGCTACTGGGTAATTTAAGTTTTTGTACCATTAAGACACCATAACGTCATTTGTCCTTAGTAAATTATTGGTAAAAAATTAACGATTAAAAGGCGAATGATAGATAAAGTTATGGCTGTGCGGAGCCAACTTTTCTAGCACAGATTGTATAATTCTACTTAAAAGGCTTGCCTGTACACCTTTTGCCTACAACCGTTGCAGACATGTTTAGAGAACGTAAATTCCTTAACAAAATGTTACATCTGAAATTCAATCAAATCGTTTAAAATGTATTGCTCTCTCTTTCTCTCTTTTTCTCTCTCCCTCTCTCTGTCTCATAATAAGTATACGATTCAGTGAAATGTTATGTTCCAAAATAAATGTTTATTTGAAATAAAAGAAGTTTTATAGAATCTATCTATTAAAATATACAGGGTGTATCGCAATTAAACGTAACAATACATCCTACATAGTAAATAATCTTTACCTGAGTCAAACTTCGATAAGCTCAATATCACAATTAAGGCAAACTGGTAATTCCTATTCATTGTAATTAATAATAGAACCATGTTTCAGTTTACCATTTATAACCGCTTCCAGCAAGAGGTAATAAACATTTTGCTGTTTTTCACGTGTCAGATTAGGTCTTTGTCTTTATGGTATAAGTTCATCAATTCTACAGTTCATTTTATGGTCAATTCAAAAATTGACCAAAAAAAAAATCTGACTTTTAAACGATTATTTGAAAAGTTAGACTGTCGTTTTCAAATTTTTTGACAAAAGACAAATGTCATTTTTTTAGCTTATTTAACTTTATGAGATAACAAATTACAATTCAAATTTTAAGAAAACGTTAAATTTTAAAAAATCAACAAATCGGATATTTATCTTGGGACAGAAGAAGTATTTTCCAAGAACAGATGTCAAAACTTTTAAACTAAACATTATTTTCAGAATCAGTTAGTACGAAATCCCAATTTCAAAATAGAAGCTTGTATACAGATTGTCCTAATTGATCTATGAAAACCTCGGGCTAAACTATATAATACCTACTGAATCCACACGGCGGCAAACATAATTAGCTAATGATGTTCACTAACATTGGCTTCTATTTGAAATAACATGTTATTTCAAATAGAATTTTAGTTAACAATGTTAGTGAATATTGTTAGCTAACTATGTTTGCCGCGTTGTGGATCTAGTCTAACACTAACTGTCTAACAAAACTACTCTCAACGGATGATCATAAACTTGTTGCACATTTTTTTTTTTTCACAACCCAATACAATACAACTCAATTTACTGGATTCTATCATTCAGTAACAAAAAATCATTTCAAGTAACCTCCAACAACAACAATACAACGAGTATTCACTTGTTACAATTCGTCTCTAAATAAGACATTCTAAATAATTTCATATTTAAATTAAGGTCACCCTGTACAATTATTTTACCGTACTACTCAAACTAAATACCATTTAGATTTTTTTTTTTCCTCATTTTTCCCATGTCACGCTACATATGAAAACACATTGCGTAATTCGATTTCAAAGTTTTAAACTAATTTTCTAAGAAAAAGCTATATAAAATGAAATCTGTAATTTATACAGGGTTAAATACACATTTGTAACATTGATATTGACTTAAAATTACGATATCTATGTACATTTTTTATCTCTATATTATGGATACGGTGAGGGACAAAAGTATTGGCATATACCACGTTGAAAGTTATATTTAGAAATTATCAAAAGTTGTTCAAAGAAATGTTCCATCTTTATCTTTCCAAGCCAGTTCAAAAATTGCATCGTAAAACAAAATTTTTATTAAATCGACTGGCGTCTTAATGATATTTAAATTTAACATTTTTCATTGACTTTCTATGTATAGGGTTTTCGTGATAAAATTTTGATTATCACAGCAACGTCAAAACATGTGCACAGTGACAATTTCTAGT
>JABRWK010000001.1:4134043-4154457 GCA_013372445.1 Hypothenemus hampei | reverse complement strand
AAATTATTATTATATATTTGAAGATATAAAATTATCGTTGTCGAATATCTTCAGTTAGTTTAACTTTAAAAGGCCACCCCTGTTCGTTGATCGAATCGAAAACAATTCGTATTTGTATCGATTTTTTCTTGACACGAACTTCTTAGATTCTTTACATTATTATTTCTATAAAGATTATTATGATTATATTATTTGTAAATCGACACAATTTATACGCTGTTTTTGTTTTCACATTATAGACAAATAAATATCAATTGTTAATTAAACAAATGACTATTACTTAAATGATGTTTCGAAAAATTTTGTATAAAACGAAGATATCTCTATAGTAGATATTTTGAAACACATTCAAATAGTAAATCCAACATGGTAGTCATATTGAGAATTTAACACGTTGAGTGTCAAGTGGTTATACGTTATATTACCCTAAGGGCTACAAGATATTTTCCAGTATTCTGCGTGGCATTCCGATTTATTGAATTTTTGCATCAGACTACATATCGAAACGCCTATCTACTTTTACCCTAGCGTCCTTCATGGACGAACGACTGTAGATATTATGGACTAAATACCGTCATACGCACATGAATGACTGAGCACTTTTTTAAATGTTAATATCATCCATATATGAATGACGCGGTAGTCAATGTGTTGAAGTATATTACTGTTGAACCCAGTAATTAAGACATGTTTGCTACCAATGTAAACTAATCAAGTTACCAGTTTCTACTTGCAACACGAAAATAATAGAAAAGATTCTCGTTATACTTTCTCAGACTACCTTCAAATGGTGCATTAACAATTAGTCTCATTATATACAGAATATTGAAAATAACTGATTACATTAATTATAATAAATAACAAGGAGTGACGCGTGTTAATAAAAGTCCGTCGCCGTTCTTCCACAACCCCTCCTAAAAGAGCACCATACACGAAGAGGGGTCCGTTCGGCGTTAATAAAGTCCCGTAGGGCCGTTTCGACACCGAATTATCTCTGTTATGTAGTTTTGTCCCGCTACCGTGGATAATCCGTTTTGTAATGATCTGGTTCACTTTATTAACTCGATACTGAATCGACGACCCTCTATCTTCAGCTCGGGGGATGTTTTTCCAATTTGTATAATTAATATATGTACACCGTTCCATCCACCCTCCTCATCCTCTCACCTTCATACTTGCAAGGTTCGATTTTAAAAAGGTCCGAACCATAATTTGAAAGATCCTAAAACTTCCTGACACATTGTCTACATCGATAAATGTCCATTGTTAAAAAAAAAGGAGGACATTTGATAGCCTGCCAAAAGGTCTTCAACAAGACGATGAAGAAGAAGACGTTTTCTAGTCGAACGAACATATTTGGATCGTCATTCGCTCATAGTCTTTTTCCGAAAATTCGTAAAAAAGTCTCGTGTTACTCGATTGGGGGGCCGGCCGATCGAGCGGAACAATGAACCTTTTCTTTTTAAATGAAATTTCATGATCAAATCTAGGTGTATGTATGTATTAATTTTACCTGCGATAAATTTGAGACATAATTTCTCTATTGAAAAAACTAATTTATACAGGATGATTCCGAGAGAAAAAAAACACTTGAATTTTTCAAAATTGAATTTGCAACGCCTCTGGGTTCTTCCCCTTTTCCTTGTCCATGGAGACGCATAACCAACCACTTAGAGTTTCTCCCTCAGAATAATGAAATTCCCGTTTCGCCTCCGTATCTGTCTCTAGAGGCGACGAATTTCCCTCCACGTTCCAATAATAATTGGATATGGACGAAATCCGATCCGGAACGTTTCTCTTTGTTGGAATAATTATTGAAAAAAAAATACACAGGTATACATAGGGAGGAAGGAAAGTTGGAATGTGCAGAAAGACGTTTGGATGAGTTAATCGAAAAGGGATGGAAGACGATCCGAAGCAATATAGTGAAGAAGCCCTTTATTTTTGAGAAAAAAAAACATTAAATTCGTTCAAGCGAACCACCAGGGAAACCTCATCAGGCCGGATATGCGTGTAACTCTTCTTACATAGCTGTACAGTGGTCACACTGGTTCACTTTTCATTTTTTTCCATGTTTATGTAGAAAAACTATTTTCCCGATTTAGATTGAAAAACCACTATTAATCTGACAATTTTGACAGCACTAACCGTGATTTAAATAAAACATAAAGCTACTAAAAATATTATCGTACCGTGCCAGTACAACTACGATCGTCTAGATTTGAACTTTCTTTTTTTCCTTTACGTACGAGATCTCAGAAAATAAAAACAATGTAGGGGCCTTCGGGCGGATGCCGCTGTCAAGAGCGGTTCCGTCGGCACATCTTGGACCTGTCAATCAACCTGTCAAATTGTGAGGCGCGTTGCGAGAACCCATGACGAACTGAAACACTGGGATTATTTATGTAGCGTTTATGACACATCATAGGATTTGATTTAGAGCATATTCATAGTATTTATTGGCATCATGCTTTATGTCATACACTGTATTTTCAAAACTAAACATATGCATGTGTAAAATACGGCAACACCCTGTAGATGGTTGTAAAAAATGAAGAAAACGAAAAGTCTTAAGCCTGAATGATCGCGGGTTCATAAACTTTCCGTTCGTCCAGCTGATAATTTATGAACTAGAGAAGATCAATGCCGACGATAACCCGACGTGTAACTAAATACCGGGTGGCTCATAATTAATTCCCGTTTATCGTTAAATACGTCACCTTCAAACGCCCTGTATATAGCAACTTATATATGGTTAACATTTAAGTTATTACATAAGATTTATTTATTTTTGAAGACTTCTTTTAGTAATTAAGCATTTAACAGTGACAATATACACCCTGTACACCGGCTAAGCTTGCACGTTATTCCAACGGGCAAGAAGGAAATTTTTCAGATGGTTTAATATGGCCACACACGCGACACGGCGACACATTACTCGTTTTATTAATTGTCAGTCAGATTACCTGGCTAGATAAGCTTTGTTTTTGTTTTTTTTAATATAAACGAAATGTACGTGTCGATTTATCAAAAATTTTAGTTGTTTGTATATACGTATAAGGCTTTTTCGTAAAAAAAAAAATATATAATAAAAATGGTTATTTTCAAATTATCGTAAGGAACAATCTCCTAAAAATAGCCTTCTAGTCAAGGGTATTTTAAAGTAGTACCAAAGGAATACAATAATAGGTATCCTATAGGGATTAAATTGTTCATTTTATCTTCCAATCGACAGTTCGTTCTCGTAGCGGCCTATTTATCGATCCTTATCCGATGCAAAAATCTGCTACGAGGTGTTGCAGATGGTCCCGGGGAAGAGTCCTCTTAATCTTTTTTTTTCAGTGTAAATGAAAGAAAAAAAAAATGAGTACGCCCTCTGGGTAATCGGAGGAGGGTGTTGTGTTAACTTAAATAATATATTATCCAGGATTTTCCTTGTTTTCGACCCAAAAAACCCGAAGGGGGAAAACTGGGAGATTTAATTATTGCGGTCGTAAAATTTTATAAGCAATTTATTAGGTTTAATTTGGGCGCTCGAATAAATTTAAACACAAAAAAACCGGGCGTAGTCAAAATATTGGGGCATTTTTCACGTTCTTTAATGCTTACCTAAATATTTAAAAAAAAAACTTAGAACCGTAAAAACAACTTCAAACGAATTAGGGGTATTTTCAAAGTCACCTAACTTTCCCTATTATTATTTTGTTCTCAGAATTATGTAAAAAATGTCAATTTTATTGCAAAATTCACATCTACAATGTGTGGTTATGTATTACTTTCAAATATTCCAAAATTATCCTGTATTTTCTACACACATTGATGAACAAACACTAACGCTAAGATAACGGTCTTCTTAATTTCTTACCAAAAAATAGACATACAGTAGACATTACGACAAATCTTATGTTGCAATTTTTGTAAAATGCAATTTGTTTTTGTAATAATGAAATAGAAAACGAAGAACCATTAAATTTTTTCAGAAATAAACCAAAAAATCAGGTGAAAACTATAAAATGGGCATCCTAAAAATATGAGTTTTGATTTTTAAAAAAATTATCAAATATGTTGAGCGATTCCATTGTCATGCTGTAGGAAAATTATAGATTGAAGTTTACTTGGAATTTTTATACAGAGTATGGCAACAATCATGTTCGAACAGAACCGTTCTAAAATTTGTATTTCATTAGTGATGATCTATATCGTGATTTTTAAGTAACGCTTTCAATCGTTACAGTGATTTTAAACACTGAAGAGATCACAGTTTACTCATACAATAATTCCATGTGTTTTTAGTTTGTTTAATCACTGCCTAAATGCATCTTTTTTGTATTTATTAATCATCATTAGAATTAAAAAATCACTGTAACCATTCATTGCGTGACTTCAAAATCATGATATAGTTCAGCGCTAGTGAAAACCCGGTTTTACAAGGGTTCTGTTACTCTATTGGAACAAAAGTAACACAATCACTTAATTTTCCTATAGAAGATGTTGAGCAGCTTCAATATTTTCATCAGTAACTACTGTTGATGGCTAGCTATTTCACGATGGCTACTACTGTTGTTTTTTTAAAGAAGTCCAGTTACGTTTGCATCAAAAACTCTCGAAAAAAATTGCTACTAAACCTCGATTGCCATTTTTTCTGACCATTCCTATGATAAAAGTTGCCAGTTTTAAAGGCACCAGTTGACTGCTATTGCGACAAATAGTATCTGTATGATGTCAGTACAGTTTCCATAACAGTGTTACTGCATCCAAAAATGTTCCAAGTAACCCGAAATTAACATATAACTTTTTAGAAACAAAATGGAATATTTACCTTAAATTGGCATGGGCAACAATTTAAAATTATCCCCATAAAACTTCTAAAATAAAGGTAGCTTGAAAACCTGAAAAATCGATTCAGCTTGACAATAGGCTGTTCTCTAATAGACAAACATTTCACGAGTTCTACAGTCAAGAGCCCTTTTCTGGGATGACTGCTCTTTCTCTTTTTCTCTTGACTCTGACCATCATCATCATCAGCATAGATGTTGTATGAACAGCCGCCCACTTGAAAACGTCCCTAACTTTTCTCTGTCTTGCTCACTCTCTTTGTAAATATGGACTAAAATATCGTAAAGGTAATTTAGGATTAAGAATAGCGCCATCAGATCGGGGTCGACCCGATATTCTTACTTCTATTCACGCAACTCAATCACGCGTATGATGTTTGAGGGCGATTTTCGAAAAACCATTTAGGGCTTGTTTATGAGCAATGTGCGCTGACTGGGAGGATTAGGATGGTTACATTTCCTTCTTTTTATTTAATCCGGCGTATTTAATACCTAACCTAGAACAATACATTTCTAGAAAAATATTTTGACTGACGCCGTAGCCCACATTATTCCTGTCTATTGATTTCCAATGAGTCTACAGGATAGACTATAAGTTGTGGTGCTCACTTAATCTAAAACATTTTAGTAAATTTTATGCTTAATATGGAATTAATCCTTTATTTATAGAAAAGTTTCAGTTTCAATGTTGGGATTTATTTAGAAAACAAATGAAACTTCCTCAATATTATTATTCTCGACTGTCTTAAAATGGAAAACAAAAAAAAACAATTAAGTAGGTACAAGCAGCAGGCTTCAACTTAAATATTTTATTATTGTAAGTTGCAGTAAAATTGACGGGTGCCATCATCGTCGTCGCCGTCATCATCATTATCATTAAAAGAACAGGAGGTGGTTTTGCGGGGAAAAAAGGGGCACTTTAGAGTCGTACAAAAGCGCAAACAACGAAAGAACGATCGAGAAAAATGAACAACAAAAGGAGGGCCGCGGCCTCATTGTGACCCCCCTCTGTACGTATACACACAGGTAGAGGGCGCACATAATGGGTAATTTGATATCTTACTCGAGGAAACCCTCCCGATGCAGCAGCACCACGGACAGATGCGTTCCGAATTTAAACTGATATACTATGTGCTCTCGTAAGAATTCGCTGCAAAATAAATGATTTTAGGATACTCCAGAAATACCGACAACGTTAACTGAACCAAAAACCGCACAACTCGTTCCTAATCGAGCGACCGGCCGCTTGAACCCAATCGAAAACTACCTGGACTATTGTACTTTTGTAATAAGTTTGAGTAATACACCACGGTGTAGCGATGGATGTGCGAGGCTCCGCCCTCAGGAACCAATCCCCTGCCAGGCAGATGGCCTTGAAGGCGTGGCCGACAAACGCGATATGGCGTTACCATAGTAACGGAAAGCATTAACATTCCCAAATAAATTAAAAGTATGTTGTCGGAAACAATGTTGTCGAATCACTGCAAAAATGAATAAAGGGAAGCGTTTTCAGGCCGAAATTCTGATGACTGACGTAGACTGGAAGCGCCGTTCACTTCATCTTGATATTATCGATCGAGTTGGCTTTTCCCATCCTAAACTCACAGAACGAAAAGCAAATATTTGCACAAAGGGCGAAACAGTAAGAGCCTTTTACTCGTTTTCGGCGACCATTTGTCTGTCGCGCGACTAAAATTGTCATCGAACTAAAATCAAAATTCTATTTTTTCTAGGTTTCTGCTTCAAAAAAAAAACGAAAAAAAAACCTCTGCTACCTATGATGAGATTAAATTTCACCGTGACCCTTATCGTAGATTTTTACCAAAAATAGTACGGATATCGTATTACATAGATTCGGTTGAAAAATTAAAAATACTCCAACGTTCCGCGACTCTCATTGAAATAAAATTACCACCCATTCACTGGGAATCGCTGACTTGTAGCCGCTTTTTTATTTTATTTTTTTTACGAAAAAAATACCTTACAATGTAACGTAATTCTTAGGTCTAGGGTTACAGGAACGTTCAGTGCGAATCGAAACGAGACCGAATGTCATTAGGCGAATCTAAAAATCTACCGAGCGCTCATTTCACAATTACCTACCTTCAGTTTGTCGATAATTAAAGGTTTTTTTTATGAATCACCGAAACAAGTTAAAACTATCATCGAAGAAGACAATTTCGTACAAAAATTGACTTATTACTTTTCATCTTCTGTCCTCGAAAGCTATTGCCTGAAAAATCTTAAATAATGGGGATAAATAATGGGGTAAAACTCATTTTAACGGTCTTGGCAATTCCTATATTTTAGAATTTTATTCTTGAAAATCGCCTGATTCATTTTCAAAATATTCGAGAAAATCTTACTTTTATACTGAAAATAGCATTTAATGGTCAGTAAGAAATTGAATATCAATTCGAGAGAAATGAAAATTCTCTAATTGATTTTCAACAAAACGGGTTCCTCCTCATTATGTTCTTCCAGTATTAGTCGTAGTCAATGAATTCTTAGATAGAGAATTTCTAAAAATTTGGAAATTAAATAGGGCAAAAGGATTCTATAGAGCTTAATCACCCGATGTATCGGTGAATGGTATAAAAGTTTTTTCTACGGGGTTATTTAAAGTTTATTATTTATAATCCTCAATTTCAAATTTTAGATGAACCTCAAGAGGATTATTGAAAACTGCCGAACAATTCAAAAAAACGTTTTAGAAGATGTGCGCTAAGTTTTCAAACATTAATTTATAGTTTAGCAAACAACAGACAACATTTTAAGGATGTATTCAATTGAATTTTTGAGCAATAATAGTTTATTAATTAACTAGGTTCGTAAGTGGCTCTTCACAGTATCGCGTGGTTCGCACACGAGCGTAGTTCACGCAGAATCACTCGTGCTGCTGTGAAGTCTCTTTCGGCTCGAAATATGTACATTATTTAATATAACACCTGCATTGTTAGTTCAACTTCTCCTATATTGTTTACACCAATAAACAATATAAAATAGAAATAAAATAGTTCGAAGTGATGAAATTTTAATATATAATTTTTTTAGGGTTAAAGTTTGACATGTACCACAGTGTTGAATACTTAAATGTAAATATTTACAATATATTTATTTACCTTAGTCAACAAATAACAAGCGTAGGGCGTTTTCAGTTGAAACATTTTAAATTTATTTACTTCGAAAATTTTGTTTACCTATATTAGCCGGTATTTAACGTTATTTCTGTTCAAAAATTTCATAAAATTCGTATTTTATGGATTTTGAGACTGGCAATCATATCGTCCCCTTAATACTACAACTCGGTAACTCGAATTTTGGTCATTTTGAGTTATCTACATGTAGTTACAGAATTTTATATGCTCTTTTTAGTACTGCACCTAGGTAAGTTCTATTGTGGGTCTAAAATCTACATATCCACTTGCAAAATATAGTATATAAGTCGCAAATTCATAGAAACTGCTGTGCTATTAGTACATTAAACTCAATTACTGAGATATTACTGATTTTGAGTTACCAAGTTGTAGTATTAAAGGGACGATATAATACCTAATATGTGAACGTCATTTTTTACTTTATTACTCTTGGATAAATGAACATGTTTAAAACGTTTTTTGTTTTATTTCTCTCAGATAGGTTGATAAACAATAAAAAATTCCGTCAAAACAGTCAATTTCCGAATGCAATGAACTTTAGGACGATAATGAGTTTCTTACGATCCGCTTTACAGACATCGCAAATTGCCTCTAAAGCGGGCTGTAAGTTAAACTTGCGATGCAGATATTATGAAAAATTAATTACATATAATTCGATATCCCTATCTATTCAAGATTTTTGAGGCCATAGCTCCCGGCGGCAGACAATGAAAAAGAGTAAACCAATTTTTGTACACAAATCTTGTCCCTCTTGATAACATTTTTTAAGCGTTTTGGGCGATTTGTTAGTCTTCAGTTTTCGAAAAATTAAACAAAATAGCTATGTGATCATTTTGTATGCAAAAGGGGCTGTGTACGATCAATTTAGTTGTCACCATCAACGTCCACTCTTTTTATGTTCATTCAACCATTGATTCAACATGAAGTGTCAATCATCAACCTGCCTATTTGCAGACATCCAACACTGACGTCAACACGGCAAGTTGAAAACAAGATTGAAAACCAAGTTGACAGTTCTTATGTCTTGTTCATTCCAGTTTTGGAATAATTGGAATTGGTATAAGCAAATTTTCATTAGCTTTTTTTATTAAGAAAACATCAATAATGCTGAGAGCGTGAACGAGACTAGTTTCTCACGGTTTTTTTTCTGCAAAGTTGCGTTTTGCAACCGCAAAACCGCACGAACAACAACAACAACATACTTATACACACTAGCCTGGAAAAATCGATTGCGTTTGCTGAAAAAAAATTCAAGGTTTTCATCGATCAGACAGTAGGTACATTTTTATTATTATTTTTGTTCTCAAAAATACTCATTCGACGACCCAACACTGGAAAGAAGGAATGTAACGTAATCCAATTGAAATGTTTACGAAAAATGGGGTGCTATTTTCTTCTGGACTTTGATGACATCATAAATGGCACGACCGTCGGATGTTGTTAATATGGAAAATGATGTTTAACAAAAACAACCGACGCAGCAGAGCTCTCCCCGACCACGCTCAGAGTCCGATAAAAAGCGTTTTGTTTCCGATAAGAATTTGCTTGACGAGGTGTTTCAGACACGTTCCTCAACTGCCTTTTTATCCGAATTCAAATGGCCTTCGTTCTGTGAGAAAGTGTTACCTACCTTTCTTTATTCATAGCAAACCATTTCCAGAAGTAGGGTGAAAAAGTACAAAAGGGCTTTTTGTCGAAATTTAAATTTCCCGTAAATCTGGCTGAACTAAATTTTTCGTTTCCCTGTATGTATGTGTATATGTGTGTGTTTGTATGCGTTAACCCTTTTGTACCTGCCCTTGAACCCCGGTCAACTTTCTGACAATTATATTACCTATTATTTCCAAGGGTCGTTACCTTATTTTACCCCGAAAAGTGTAAATTTCAGTGAAAACCGCATTACAAAGACCTGCTACTATTGCTCTCGTTAAAGCCACAAAATTTTTCAAGGGACCGTGAAACTACCTTTATTTTATTTAAGTATTTTTTTTTCTTATTGTGAACGTTCAATTAAATTCCTCAAAAAAGGGTTAGAAAAGGTAAAAAAAATGTATTTTTCAATTTATACGAAAAAAGAATCAAATTAAGCCCTTTGAAAATTTCTCCTCGCCTCCTTCGATTGACGACGGAGCGCCCCTGACGGGGATCGGATTTCGCAATTTTCGACGCTCAAATTGAATTCCCGGATCCAACAAGCAATCATTTAAAGCTTAATGGGTCAGAAGGAGCTCCCCAAGGGAACCGTGACATCAGTTGCTATACCACAATCTGTAGTACAATGTTAAAAAAATTATATAATTACACACACTCTGTGACAAATACCATATGTAATAGTGTACACCTATGTATATATGATATATTCACTAGTTTTACTATACTACTACTGAAACAGTTTGTGTGAAATATTTTAAAAAATAAGACTAAATTATGAATTGGCAACATTGGATGGTTGTTTTTCTAATTTATTTTAAAATCTAGCCAATCTATGATTCGTTTTATGTGCATTAACAACGATCTTCAAATCATCAAAAAACAATTAGTTGTCAAAAGAAATCAGTAAAATCTGTATTTTTTTTTAAGTGACGCAGTAGATCTCTATAATTGAATCGTTTAGCGTCATTAAGAATAATTACTTGACGGAAACGAATCGAGAATCCCTAAGGGAAGGGGTGGAGTCCCACATTGGGAGCCATTATTATCAATCATCCCATCAGCCATATGGAAAAGCATCAATTAAGCGCTCTGCTCCCATTTAATTTTAATAAGCCGTGCTCTAGAAACATGTTTTTCGGGTCGTATTAGCTAAAACATGTTTCGCGTACTGTTTTATTTTTTTTAATATTAATCACCGGCACCGCGCACTCAGAAGCCATATTAGCATAGTTGGTACGAAGTCACATAAAAGTACAACATAATTAATGTGGTTACGCGTCCAGACCGGACTGGACCCAATATTAGTTAGCCAGACACGCCCCCAATTGGTCGGGATTGGTCAGAGTAGTTTATTGAACCGCCGCCAGAGGGGATCGATGTCTCGACGCCCCTCTGCCAGGTCCTCGAGTTGCAGTCGATCTTTTACGGTCGTCAAATAACTTCTGGGGTCCGGTTACATTTACTTTTAAACTGATTATTTATCAATCAATAATAATAATAATAATAATATTACTACTATCAAGTTAGCGTGGTTCAATTATACATATTGTTTACAAACAATTGGGTGTAGTGAATTACGTATTCGAATGTAGTGCTCATCAAGTGATCTGGGACAAAAAAAACAGCGTTGTTCTCGTGGTGGTGGTATCAAGAAAATGGTGACTTTAATGCCCTGCAATTATTTGAATACGCAAAATTCGAGCAGGTGCACCATGATTGATAAAATGTGCGAGCCCAAGGTAAGCGACCAAGATCAATAGTGTTTCGATCTGGCAAACTCGGTGGCCGGGACCCTTTGAAACATCTGAAACGGATAAATTATCTTGAAAACTGGGAAGAGGCACATTTCCAAAATTGATTTACGAGGGTCGAATATTTTTTTCACATGTTTCGTTGATAATTTATTGTCATCACCGGCTTTATTGTTGGTTGTAGTAGCAACTCCTCAATAAATGAACATTTTTTCCAGGTTAAACGGGCCCGAACGGATGCCGCAGATTCATCAGACAGAGATCGGTAAGTGACAGACATTTTCAATACAAATAAAGCAACAACAAAAGAAAAAAGTGCCAAAAACACACTTTTCGTGAAAGAAAAAAAAAGAAGAAGCGTCAGGTAAAAGCGTTTCATACGTTTTTCAAATGGATCCTGTAAAAGAGGGTCCCTCCATTCATTCACTCACTCATGCTTGTTGATTTATTTTTAAAACGTGTTTATTTAACTAAAGGTGTGTTTACACACACATATACGCGTTTTGACGTCAACGCTTCAAGAAATTTAATTTTATTATTTGGCAAGCACTGTACAATATTTATATTTGATGGTACATATGCAAGTAACGGAACGCAAAATCTACTTGTCATTTTGTAATCTTTACAATTTCTTTCTTATAGACTTGCAATTTCTATCACTGAGGAGAGTGCTTAAAAATGATTCCGAATACAAAATTCGTAGTTTATTTTATTTATTATATAAGAAATCAACTAGACCACTGAAAAAAGTTATAGATAGTCTAAACAGATATCGCATGGAACCACACAAATCAGAAAATCAGCAATTAAACAGAGAAAAAGGAAAAGAACAACTAAACCATTAGTGAAACACTGACTGGTGATTGCTGAGAGACAAAAGTGTTTAGGGTCGCGCAAAACAAAAGAATTGACACGTACAGCACATATTAGGCGGCGTAATAAAATTTAAACAAAAACAATCAGTATGTATGTATATGTATATGTGTGTGTGGTCCGGGGCCAAAAGCATATAAGGTCATATTTAAAAAAAAAGGCAAAAGAGAGTGGCAGTCATAAAAAAACGAGATAACGATCGCTACTTCTTACAGCAAGAATGCAGAAATGTTGAATAATTTTCATAATTTCCTCGTAGTGTCTTATTAAAACTACCATTACCATATTTGTTTAAGAAAAAAATGAGTAGAGCATGGTGCATTCGCGTTTTTTTTTTTCATTACACACCCGGTGGTCTAGTACTCGTGTATGCAATTGGAACAATGCGATCGAAAAATATTTATATTAAAATGAAGAACTAAAGGAAGAAGAAGAAGAATCAATGTGCCCCTATTTCCCTCTGTGCTCGACAAATCTCCCGGTCCTCTCGTGTCGTTTTGTAAACTTCGTGGTAAAACAAATGGGCTTCGATACCGATCAACTACACGGAACACCCAGCGAGTCAGGTGTGAGATGAAAAATAATAAAAAAAAAACAGAAAATTTATTTACGGCGAATTCTGTTCTTCGTCCCGTTTTGTTGCGTTTTCATCTTATGATTCACGAAATTGTATGAAAATAATATTCATTGGAATTGTTTTAGCAAATGGAGATCCAACTGCTCATTGACAAGATTCAAGAGTATGATTTGAATTTATTTCCTGTTGAAACTGAATAAGAACCACACTACACACCCGATTATACTCTATGTGATTTATAATGAAAAATATTGAAAAAAATACAGTAGCACAGCACGACTGGCAAACACTACGCCTTCTTGCGCTTCATTATGACGATGTCATAAAATCATACGACAGTAATAAAATCATAATAATTTGACTGGGGAGAGTCATCCAACCAACGAGATCCCTAATCGGGCATTAATTTTTATGCGAAGAAATCACGTTTGGAGACAACCGATTAAAGCCATGGGGGGGAAATTTCAAACGAAAAAAAAATGAAGATTAATTGTTACCAACGTGGCAAACGTGCGATTTGTTTTATTTAATTTTTTTCATTAGAAGACTAGCGAGAATTAAAAATTGTTGTTGTCCCATCGATTGACGATCCCGTGGACAATCTTATTGTACATCAAGAAAAAGTTATATCGAAATTTTCAATCTGACCGTCGGTCGGGGGACACAATTTATAACACGCCACCTCCATACATTAACTTAACTAATGACCCCGTGTCAAATACGGAGAAATTTCAACGCTTTAAAATATTTTAAGTATCCAATATTCACACCGTACAAAAACGGTCGTCCAGAAAATTTATGGATTATCGTTCCCAGTTCGGACGTTTTACGATTGTATTAACAATAGTAATAATAATAATATTGATGCCAGTAACCGAGTGTGGTGGCCGAATTATTTTCCAGACATATGACCATGTGAATATATTTTCTTTTCAATGAAATACACGTGGCGACGGGGAAGCAATATGCATTCTACACTTCAAACCTGGCTAAGACCTAGGCATAATGGCCTGTTCGTTGTCGTTTTGGAGAGGTTTCACACCCGCTTTTACTGAAAACATGTTTTTTGGGGGTGGTACCAACAGAACAAAAGGGCTTCCTGTGTCGAATATAAGGGCCTCTTAAGCCGATTAATGCGCATCCCCACGTGACACTCTATAATCTGTTCGTTTCGGGCATTCATTTTTGTGCGAATAATAAGAGATTATTTATACCGTCTAGTTAATAGAGCTTTCACGAAATCGTCTTAACATGTCAATTATAATTTCGAAAAAATTTAAAAAAAAATTAATAATTTCATCTACATATACAGAAGAGATGAGGAAACAATTTCAAAATGTAGTTAAAAACCTTTTATTAGAACTGATTTGGTCGTTGGCATCCCTGAAATGGTCGTTCGAAAACAAATGAATAAACATCTATTCATTGACTGTAATTATTACTAATTATTACACATTATACGAGGGTCACTCTGTATAATTTGAAATACATTCAGATCATAAATTTGCCGTACTTTAATATAATAGCACATACATATAATCTAGTTACCGCTGGACACGATAGCCACGATAACCAAAGTGTAGCGATTGTTAATTTTTTAAATATAAATTTAAGTTGAATAATATTTTAGAGTTTTCATTTCTTATACATTTTTGACGTGGACTAAATAGAAATCAAAGTCTGGATCGACATTGAAAAAGATAACTTTCAAGGGCCACTAGTTATAGATGCTCTAGGAAATTTAATGATGAAACTAGGGAAGGTAAATGTAGTGCTAACGAGCTGATGAATGAAGAGCAGCAATGTATCTGCAATATGATTCTAAAGACATTAAAAATTAATTCAGCTGGATACAGTACATAATGGCTGAACTTAGAACGCACAGCAAGTTGATTTCCAAAATTGTAATTGATGAAAAGTCTGCATTCAATTTCATAACACAATCGCTGGTTAAAGGTTATATACCTACATATATCCGTATCCCAGAACAAAGAGGTACTAAATCTAAAATATAAATTTTACAGGAGAAAAAAAAAAATTATTTAAATTGCATTATGTGGGCCCTAACCTGTTTTTTTGTATGTAATGTAGTTTTTATCCTTCGTGATGTATGTATTACTTTAGACGTAATACATGTAATATAAAGAAATCCGAAATTAAATTAAAAAAAAAATATGGAAAGTGAAATTTGGAACTTAGTACCCTTTTGCTCTAAAGCAGTGTTTCCCAAACTTTTGACATTTGTGTACCCTCATTATAATTTTCGTACCCCTTGTCAAAAAAGACATTAAATTAATTTCAAATCAATATTGTAATAATATACAAAACTCAGTGAAAGACCATGTAACAGTAAAGTTAACGTAAAGTTTTATATTTAATTTCTTTTTAAATTCAACTTAATGAGAAGGGTGAAATTGTTCATATTAAAATTGTTATAAAATAAAAATTAAACTATTTTTGAACAATTTTTTGTCAAATAATGACAAATGTTACAAATGCCAAATTCGTACCCCCATTAGACAGTTCCCGTACCCCTAAGGGTACACGTACCACACTTTGGGAAACACTGCTCTAAAGTACGGATATGATGCATTCATAAATTATGAACCGATGCCAATATCACTCAGAAACAATGGTCCATGAAAAAAGTTTTTCTTGATAGAAAAGAATTAATTGTTGAAAATTAATTTTGTTCACACTAGAAAAGCAACACACTTGCTACTAACACCACTAAGTGTTTACCTGACATTCTTAAAATTCTTCAAATTAAAAGACATCTGGCTTCATCAGGATAATATCCCATGTAGTAGTACGAATGACAGTGGTTTACTTGAACCAAAATAAAGTTAAAAGCATAGAGCAGTCTCCTTATTCCCCGCATTTAATTACAATATGTGACTTTTGGCGATTTTTTGCATAGTTATAGGAATATAGGAATATTTGACGAAATTTCCTGTAAAAATTATATTAAATTGCCTATTTAATGGATATTTTAATAGTGCGCAACAAAAAATGATTGCCTTATGACTCATAGAACACTCAATTAAACAAATATATTGAAGTTAAATGATATTATTTGCTTCGTTTTTTTTTTTTTTTGTTTTTCAATATTTTCAGACTGACTCTCGTATATGTTCAATGTCAAAACACGACCACCTCATTTAACAACAGACAAATCGATTTTAGTGGGATCAATAAGAAAAATCCGGTAAAATAAAATAGAATGGCTCCGGTGTGTTAAGACGTGTCACTTATGGGTTAAGATATCGTCGCCATATTATCGTTTGCAGCTGGGATCAGTTTATTATGACGTTCATACACTTTTTCATCGGCCAAGAAAAAGAAATCCTTTTGCGATCGGTTTTTTTGATTTATTGTCGTAAACAATGAAAACTATTCGTTTGAAGATTGAAATATATTTACTAATAAAAGTTAACGACGCCACTGACATGAGACAAAGAGAAATTTACCCTACACCAAAAAAAAAAAAGTTATGCTATACAGTGTGTTTTAGAAAGCAAAGCGCCAATTTAAATAATATGAAAAGTGTCGTGCAAATTGCGCGGAAAATTTAAATACTTACATAAAACATTTTTATTTGTCAATTTAGAATATACAAGGTGATTTGAAAATGTGGTGCTCAATTAAAAAAAAAAAAAAAAAATGAGACGAGCTAAATGTACTCGAAGTAAAACACCTTTAGAATAACGTGTTTTTCATTAATGGCAGTACATAAACGGGAAACGAGTTAACAAAAAGAAAAAGAATTTCTTTCCGATGTATTTCTGTTTGGAAATTGACAGATGCAAAACGCCTGCTAACTAATTACCGATATAATATAATCACAAAAAAAATATTCGCTTTAAATATAACGCCGGCCATTGTCTAATCCAATAATCACTTGAATTTGAATTTTTGCGCAATGATCTTTCCGTGCTGGTCAACGTGTCTAAGATAGAGACAAAAGAAAATTTTCACGTGGGGTGGTCTCTATTCCGAGCCGAGGGAGGTCCAACCACGCGTATGTGACAAAACAAGCCAAGATCGATCCGGGCATTGAGGACCTGTCCGGTAATTGTCCAACCGAGCGGTAAGCGTTCTTACGACCGAATTAATTTTCGTTCAAGTTGAAGTTTTTGAACGGCAAAGGACCCGCAACACGGTTCGAAGACAACCACCCATCATCTTCTTTTTCCAATCGTCTCTTGTTTTTTTTTTATTCCATCCACAATTCCTTGATTTCGATAAGAATCTATTAAGGCCCGCTAAGAAAAACAAACAAAACGAACGTCGAATAGTAAATATATGAGCCTGATTTAGAAAACAAATAAACCAAATGGACGTATCCATGAATGGAAGCTATTATTTACTATCCAGAATAGTGCATTTATTTACAAACGACTTTTCTCCATCGACTCATTGTTTTGAATTATGACTTTTCTTCTGACAGTGTGAGAACTGAAAATGTGACAAATGGGTGTTTTAAACGAGGAACATAAAGATGAAAAGGCGCAGCAATAATTACGAAAATAAAACAGATAAAGAGAGGCGAAAGGCGCTATTCGAGCAACACATGTAGACAAATGACAATCATTGACGAGTCAGGGCAGGCTTGTTTTATATGGAAATAGTTTAAAAACTAACTTTTACGTGAACTACATATTTCTTTTCGATCAATTTCTTTAAATTCTTTTTCGTGATTTTTATTAATATTTAAATAATTTTTTCAAAAAAAAAAAAAATTACAAAACTTATCCCGGATCTGTGTCTCGCAATACAAACAGTAAAAACTCAGGAAAGAATTCGAAAAGCAACAAAACTGAAACCATAACGGCTGTTTGCAGGCGCGTTTTATGGAAATTACACTTGAAAAGGCTTGGGATGCACAATAATCATTTACCACGGCTTCTCTTGCTTTAATTTTAACTGTTTTTATTCGAAAACAATCCATTAGGATAGGCCCTCTATCTGTTGCTCATTAGAACGAACCGGGTGCCGGAGAAGGACCCTTGCCGGGCTCTTATTGTTAGAGCCGTTTTGTAAATACAATACATACGTACTTCAAGAGAAAGAACAGTCCCAATGTTGTCACATAAATTTGTTCTTTCAAATTTCAAAATATATACGTATTTTTCGACAACATTGACAACCATTAAACCTATTTTAGCAATACAATGAAATATTTTTCCGACATTAGTATTATATAATTTTCAACGATTTGACAACACTGGCCATAAAGGGCAGACGGTAATACTTTTCGAGTGG
This sequence comes from Hypothenemus hampei, assembly GCA_013372445.1. NCBI lineage: Eukaryota > Metazoa > Arthropoda > Insecta > Coleoptera > Curculionidae > Hypothenemus > Hypothenemus hampei. The sequence continues at coordinate 4,136,345 of JABRWK010000001.1, read as the reverse complement.
AAACACATCGGAGACGTACATACGTCACACCCAGCCAACTTGTCAACCATCCTTATGGGTAGACTGTTTATTTACGCGCTTCTGGTTTGTTTTTATCCTTCTTTTAATCGTACAATTTTTAATATGATTGTCGCCTAGCGTCATAAACATATGTATTAATTTTTTCATAGGTCTAATCCGACATTGCCAAATTCGTCTTCTCTTAAAACCCAGTATGAAGTCTCACAGTTGAATGGCATCGAATCAATTCTAGACAGTTACGACACACATAAAATGAATAATAAATTAGAGCGCAAAAATCCGTTCACTTTTTACGTCAATGATTTCACCCGCACTCATGGTACTCTTTGTTTTTCATTCTATCCATCTTGCTTGCGCTCGTGTCGTTTTTCCTTGTCGTCGACCATCGAGCACGACCGTTCCAGGAAATTTATGTGTTCAGTCCTCGCTCTGTCCAATGTATAATACCCGATTCCTGGTATTTTCTTGTCGTGTTGGCCGGTCGCATTTTTGTCATTTGACGGGCGCAAACCATGCAGAACGAATGCCAGAAACCAAGACGGAGACCGAAAACGCCTCTTAATTATTTAAAACAGTGGAAAAAAAGAAGGCTGATTTCCTTAATAATGAAGAAAATTTATTTTTTTCTCACTGTATTCTTTTGTTAAAAAAAATCAACTTACACTCTTGCAGGTGGATATCGGTTGAAAAGCTCAACGATTTACGAACTGTAAACGGGCAACTCATCAGTTTACGCCCCTGATTTAATTACAGTGACGGCGGAAAAAACCTCAACCAAACGACTCTCTAAATAATAATAAATCTGTCAAATTGGATGTCTCATAATACCAACGATTAACGATAGTGTCGTTGATGTGTTGTTTCAGGATATTCTTTGTTTCATAGCTTTCCGGACTTGAACGGAATGTGAAGTTTTGTTTTCATGACACGACTCAATCGTTTCTTTGAATCGATACTAAGTTTTCATTGAGGAAAACATTGTTTCCTAGTTTATTTTCGCCTTTAACAGTGTTGTAAGTATACTCGAAGGATATCGGTTACTCACACGCGAGTTATCCAGATTAAATTATATCGGATCGAGTGTCAATTTGGCACGTGAACGGGGCCATTCAAAGGGGTTAATAAACTTGCCGCAATATCGATTTACTTTGTTGCTGGATAAGGGTGGCATTAGGAAATTTTCATTGCACCGGGTATACCACTTAGGATCCTTCAGTATACAGGGTGTATCACAAATATTAGGAATTTCTCTTTTCCAGATAAAAATTTGCCCAAAATACATTCTCAAACGCCACTTGCATTGAGTTATTTCGGAGAGAGGCAAAAGTAAAATTAACTCGTCAACGTCGAAAAGGTGACGGCTGAATGGTAGTTTTTCGTTTTAGTTAAAATAAAAACCCATTAAGCTGAGACAACAAGTGTCGGTCGTGGTTAATGGCGTTCCGACTGTGCACCAGCCACCACCACTACCACCAGCACCATCTTCGTCGTCATCATCATCATCATAACCATCGTCCCCACGACGGCCATTTGGCCGGCACATGTTCCACACACATACACACACTCACACACATATATATTATTTTACAGTGTTGCCGTTCTGTTTAGCAATTTAAAAAGTCTATATTTTTTATTTCATTTACATACAGACTGACCGAACCGGGACCGATTTCCCCGCAAAGCGGACACACATCCAGTTCCTGTGGATCGCCACCGTCGAACGTTAACAACAATGCTAATGATCATTTAACGGCTCCCCACTGTTTTGCCGCCGTCGGATGGCCCTTGTTGGATGCTCAAGGTATTAATGTTTTCTATGAATTTGTTTTAATCAATGCAAACAATATTTTTTCAGGCGTAAAAAGTGAAATAAAATCGCCCGGATTGGCGGAATCCGAAGTGGCGGCCGCCCTGACCGCTGCACATCACCATCAGGACGTCGTAACAGCGACGGCGCCTTTCTACGGGGCGTCGCCGGCAGATATTAGCGCCGTGGCCGCCTACGACAAGGATTATCCACAGGCGTACGCTCAAGCGCATCAGTATTATAATAGGTAAAAGAGAAAATGGTGGAAATTTTATCCGGAACGTTCCAGATGTTCAAAGAATTGATGATTAGCATTTTTTATTCGCTTATTTGGCGAGAGAGTGCCTCTTGTTCTTTTGTTTCCCTCGTTCCCATTAAATTATTTTCAAAGCAACGTTTGGCTTTCGAACCTTCGAATGCCTTTTTTCAAACATTTGACGTCGTTAATTATCGCGTTTCTTTTTTTTTTTTTTT
>JABRWK010000001.1:4057089-4126357 GCA_013372445.1 Hypothenemus hampei | reverse complement strand
ACGTCGTTAATTATCGTCGTTCTTTTTTTTTTTTGTAGGAAATGTAAACAGGGACATCTGTGTACCATCATTTTTGATTCTTTTTACAATTCTCGATTTGTTATCCAGAACCCATGACGGTCAGTTTAATGTTGTTCATAATGAACATTTCCAGAATTTTATTTTTAAGGAAAACCTATAATTCTGGTAACCAATACTGAACTGTAATCTGTCTAGAACAGTGATTTTGCGTGCCAAACTCATAAAAATTGAAAATGTCTTAGAAATACATTCTAAATATTTACTTGAAGAGGAAAAGTTTTTCAGACATAAACAGTCATTCTTAACTGTGGTACGTCCATAATTTTATTTTAATTGTTTTACATCTTTACAGAGTGTTTCCTAATTGAGTACCGATATTTCAGAGAGCAATTTCTTATTTTATTTCGAGAAAAATTGCTATAGATAAGAGGTCGAAACTTATTCGTTTTTGAAATGGAGGATTGAAATATTATTTTTCATCTTTTTTTTTTGTTTAATTTATTTTCTACATTTTTCTGGGCAGACGATTCAAAAAGACATGCGGTATGACAATAAAATCTCTCAGATGTGTTGTTATAGTAGTTTGGTACAATTTACAGTGATATAATTTTTGAGTCGCCACTAATTTAACCCATCCAAACTTTTTTGCACCGCGCCACTGACATTCAATAGTATCATATTGGATTTATTTGTGCTTTTAGGAAATGATTCCCATTGCGTTTATGGTTATCCGAGGCAGTTTTCAACTTACTTTCGAAAATAACCGTCAATGCTCTTCAATTTTTTTTCAGGCTTTAACTCAAGTAGGCTAAACTAATAGTGACTAAATTGTTATAAGGCCTAGGCGTAGAGATGTTATTTTTTAATGATTTAAATTTCATTTTTAATGTTTATATTTCAAATAAAACCCATTTTTCAACTCATCTTTATATGAACTTTTCTTCTAAGAATATAACAAGAAATCATCCGGTGGAAAATCGGCACTCAATTAGGAAATACCCTATATAGACCATAGACAAATTAAAATAACTAATAATAAATATGTGTAGTAAAATATAATTCCATCAGGCTGTCCGGTTCCAGTCATAGTCATAGAGCTTAGCAGTCTGGCAAGAAGAGATCCCGAACTTTATACGTTTTATATGTCTATGAAAGCACCTTGAAATGACTTTTTATATCTATGATGCTCATGATACTTTATAAAATCAGATAAAACATATTTGAGAAAAAAAAGCTTTAAAAACCATTCAATATTTTCTCGTAACTTTAAAATCTAATATTTTTAGTATGCATCAAGCTTACGGCAGTTCCAGTTCAGCGGCGGCTCCGTACATGAATTCTTCTTCGTCAAGCCCGTTCTACAGCAGCTCCACTTACGCATACTCGACTTTGGGGCCGTCCAGAAGTCTAAATGCTTCTTGTAAAGGATCAGGTAATACTAATAATTTTAAGTTGCAATGAATGACTAAAATTTCTTAAATTTAGGTTACATTTCGGCACCTTATGGATCTCCTGCTAGTGCTTTTGGAGCTGCGACAGTTCAAACAGGTCAATATTCACCATACGCCTATGCCGGCTCGAGCAGTGGCGCAACATCGGGTTTTGGACAGAGTTTTTCACAGGTTTATTTTTACACAACAAAAACTGATAGTTATATAATATTTTGTTTATAAACAGGGGGTCGATTATAGTGCTTACAGTTCCACATACACGGACACTCAAACGTCGCAATACGCGGGCAGTTATTATGCAGCCCAATCTTACTCACCTTACGTGAGTTCGCCGAGTTCCAGTGGTAGTGTAAGTACATCTACTTACCAATTGGCAACTGGAACCCTTTCAGGTAACAACTTTTTTCCTATTTTACTCGAAATTTCGCCAGTTAACGCGGCAACTTGTAGCAAGGGTACCAACTTAAAGTTCTAGTCATTTTAGTGTTTTAGGGATTGTTTTAAAAGTTCCTGAACTGGAATGGCTAGATGTCATAGAAACAAGCTGCCACTGTATTTTTAAAAATGTCTACTAAAATTACTCTTATTTATTACAAATGCTAATTAAATAAAACATCAATGGATGGTATGGAACCTTATTTTCTTTTAATATGTACATGAAAAGGGTTTAAGAAGATTAAAATCATTTAGAAGAACTGTCAAATGCGAGAATAGAGAGCCTAACCTCAGTTTTTTAAATTCAAGGAAAGTTTTTATAATAGTTTAATCTCCTAATAAAATGTCTTATGAATAATTATTATGCGTTCAGTACTGTGTCCCTACAGCGATACTAGCGATTCAGATGATGATGGTAGATTTAAAATCTTAAAAGTAAACTTTAGAAATTTCTATAAAATTTAATTCGATCTTTTACAGAAAGCCCCTCCAATGGTATTGGATCGTTAAACGAAAGTTCCACATCACCGTTAAAAGCTGATCCTAGTACCAGAAGGACTCGGGAACCTTCAACTGGTTTAGGTGTTATCTCATCCTTTAAAAGTAAAAAATGTAATTCAATTTTGTTGTTGATTTCCAGGTGAAAGCAGAACGAGAGGTAGAGGTCGACGAACGAATACCGTGTCTCCAACAACTCCAGAATCAAAAACTGATCGGGTGTTTATATGGGATCTGGATGAAACAATAATAATATTCCATACCTTATTAACAGGAAGTTATGCAACCAAATACCACAAAGTAGGTGCCTTTTTCTTTGCAACCAATAAGTAATTTTTTAACTCATTTAATTTAAGGATGCTCAAAATGTGGTACAGTTAGGCTTTAAAATGGAAGAAATGGTTTTTAACTTGGCTGACACACATTTCTTTTTCAATGATATTGAGGTAAGTATTTCCGGTATAATAAATAATTGTTGATCTTAATTGTTGAATGGCTTCATTATAGGAATGCGATCAAGTCCATATAGATGACGTTTCATCTGATGATAATGGTCAGGACTTGACAAATTACAATTTTAGCACGGATGGATTTCATGCGGCCTCAACCACGACGGGCGGCAGTGGCAATTTATGTTTGGCAACGGGCGTTCGAGGGGGCGTAGATTGGATGCGAAAGCTCGCCTTTAGGTATCGAAAAATCAAAGAGACATACAACAATTATAGAAACAGGTTTGTTCTCACGTAAACGCTACAAATAAAAAATGCGTTTTTAATCATTTTTCTTTTAAACAGTGTGGGCGGTTTGTTAGGTTCAAATAAACGCGAACAATGGCTCCAGTTACGACAAGAAATTGAAGCGGTCACAGATAATTGGCTTACTTTAGCCAATAAATGTTTAACATTGATCAACTCGCGCAGCAATTGTGTTAACGTTTTAGTAACAACAACGCAGCTGATTCCGGCATTGGCTAAAGTATTACTATTTGGATTGGGTAACGTGTTTCCGATAGATAACATTTATTCAGCAACCAAAATAGGTAAAGCTATTAATTTCAATTGTTTCTTAAAACAATCATTTCATTTGCTTTTTGTTTCTAGGTAAAGAAAGTTGTTTTGAACGTATTGTGACCAGATTTGGACGGAATTGCACTTACGTAGTGATTGGCGACGGGCAGGACGAAGAAGCGGCCGCAAAAACATTAAACTTTCCATTTTGGCGTATTACCAGTCATACGGAAATAGCTGCCCTGTACAACGCCTTGGATATGGACTTTTTATGATTGATCTATGGTGATATTTTTGTCGTTCGTGTCCATTGTAACTTTATGTAAAATTTGTATTATATTTATTTTGTTTTAACAGTCGATGTTTCGAATATTCCTAATTAATTTCATACACACCTACTACATTTTATATTGAAATAGGCCATTCGTTTTGTAGGTTGACTTTTTGTTGAATGTTGATTAAAGAAACTTAGTCCAAATGCAATTATAGCTTGCACGTCCTGTTGATCGATTTATTCCTTGTGCAATGACTTATTACTTTTTAAACAACTACAAAACCCAGTGATGTGTATTTTTTAGACAGCTCCCCGACGTCCCCCCAAAATAGGTTTACATAGTTTTAAGTTTTAAATGTTTGTTTTGTACTGAATATTACATAAAGAAGTAAAAAGGCAATGTACCAAAACAATAATTCCTAATTGTAATTATAATTTTGTATTATAGACAGAGCAAAAAAACGAAACGTTTTATTATAAAAAGAATATAAATATGAAATAAGAAAAAATGCAAATATATAAAATGTGTAGTTTAATTAGAAAAACTTAACACCTTGATCCTCATCAGTTAAAATCAATTCACATTTACGATCTTTTTCTAAAACTTGTAAAACCTTAATCAAAACTTCGTTTTGGATTTCAAAAAACTCTTGGTCCTGAACATCGTCACCATGTGCTAATTCGTACAATGTTAAAACAGAGTTTTGCAAACCTCTAGCTTGTATATAATTATATATCATTGAAGACCATTCCTCTAATGTATGCCAATAAATCTCCCAACGATGTTTCAACTGTAACCAATCTAATCCTTAACAATTAGAAAAATCAATTAAATAATAATACCTTATCAATGGGATTGGCATGTCCACTTTTCTGCAGCTCGGACAACAAAGACACTATTACACTTTGATCCAATTTACGATTAATATTAGAATTGTGAAACAAAGCAATATTTCCAGCCTCCCTTACATCTAGAACATACAATTTGGAACGTTTGCAGTAATCTAAAATTAGTGTTTTCCATGCTTGGACTTGTTTGGCACGAGTTTCTGGATTCGGTTGCAACGTGAAAAATGGCGGAAAGTTATATTGCCAGGGCCATTCAATATCTACTTCACCCATTTTTTCTTATTTCAATATTTACATTTAACTCTAAGTTTACTCTTACCATAACCTTAAAATTCTTCTTATAAATAATCCCATGGCTATTCAAACATGACTACAAATGGTAACGATAAATCGATATCGATAAATATATAAAACAAATCGATATTTTTTTGACATGTTGATTAGTTGGTGTTGACAACAGTCATACATCACCGCGTTTATTGTAAGAGCCATGTCGTCATTATCACGTATTAAATTTAATAGAATAAGAAAGTAATATAGTTAACAGGTACTAGACATAGGCCTGTTTATTTTTCAATCGATCTATTCATTTAAATCTTCATCTATTGATCGACTGTAATATACTACATATTCCCCTATTGAAAAATTTAATAAGAAAGTTCTGTGAATCACTCACAGCGAGAATCATTAGCTTCATTTAGCCCTCTATTTAAGCGAATTTTACATTAATGTTGTTAAATGTAGAATCAAAAATTGCCCACAACCTATTTGCAGTTCAAGTACTACAACAGCAGTTGTGATTTCTTGCAACAAGGTATGACTCAATCCGTTACGGTTTTTAAGCCCTTTTTTTGAGCAAATGAACTTCGGCTTCATTTCAACTCTTAATATTTTTTCATGTAATGTTTGCTAGCAGTTACTAAAGAAATATAGCAACCTTTATGCAAGCCAGACGATATATTTTTAAATATATTTCACAATTTAATCAAGTCATTAACATAGTTACTCTTTTAAATTTTTCAAAATTATTAGATCGAAAATTTCAATGATGTCAATTTTTATATTGATTTTGATCGTTCTTTGTGACTTGTGATATTATTTTTTATTTAATTTTGTTAAACAAAATTCTAGATTATATGTAGATTTTAATATTACCTAACAATATAATATTAAAATTTATATGTATTATACATATTAATTCTTACATAAGAAATGGGATATTTTTATAAATCTGACAACGGTGTGATTGTTGATAGATGTAATGTATATTTAAAATTGTATCGTCCGGCCTAAATCATTTAACACGTTCACTGTCCAAAACCCCATATACGGTGTCAGACCATATGTTTTTTGTAAATCCTGTGAACCGTATGTGGTTCATTTACCCTAATTTGTGAAACATTTTAAATAGGATTTAGGAGTATAAAACGAAAAATGTGAAGTGGACTCTGTTTAAACCCCAATAAGGTTGTATGTTGTACCAGGATTGGGTCATGGGACTTACATCATAGGAAACCTCCGTGAGTTATGTTATAAAAATAGAATGTATAAAATATTATAGGTATATTATATTGGACTGCTGAATTGTGGTTGGCAAATAACTTGAGGACAGTGAACGTGTTAATTCAGAACTTATGATTTTTCCCAACTTTTTATAGCAATTTTTCTCGGAAATCGCCTAATTTATGTTGAATCGATATTTGTTAGCGATATACAGTGTGTTCCGTAATGATTATCAAACATTTTAAGATCTGATTCTACACAGAAAAATAATGAATGGTAATAGGTCATATAAACTACCTATGTATATTGGTACTAAAAATGCTCTGTTATNATAATAAATGTCTTAAAAATAAAAGTTTTTGAAATTTTATTATACAAGCAAATCTCTTCGATTTAAAACTACAAGAATGGATATATCTTACCATCTTTTTCCCAAGTTTTTCTGGGGATTTTACAGAACTAAACCAGCGAGTGCAATCAGTTAAAGAGAAACTACCACAGTGAAAGGATAAGAATCGCCCTTGAACACTAACGTTGAAATGATTGAACGCATGTCTTGTCGCGGTATTTGTAAGCGTTGGAAAAATCATTGATACAGAAATAATTACAGTTAAAAAATTAGAAAATACCCATTTAACGACGAAACATTTAATTGATATATATATAAATTTTTGTCTACAGGTTCACATTTTAACAAATTCTCCTTCTTTCAGTATGTTTGGCATTAAAAAATTACATATTTCATTAAATATTACAAATTACTCTCAAAAGAAAAATCCAGAACAAATATATGTAACTCTAATATTATAGAAGTTACGGAAAAAATAAAAACCACATGTAAGCAATGAAATTTATAATTAAAACTTAATAAAATGGCTTAAATTGTAATGACAAGTAACCTAGTAATTGAAACGAAGAAAAAAGTTTATAGATTAATATGTGAGGTTATAAATAACACGTTTGAATTTTTTTTAAGTAAGTGAATTGTAAAGAAAAATGAGTGAAAACACCACGAAAATTATACGAATGGAAGACATTTTAGACAATTTAAAACCCACAGCTGATGATAAAAAGGACAGGTAAAACAAAAAAACATGTATTATGACGTTTTAATTACAGCTCTTTCAATGATTTTTAGCAAACCTAAAAACAAAAATGTGCAAGATCCAGGTGTAATAAAAGGTAAACCGAAATCGGGACGATTTTGGAAATCAGAAAAGACGAAATTTTCATCGATAATAAAAACGAAGGGTTTAAAAAGTTCCTTTGAAAAAAAACAGGCTTTAAGGGAAAAATTGCTCAGAGTAAAGGAAGCTTCAAGGGAAAGAATAGCACAGAAGAAACAGGAAGTAGAAGAGAGAAAGCAAAGGCGACGTGAAAATTTAAAACGACAAGAAGAGAATAGACAAAAAGCGGAAATAGTGCAAGTTATTACCAACACTAAAAAACTGAAAAGAATGAAAAAGAAACAATTGAGATATATTGAAAAACGGGACACTACAGTAGTTTCTAAACAATAAAATATTTAATTTTCCTACATTCGAAAGACTCCAAAGTCAGTATTATTGATTTCCCTGTTTGCCGTAACAGCTAAACTTAAACCAAGCACTTTTCTAGTATCTTTTGGGTCTATTATACCATCATCCCACAATCTAAAAGTTATATCAAGCTATACATATATCCCATTGATTTATTTTTTTCCCATTACCTTGCAGTACTAAAATAAGGAGATCCTTCAGTTTCAAATTTTTCAATAATTTGTTGCTCAAAGTTTTCCTTTTCTCCAGTTTGCCATTTCTTATTGGCCACCTGAGAAAGTACTCCAGCCGCTTGAGCACCACCCATTACAGATATTCGTGCATTTGGCCACATAAACAAAAATCTAGGCGAATATGCTCGTCCACACATACCTAAAAATGAAATTTAAAGAAATTGGACTGGTAACGAATGTAATTTTTAAAAGAAACCATAATTTCCAGCTCCATATGATCCTCCAATCACAACTGTAATTTTAGGAACTTGAGCGCAAGCCACTGCAGTTACAAGTTTAGCTCCATTTTTCGCGATTCCTTCAGTTTCCGCTTGACGACCCACCATAAAACCTACAAAATAATAATTTCTCTAGTTTCTTATCATTATTTAGTGCTTTGCACCTGTTATGTTTTGCAAAAATATTAAAGGTATTTTGCGTTGACAACAGAGCTGAACAAAGTGAGCCCCCTTCAATGCACTTTCCGAAAAGAGCACACCATTGTTGCCTAAAACGCCTACTGTTTTTCCATAAAGCTTCGCAAAACCGCATACCAATGTCTCTCCATACTTTCTTTTAAATTCATCAAACTTTGAACCATCAAATAGCCTTTTAATATACAAGGTGTTTAAATTATTTATTAATTATTAGTTTACTGACCTAGCAATGACCTCTTTCACATCAAAGGGTTTTGTTATATCCTTATTAACAATGCCATATAGATCATCAGGTACATATAAAGGCACCTCAAATTCTTCCCAATAAACATTTGTTTTTTTGCGATTTAAATTTTTAACAACATTTCTACAAATTTCAATGGCATGTTGATCGTTTAAGGCGTAATGATCTGTTACTCCTGACCGGGAGCAATGTAAATCGGCACCTCCAAGATCTTCAGCTGTAATCTGAACATATTTTTCGTAAAACAAAATTTAGTTTTCAGAAAAAGTCACCTCTTCTCCAGTGGCAGCCTTAACTAGTGGTGGCCCTGCTAAAAATATAGTACCCTGTTGTCGCACAATAATTGATTCATCCGCCATGGATGGAACATAAGCGCCACCAGCTGTACATGGACCCATAACAACCGCGATTTGTGGAATACCTTTCGCAGACATATTTGCTTGATTGAAAAAAATCCGTCCAAAATGATCTCGGTCAGGAAACACTTCAGATTGATGTGGCAAATTTGCGCCGCCACTGTCTACTAAATAGATACATGGCAACCGATTTTGTTGAGCGATCTCTTGAGCTCGTAAGTGTTTTTTTACTGTTGCTGGATAGTAAGTGCCTCCTTTGACTGTTGCATCGTTAGCCACTATCATACAGTCCTCTCTAAAAGGGCAAATTAAAATCGCAATAGCTACTTTAAGGAAATTTGAAGTACCCATGAATTTTTCCAATTCCTGTGACAATTCCTGCTGCATTCACGACGTCTTTGTATAAATTATTGGCTGCTAAAGCAGACAGTTCTAAAAAAGCACTGTTTTTGTCGAGGAGAGCACTAATACGATCCCTAACATACAGTTTTCCTTTGCTAGTATGTTTTTGGACATATTTCTCGCCTCCACCCTGTGTTATTTGCAGCGTCTGTTTTCTAAGTGTACCGACAAGTTTGCTCATGTGTTCATAGTTCTCCTATTAAAAACTTTAGAGTAAAGGTTTTATAAATTAAAAAAGAATATTTACCAAGTACGTTTGGGACTGAATATCAGTCTTGTTTTCAATAACACTAAATGATATTTTTCTAATTAATTTGATAAATTTCAGGGGCCTACTAACTGAATAATCTTTAAACAACATTTTAAGAAACACTGAAAGTTGACAAGCTTCAGCTAACAAATAGGGTATTCTTATCAAATCCTGACGAAATGTAATGCTTATTATCAATGTTATACGATAATATTTGAAATTTAAATCGTCATTAAATTCAAATTTGAATCAAAACAATGGGATCTGTACTAGCACCATCTAGTGACGATAATATGTTTCTCTAGTTCTGGAAACAGAAACTGTTAAAAGAGTTTCTAACAATTTCCCAAAAATATTGTTGAGAACTCTCAACCCTGGACTAAAATACGTAATTATTAAGCGTAACATGAGCCATTTCCATTGTGAAGTCCCTGGAAATGTATTTAACGATGAATTTTTTTCATATAAAATTAACTTTTCTTCCACACATTTTTTAATTCATTTCGTAATCTGCCTTTCCTAAAATGTATAGCGAAGATCCTTGAGGAGTTTCACGTTTTCTATCCTTTTTTTTAGGCTGAGCTACACCGACTCCCCCATATATGTAACTAGGACTTTTTGGTTTATTGTGTTGGTTATGGTGTTCAATGGTAATGATATTGTCAAAGTCGACACTTGCGCATTTCTTTGGTTAATCAATTGTCAAAGTGATCTAAATTTGTAATTTTCTCTAAATTTATAGTGAAATAATACCAATTTCCTTATTTTGAAATGATTGGACGTACAAGCCTTTTCGCTAGACAAGCCATCACCAAATTCGTGAGAAACTCTCATGCACATGGCGGTGTACCAGGAGAGGTATGTTCCATTACATAACTGCAATCAAGGAAAAATAATCTCGAAATATTCTTTTTCATAGAATTTGCCGTTCGACCTTCACAATCACTACAAGTTAACTGCTTTATTTATTGTTTTCTTTGGCTCAGGATTTGGCGCTCCATTTTTCATTCTGAGACACCAATTGCTTAAATCTTAAACATTCAATTGGATTGGTAGTTTGTGACTGTCTTATTTTTATTCAATCACCGTCTATTTTAGACTTGTAGCTGTATTACCAATTCAGCCTAGTGTTTCACATAAATTATTCAATAATGATAACAAAATTTGTTAATTAAAAAATAGAAAAATTTGAGTCTGTTCCTTCTTTTCGCAATTCATAGATTAAGATTTGATAAAGTATTCTTTTTTAAATCAAAACATGCAAAGAATTAGAAGAGGTTATATTTATATTTTTTTGTCTATCACAATTATTGTGGGCTCAAAGTATTAGTCAACAAATCATATACATCTTCTTATTACCTATAGAACCTAACCACAAAATGTCCTTCAAACTAGGTGTAATTTTAAAGTTTATTATTGTTTTTAACTAGACCTAGTCTCAAATTCAAATAAAATGTTTCGTTCAAATGATAACTACAGTTCGGATGACTATGGGAGACAAGCGGTCGTTGAAGGTACCCGAGCCCTAGAAAGAACAGGAGAAAGCTTGTCTAGGGCGTATCAAATTGCTGTAGAAACAGAAAATATTGGTAGTGAAGTAGTTTCGGAACTCAACGATCAACGAGAAACCCTGCTTAGAACACGAGATCGTCTTGAAGGAGCCAACCATGAATTGAATCGCACCAGATCGATTATTACCAAAATGGGACGGAACGCTGCATATAATAAGTTTTTGCTTATAATAATAATTATATTTGAAGCTCTTATTTTAGGATTGTTAACATATATGAAGTTTTTCAAAAGTAAACATTAATAAAATATATTGAATTTTATATTTATATTACATTCTCTCAGAAATTCTAGTGGCCATTCCTCTAAGATGACCAAATACTTTCGAAGGGGGAGATCCTAGAATTAAATTGCAAAGAGCTCTCCTGGCAAACTGGATATTTTGAAAACTGCCTAGTATGTGGATTTTTGAGTCTGCCAAAACAATTCTTGTTTTGGTCACATTTTCGATGGTAAATTTCGTTCTGCCTCCTTTACCAGCTAAACGTCCTATTGCTCGTGAATGATGGTCACCTTTCAATGTTTTAACGTCTTTGACTTCAAAAGTTTCTACGAACAAATCATCTAGACGTAATAGAGCCAAGGCATCTTCTACATCAAAACCATAGACAAATGCCTAGAAGTAAAAAATAAAATGTTGCTTAATGAATTATGTAAAACACAAACCTTCACAAAATCGGCAGCCTTCTGGAGGTTGGCTATATCTGGTGTCTGTTCGCACATTTTAATTTCCACATTTCGTGTCGCTAAATTGAACCGAACTTGTAGTTGTAAATATTCCGCTATTGGAGTGAAAATTTTCAACCAATTTTCCTTTAATGGCGCATATCTGTGAGATGGTACAGGAATTTTACGTACATCATCTTTGGTTTCTGAGATTGTACTTTTGGCTTTGAGCCGTTTCGTTCTGGAGCGACGATTCTTCTTATTTTCTGTATTCGTCAAAGGATCAACATCCATTGTATCGGAGTTATCTGATATTTTTCGTCGTTTATTAGATTTGACCATAAAGCTCTCTTCACTAGTATTTAACTCTGCCATTTTTCGTAATTATTGAAAATTAACAACTAAAAACGTAGTAACCAAAACGTGCTACGCTGAAAAATAATGTTAAAATAAAATGTCAATTATATATGTCAACAGCATCAATAGTCATCTGTAGAGCCAGAAACTGGTCAATTTTACAACAATCATCAATAGAAGTGGAATAGCATACATAACCAAATAGAAATTGTCAAAAGTCATATGTCTAATTGGCAGTTGCTTTTGAAATGTCAAAATTTTAAATATTTTAAGTTCATTACAGTTCATTATATATTTTTAGATATGAAAAAAAATGTAATATTCAATTTTAATTTAATGTAAATCAGTTCAGATTTACATGTTGCACAATTCAGTTACTGTTTTCATGGAAAATTCGTTGAAATTGCTTCGGATTATAATCTGTATATTCAGTTTGAAAGTTATGTAATTCCTAAAAAAAGCAATTCATGTAACTTAATTTTATTTTTCGAAGAAAACGATGGACGAGGTTATATTTAAGAGCTCGAGAAACTTGGAAGCACTTCAGGTACAAATAAATTTTTATCATGAAATTCAAGATAACGATTCCCTTTTCTCACTGTCAGTTACAAGCAGGCATTGCCACAAGAAAAGTCAAAGATTTAATTAAATATTGTTCAGAAATCACGCACTCGTTAATATTGCAAGCGTGGAATAGTGATAGATTTGAATATCTCAAAAGTAACTTCTTAGAACTTATTGGTTTTCTAATTGAGGCCACCCAAGATTTGAAATCCAAAATTGATCCAAAACTAATATGGATTCAATTAAGGAGACTGTTTGGAATCACATGTAAGTAGGAAGTCATAAATACGTGGGGAGGATGCAAAGTCTATTTCTGACATCTGGCACTAAATCACATATCTAAAAATATACACATTCGTCCCTTCAACAGTAGCTTAGTATAAGTCAAAGAACGATGTTGAAATTTTTAGGGACCAAACGTGAAATTGGAATAGCCTGTGTCAGTTTTGCATTGGGAACATTTGTTGGATGGGCAATAGCTGTGACAATACGGAAACAACAAAATGCTGTTCGTTATATGGAAGCAGTGCAAATAAATAATTATTTCGGGCCCGAAGTAAGACGATTTAACTCCTCCATTAGCTTCAAATTTGAGTTATATGATGCTTTAAGGTCGCAACAGTAGTAGAAGATGCTCAGGCACCTTACGAATGCGGCGACTATGATGTTTTAATCAATGTTAAAGCCGGCTCAGTGCAAATTGTGGATGCTCAAATTTGTTGTGGTTATGGACGTACTTTAAGAAAGATTTTAAGAGGTTTAGATAAAGTGAGTGTAGTTCAGGTTTCGTTCAAATCGATCTGTAAATGTCATTTCATAGCAATCAGAATTGCCTGTGATTCTTGGAAGGGATTGTACTGGGATTATAACAGATTTGGGAAAAAAAGTTAATCGTTTAGAAATTGGTGATGAGGTCTGGGTAACAGTGCCTTATTGGTCACAAGGCACTCTATGTCAAACTATTTTAATTTCGGAACACAGGGTAATATACCTATTATGTTTTTAACAACATTTTTGGTTAATGTATGATGTCAAAAGGTAGCAAGGAAACCCAAAAATGTTGGTTTTGAAGGCGCTTGCAGTTTACCTTATGCGGGTAGTCTAGCCCTAACTGTGCTGTCTCAGGCCAACATTCACTCTGATAATGCCCCCGACAAACGGTAAAATCTGATTCCAGTTATTATTCCTAATAATTTTTTTATTTTATAAGGTTTTTAATCCAAGATGGTTGCACTCCAGTCGGTTGCGTTCTGATACAACTTCTGAAACATTGGAATGCCCATATAACAACGACCTGTTTTAGAAGAGCGATTCCCGTAGCTAAAGCATTGGGAGCAAAAGAAATTATCAGCATTGATGAAGAGTCAAATGACGAAAGCACTTCTGAAATTAAGACAATGTTTAAGGAACTGCAACTTAGAGGCGAAAGTTATGATGTTATCATTGTAACCAGGCAAAGTTTCCCTCAGTGAGTATAAAATAGAGCTGTTCACCCTGTATGTTTTAGAATCGTTAAATTGAAATGTATCATTTTCGTAGGTTAGACTTGAACGAGTTTCATGAATTCATCAGAAAACAAGGGAAAGTTTTATCGACTATTCCCTCACAATTACGTTCCGATTCATGTAACTTCTTTACTAAATGGCTTCTAAAATACTATTTAAGACTGAAATTTTTATTAGAGGTACTCACTAGAAAACTGATCAAACTGTTATTCTATGGCATCATTGGTTTTTTTTACAGAATATTGCAAATCTATCTGATGTTAAAACAGACTATGATGAAGCCCATTTATGTCATATGACTTTGGATCGTTTAACCGAACTTGTTGAAGAGGGAATTCTGCAAACCGTAGTTGATAAAGTGTTTCAGCCCAAAGATATTGAAATGGCATTGCATTATATTCAATCGCCACAGTCAATTGGCAGTTCAGTTGTCACTTTCAGGTGATAGTAATCGAAAAATTGTGCTCTAAGAAATTATAGAATATCAGGTCTAATAATTGTACTTTATTAGAGATTATTTATACAATTTTATAGAATTATAAATGAAGTTTATATTGTTGAGTATCTTTTGTTTTCCTTCACCAATTTGTCAATATTTAATTAACAAAATGCATCTCCTATTAGATGGCGCTGGCAGCAGTGGTAGTAGGATGAATGATTTGACAGTGACATTGACTTTAAAAAAACATTCCAAATAAAAGTTTCATAAACATTTACTTTTTATGTGTTTAAATTCGAAAAAAATTATAAATTTTTCCGGTCCACATTAGGAAAATGGTTATTTGTTGTTCAGAAAAAGCATTTATGGAAATATGACTTGATTTTTATAGAATTTCTTGATGCCAATTAACCGTCCAGTAACAACAACACCCTGAACATGTCCTCCTCACAATTTCCGCGACAAAACGGCAAAACGGCGAAATTCAGCATCGACGATGCATTTGAAGAAGAAACTGATGAAGCCATAAAAGTCTACGGAAGTACCACTTTGGGGTCCATAAATGGAAAACTGGGCCAAGGAGACTCCATAACTTTAAGTATAGAAAATGGAGGGTAAGAAACGGGAACAGCCTTGTAAATGATCCCGTAATGTTTTGTTTAACTTTTAGGAACTTTAAGTCGGTGACGGATACTTCAAGGGATAGCGACTCATTAATACAGGACTATTATGATTGTTCAAGTGAAGAACACCTTCATAAATCTTGCTTCACTCATCCAAAAGTAAGGGAGAATTGGAGGATGGTACTTGCTGCCACTACTTTATTAATAATTGGTACAGGCCTGCTAATAACGGGTACTTTGACTTTAAGAGAACCCAATTCCGCCCTGCAAGCTTCAGTTTTCTTATTAGCAGGTAAGATTTTTTTAAACAGAAACCATAATTTTTTAAATTGTTTATTTAAGGCTTTATATGTTTTATCCCTGGTGCTTATCATGTGGTCTACATTTACCTTGCCGCTAAAGGTAAGAGGGGTTATCACTTTCATAATTTGCCACTTTTCACTTAAAATCAAGACACTTTCCCATTTAAAAGCTGTATTGTTAATAAAAATTGTAGCAATATTGGGTTACTATTTCACTTTACTTATGTGCACATTGAACATGGGCTGGGGTAAAGATTTTCATACAAAAATGAACTCTTGTGGTTCTATTTCTTGCAATGCAACTGTGCCATTTTAATAGGCTGTTCAAGGGGCATGAGTTTTTCGGGAACCAAAGCAATGCAATTATAGATTTAAGTTTCTCTGAATGTGGATTGAACTTAAGTTATTTTTTAGCATAAAGCCTGTATACTAATAAATATTTACATAATACAGAGACATGTCTTTATTTTCTTTATCAATTTGACAAAAATAGTTGATTCAACCTTTTATTGGACTGAGAAAATCGAGAAAACTGCACNTTCTTCACGTGGTGGCGTTGTAATCAGCATTCACATTGAACGTTATGATTTTTTTATCGTATAAATCAGCCTGGCTTAACTTCACTCACTACTGTTTTTTTTGACGTGAATAGACTGTAGTCCAAAATGACATACACCGTCGTACAAAAAAGTTTTGGCAGTTTTAATGGGTGCTAATGGTCGCCTGTAGCGCCCTGTAGAAGATACACCGAAATCATTTATAAATTTGAATTTCTCCTCTCAAAAAAACCCCCGAATCCGAAATTTCGTGAAATTAGCCGAAAGAGATCGATAGATAAGAAAATGTAATTTATTTTTTCAACTTTAACACCCTGTAGTTTCGTACCGGAGCATTTTTTGCAACATAGTAAATAGCCAAATGCCATTATTTTTTCGTGTAGAATTACATCTCAATCAATACAATCATTACGGAACACTCTATATATCGTCAACAATCAATTATCGCTGTTATTCGATGTGATATATCGATAAACTACTCAAGCCTAAACATACTGTTCCTAAACATTATTGTTTAGCCAAAAGCTCTGATAGCTAATTATCATAAACAACTTTAATTAAAATAATTAAATATTTTCTTTAACATATGCAGTACCTTCATAAATGAATGGAAGTCACGTGACTAAAAATATAGCCAACTATACATACACTGATTGGTAATGCACAAAAACAAAATTTCCTTACAGAAATAAGCTCAGAAAACTGTTTATATGCGTCATATATGAAGAAATTTTAAGTAAATTCTCCTTGAAGCAAAAAATGAAAATAAAAATTGACGATAAAAAATAAAGTGAAAGATACTTCGAAATAAATCGAAATTAAAAAACACAAATCCAGATAAGTAGAGACAACTTGCCGACAAACTTCAGTGATCAATTGCCAATATTCAGATTTAAGAAAAGACCCCACAGTCGAGCGCAAAACGCACTATTATATGTATATACGATAATAGTCTTTTAGTTAATCGGCGCTTGACATAATTACTATTGATTTGAAATCTGTTATCACGAAAAATACCTTTAAACAACATCGGGTAACAGTTCTAAATAAGCGAAAATCACGATAAATCAGTTTGACCAACATAAAAATGATAAAAATAAATTGTATAATGCGTCTAAAAGGGGCTTTCAATTATTTACGAAAACGCTTTACAATCGCTCTGCGATAATAAATGTCTCAATTGAGTTTCAAATTAATCCTTGTTTTGAAAACGGATACTTCTTACCATGGAATATCCTAAATGTGATTTCATAATTTGTAACTCTTCATCCAGCCAAGAGCATGGAAGTGTAAGTGAAAGTGGAAAATTTTCTTTCGAAGAATTTATCATTATCTCAAAACCCATTAATATAAATATTTGGAACTTTTCCTATCTTTAACCCCTAAAGACTTTATAACAAGATTAAGACCAGACAAACAGAATTAAATAATTATTGTTTTCTCCAGGCGCGAATTGCGAAATGGTGATGCTAAACCATGTGATTGCAAAAGTTCCGTGTTGATTTTTCGATTGTTTTAATAAAAATTATTTATTTTCAGGAAATTAACAATTTGCTTGATGATCCACTATGCAATCCAGAACATCCCATTAAAGTGACATTCGAAGACGTCACATCGGCCGCATACAAGATCAAAAGCGGCATAAAGAACACCCCATGTGAGGTACAAGAAATGCATAGTGATTGATAAAGTTTCAAGATGAGAGAGATCCGATTCGGTTTTGTTTAAAGCATAAAAGCTTTTGAAATTCTAAATGTGAAAAGTTGTTCTGGAGTTCCAGAAGCCGTCTCGTTCACCAAACTCAAAACTATCAGATTTCTGTGTTTCAAATTTCAAAAGCTTTCTGTTTCTACATTTTTTGTTGTACATAAATTAAATTTTTTCATTTTCTATTCAGAAATCCCATATTTCACAATTGACTGGAATGAATATTTTCCTGAAAAAAGATTTCCTTCAACACACAGGCAGGTCAGTTACAAATTATGTAATAGGGCGCGCTCTTATTGTTTTCACGTAGCTTCAAAGAGAGAGGTGCGCGATATGCACTCTTAATGCTCGACGAACAGGAACGCAAAAAAGGCGTTATTGCAGCATCGCTTGGTAACCACGCACAAGCCGTTTGTTACCATGGTCATCAGCTAAATATACCAGTTACTGTGGTGATGCCGATTATAGCTCCCATTATGAAAATACAAAAGTGTCGAGAATATAATGCCAATGTTGTCATTGAAGGCCAAGTAAGCTTGACTAGCGCAGCTGTCAAGTGAATCAAAAGTTTTTAAAATTCAAATATTTTATAGAATATGTTTGAAGCAAAACAGAAAGCATACGAGTTGTCCAAAGAAAGGGGTCTAAAATACATTAATGGTTACGATCATCCCCATATTATAGCTGGTCAAGGAACGCTAGCTTTGGAAATATTGGAACAAGTACCAGACATTGACGCAATAGTAGTACCTACAGGTGGAGGAGGACTTTTAGCCGGCATATCAGTGGCTGTCAAGACGTTGAATCCGCGTATTAAAATTATTGTGAGTAACCTGATATGAAACATTTCGGAAAATATCTATTTTTCTTAAGGGTGTAGAGTCAGAACGATGCGCTAGCTATTCACAAGCAATGGCCAATGGAAAACCAATTTACACACCCATAGAAGGTACTCTTGCTGATGGTCTGGCCGTGCCAGAAGTAGGATATAATGCCTGGGAAACATCTAAAGACCTAGTTGATAAAATGGTAGCTGTTAAATGTGAAAATTCATTAAATTAATATGATTTCTCGTACAGATTGTAGTAAACGAAGAATGGGTAGCTTTAGCAATATTGAGGTTTCTTGAAAACGAGAAATGCGTAGTTGAGGGTGCTGGTGCCTGTGGCCTGGCAGCAATATTATGTGGAGAAATGGATGAATTTAAAGGAAAAAGGTAGATGGACATTTCAAACTCTCTCATTTGAAATTGAATATCATCTTATTCTTTTTTAGGGTAGTACTGATTCTTAGTGGAGGCAACATTGATACCACCATTCTAGGTCGATGTTTGGACCGAGGATTGGCAGCGGATGGACGTTTAGTTAAATGTAGAGTAACCGTAAGTGATCGACCTGGAGGTATTGCGGAACTTTGCAAATTGGTTTGCTCGATTGGA
This sequence comes from Hypothenemus hampei, assembly GCA_013372445.1. NCBI lineage: Eukaryota > Metazoa > Arthropoda > Insecta > Coleoptera > Curculionidae > Hypothenemus > Hypothenemus hampei. The sequence continues at coordinate 4,107,153 of JABRWK010000001.1, read as the reverse complement.
GTTTCAATTAAAGATATAATTCATGAAAGGGCATGGGTAACTTCCGATGTTTTCAGTGTTGAGGTAAATAAGTATTTTTCTATTTTACACGTTACTGCATCAGTTTCATTGTAGGTGATTGTTGTTTGTGAGACCCGAGACTATACCCACAGCGTGGAATTGCACAATTTACTTCAGGAAAAATATAAGAATTTTGTTTTTGAAAATTTTCCCGCACATCCAAGATCTCTAAGCACTTCCCACTCATTTTAAAAAAAATTTACTAATTTGTGTGGCTGTTTGAAGTTTTCTCCTCCCTATCTTTACTGTATATTCCGACTAGAAGCTAACAATAAACTTTGCCTTTAGCAATTTTTCCTCTGAATCATATATTTGTGGAAAAAAATTCTAAACGGCAATTTACATTGGCAAAGAACAAATGATTAGTCTGCTGATTATCTAGTTGCAAAAGCATACCTCAAAAGAAAAGGAATTTTTTGTTATTTCCTCTATTCTGTCCATAACATCAATAAACATGCATCTTTTTAATCACAAAAAAAGAGAACTTATAACAGATTAAATTTGGTCCATAAATTTAGCCAATTTAACATCGCGTCGACTTAATCCGTTGATATCATGAGAACTAAGGGTCACTTGTACCTTGTTATAAACGTTAAACCATTCTGGATGATGATCCATTTTATCAGCAAGTAATGCAATACGGGTCATGAAGCCAAATGCCTGTTGAACCATTATTTGTTAACAATATTTCGTTATTTATGATAAAACACTTACTTCATTAAAGTTTTTAAATACAAATTCCTTGTAAATGGCATCTCGGTTATTTTGTACAGTCCAGCCATTGTTTAAGAGAGATTTCAGGTCTCCTTCTCTTTCTTCAGGTGTAAGTTTATCTGACTAAACATAAGAATTAGTTAAGGTTCCAGACCAGTAACTTCAACAATTGAAAAATCATTAAATTTAATATAATTTATTGATAATAAATGTCTTAAAAATAAAAGTTTTTGAAATTTTATTATACAAGCAAATCTCTTCGATTTAAAACTACAAGAATGGATATATCTTACCATCTTTTTCCCAAGTTTTTCTGGGGATTTTACAGAACTAAACCAGCGAGTGCAATCAGTTAAAGAGAAACTACCACAGTGAAAGGATAAGAATCGCCCTTGAACACTAACGTTGAAATGATTGAACGCATGTCTTGTCGCGGTATTTGTAAGCGTTGGAAAAATCATTGATACAGAAATAATTACAGTTAAAAAATTAGAAAATACCCATTTAACGACGAAACATTTAATTGATATATATATAAATTTTTGTCTACAGGTTCACATTTTAACAAATTCTCCTTCTTTCAGTATGTTTGGCATTAAAAAATTACATATTTCATTAAATATTACAAATTACTCTCAAAAGAAAAATCCAGAACAAATATATGTAACTCTAATATTATAGAAGTTACGGAAAAAATAAAAACCACATGTAAGCAATGAAATTTATAATTAAAACTTAATAAAATGGCTTAAATTGTAATGACAAGTAACCTAGTAATTGAAACGAAGAAAAAAGTTTATAGATTAATATGTGAGGTTATAAATAACACGTTTGAATTTTTTTTAAGTAAGTGAATTGTAAAGAAAAATGAGTGAAAACACCACGAAAATTATACGAATGGAAGACATTTTAGACAATTTAAAACCCACAGCTGATGATAAAAAGGACAGGTAAAACAAAAAAACATGTATTATGACGTTTTAATTACAGCTCTTTCAATGATTTTTAGCAAACCTAAAAACAAAAATGTGCAAGATCCAGGTGTAATAAAAGGTAAACCGAAATCGGGACGATTTTGGAAATCAGAAAAGACGAAATTTTCATCGATAATAAAAACGAAGGGTTTAAAAAGTTCCTTTGAAAAAAACAGGCTTTAAGGGAAAAATTGCTCAGAGTAAAGGAAGCTTCAAGGGAAAGAATAGCACAGAAGAAACAGGAAGTAGAAGAGAGAAAGCAAAGGCGACGTGAAAATTTAAAACGACAAGAAGAGAATAGACAAAAAGCGGAAATAGTGCAAGTTATTACCAACACTAAAAAACTGAAAAGAATGAAAAAGAAACAATTGAGATATATTGAAAAACGGGACACTACAGTAGTTTCTAAACAATAAAATATTTAATTTTCCTACATTCGAAAGACTCCAAAGTCAGTATTATTGATTTCCCTGTTTGCCGTAACAGCTAAACTTAAACCAAGCACTTTTCTAGTATCTTTTGGGTCTATTATACCATCATCCCACAATCTAAAAGTTATATCAAGCTATACATATATCCCATTGATTTATTTTTTTCCCATTACCTTGCAGTACTAAAATAAGGAGATCCTTCAGTTTCAAATTTTTCAATAATTTGTTGCTCAAAGTTTTCCTTTTCTCCAGTTTGCCATTTCTTATTGGCCACCTGAGAAAGTACTCCAGCCGCTTGAGCACCACCCATTACAGATATTCGTGCATTTGGCCACATAAACAAAAATCTAGGCGAATATGCTCGTCCACACATACCTAAAAATGAAATTTAAAGAAATTGGACTGGTAACGAATGTAATTTTTAAAAGAAACCATAATTTCCAGCTCCATATGATCCTCCAATCACAACTGTAATTTTAGGAACTTGAGCGCAAGCCACTGCAGTTACAAGTTTAGCTCCATTTTTCGCGATTCCTTCAGTTTCCGCTTGACGACCCACCATAAAACCTACAAAATAATAATTTCTCTAGTTTCTTATCATTATTTAGTGCTTTGCACCTGTTATGTTTTGCAAAAATATTAAAGGTATTTTGCGTTGACAACAGAGCTGAACAAAGTGAGCCCCCTTCAATGCACTTTCCGAAAAGAGCACACCATTGTTGCCTAAAACGCCTACTGTTTTTCCATAAAGCTTCGCAAAACCGCATACCAATGTCTCTCCATACTTTCTTTTAAATTCATCAAACTTTGAACCATCAAATAGCCTTTTAATATACAAGGTGTTTAAATTATTTATTAATTATTAGTTTACTGACCTAGCAATGACCTCTTTCACATCAAAGGGTTTTGTTATATCCTTATTAACAATGCCATATAGATCATCAGGTACATATAAAGGCACCTCAAATTCTTCCCAATAAACATTTGTTTTTTTGCGATTTAAATTTTTAACAACATTTCTACAAATTTCAATGGCATGTTGATCGTTTAAGGCGTAATGATCTGTTACTCCTGACCGGGAGCAATGTAAATCGGCACCTCCAAGATCTTCAGCTGTAATCTGAACATATTTTTCGTAAAACAAAATTTAGTTTTCAGAAAAAGTCACCTCTTCTCCAGTGGCAGCCTTAACTAGTGGTGGCCCTGCTAAAAATATAGTACCCTGTTGTCGCACAATAATTGATTCATCCGCCATGGATGGAACATAAGCGCCACCAGCTGTACATGGACCCATAACAACCGCGATTTGTGGAATACCTTTCGCAGACATATTTGCTTGATTGAAAAAAATCCGTCCAAAATGATCTCGGTCAGGAAACACTTCAGATTGATGTGGCAAATTTGCGCCGCCACTGTCTACTAAATAGATACATGGCAACCGATTTTGTTGAGCGATCTCTTGAGCTCGTAAGTGTTTTTTTACTGTTGCTGGATAGTAAGTGCCTCCTTTGACTGTTGCATCGTTAGCCACTATCATACAGTCCTCTCTAAAAGGGCAAATTAAAATCGCAATAGCTACTTTAAGGAAATTTGAAGTACCCATGAATTTTTCCAATTCCTGTGACAATTCCTGCTNAGGTACAAATAAATTTTTATCATGAAATTCAAGATAACGATTCCCTTTTCTCACTGTCAGTTACAAGCAGGCATTGCCACAAGAAAAGTCAAAGATTTAATTAAATATTGTTCAGAAATCACGCACTCGTTAATATTGCAAGCGTGGAATAGTGATAGATTTGAATATCTCAAAAGTAACTTCTTAGAACTTATTGGTTTTCTAATTGAGGCCACCCAAGATTTGAAATCCAAAATTGATCCAAAACTAATATGGATTCAATTAAGGAGACTGTTTGGAATCACATGTAAGTAGGAAGTCATAAATACGTGGGGAGGATGCAAAGTCTATTTCTGACATCTGGCACTAAATCACATATCTAAAAATATACACATTCGTCCCTTCAACAGTAGCTTAGTATAAGTCAAAGAACGATGTTGAAATTTTTAGGGACCAAACGTGAAATTGGAATAGCCTGTGTCAGTTTTGCATTGGGAACATTTGTTGGATGGGCAATAGCTGTGACAATACGGAAACAACAAAATGCTGTTCGTTATATGGAAGCAGTGCAAATAAATAATTATTTCGGGCCCGAAGTAAGACGATTTAACTCCTCCATTAGCTTCAAATTTGAGTTATATGATGCTTTAAGGTCGCAACAGTAGTAGAAGATGCTCAGGCACCTTACGAATGCGGCGACTATGATGTTTTAATCAATGTTAAAGCCGGCTCAGTGCAAATTGTGGATGCTCAAATTTGTTGTGGTTATGGACGTACTTTAAGAAAGATTTTAAGAGGTTTAGATAAAGTGAGTGTAGTTCAGGTTTCGTTCAAATCGATCTGTAAATGTCATTTCATAGCAATCAGAATTGCCTGTGATTCTTGGAAGGGATTGTACTGGGATTATAACAGATTTGGGAAAAAAAGTTAATCGTTTAGAAATTGGTGATGAGGTCTGGGTAACAGTGCCTTATTGGTCACAAGGCACTCTATGTCAAACTATTTTAATTTCGGAACACAGGGTAATATACCTATTATGTTTTTAACAACATTTTTGGTTAATGTATGATGTCAAAAGGTAGCAAGGAAACCCAAAAATGTTGGTTTTGAAGGCGCTTGCAGTTTACCTTATGCGGGTAGTCTAGCCCTAACTGTGCTGTCTCAGGCCAACATTCACTCTGATAATGCCCCCGACAAACGGTAAAATCTGATTCCAGTTATTATTCCTAATAATTTTTTTATTTTATAAGGTTTTTAATCCAAGATGGTTGCACTCCAGTCGGTTGCGTTCTGATACAACTTCTGAAACATTGGAATGCCCATATAACAACGACCTGTTTTAGAAGAGCGATTCCCGTAGCTAAAGCATTGGGAGCAAAAGAAATTATCAGCATTGATGAAGAGTCAAATGACGAAAGCACTTCTGAAATTAAGACAATGTTTAAGGAACTGCAACTTAGAGGCGAAAGTTATGATGTTATCATTGTAACCAGGCAAAGTTTCCCTCAGTGAGTATAAAATAGAGCTGTTCACCCTGTATGTTTTAGAATCGTTAAATTGAAATGTATCATTTTCGTAGGTTAGACTTGAACGAGTTTCATGAATTCATCAGAAAACAAGGGAAAGTTTTATCGACTATTCCCTCACAATTACGTTCCGATTCATGTAACTTCTTTACTAAATGGCTTCTAAAATACTATTTAAGACTGAAATTTTTATTAGAGGTACTCACTAGAAAACTGATCAAACTGTTATTCTATGGCATCATTGGTTTTTTTTTACAGAATATTGCAAATCTATCTGATGTTAAAACAGACTATGATGAAGCCCATTTATGTCATATGACTTTGGATCGTTTAACCGAACTTGTTGAAGAGGGAATTCTGCAAACCGTAGTTGATAAAGTGTTTCAGCCCAAAGATATTGAAATGGCATTGCATTATATTCAATCGCCACAGTCAATTGGCAGTTCAGTTGTCACTTTCAGGTGATAGTAATCGAAAAATTGTGCTCTAAGAAATTATAGAATATCAGGTCTAATAATTGTACTTTATTAGAGATTATTTATACAATTTTATAGAATTATAAATGAAGTTTATATTGTTGAGTATCTTTTGTTTTCCTTCACCAATTTGTCAATATTTAATTAACAAAATGCATCTCCTATTAGATGGCGCTGGCAGCAGTGGTAGTAGGATGAATGATTTGACAGTGACATTGACTTTAAAAAAAACATTCCAAATAAAAGTTTCATAAACATTTACTTTTTATGTGTTTAAATTCGAAAAAAATTATAAATTTTTCCGGTCCACATTAGGAAAATGGTTATTTGTTGTTCAGAAAAAGCATTTATGGAAATATGACTTGATTTTTATAGAATTTCTTGATGCCAATTAACCGTCCAGTAACAACAACACCCTGAACATGTCCTCCTCACAATTTCCGCGACAAAACGGCAAAACGGCGAAATTCAGCATCGACGATGCATTTGAAGAAGAAACTGATGAAGCCATAAAAGTCTACGGAAGTACCACTTTGGGGTCCATAAATGGAAAACTGGGCCAAGGAGACTCCATAACTTTAAGTATAGAAAATGGAGGGTAAGAAACGGGAACAGCCTTGTAAATGATCCCGTAATGTTTTGTTTAACTTTTAGGAACTTTAAGTCGGTGACGGATACTTCAAGGGATAGCGACTCATTAATACAGGACTATTATGATTGTTCAAGTGAAGAACACCTTCATAAATCTTGCTTCACTCATCCAAAAGTAAGGGAGAATTGGAGGATGGTACTTGCTGCCACTACTTTATTAATAATTGGTACAGGCCTGCTAATAACGGGTACTTTGACTTTAAGAGAACCCAATTCCGCCCTGCAAGCTTCAGTTTTCTTATTAGCAGGTAAGATTTTTTTAAACAGAAACCATAATTTTTTTAAATTGTTTATTTAAGGCTTTATATGTTTTATCCCTGGTGCTTATCATGTGGTCTACATTTACCTTGCCGCTAAAGGTAAGAGGGGTTATCACTTTCATAATTTGCCACTTTTCACTTAAAATCAAGACACTTTCCCATTTAAAAGCTGTATTGTTAATAAAAATTGTAGCAATATTGGGTTACTATTTCACTTTACTTATGTGCACATTGAACATGGGCTGGGGTAAAGATTTTCATACAAAAATGAACTCTTGTGGTTCTATTTCTTGCAATGCAACTGTGCCATTTTAATAGGCTGTTCAAGGGGCATGAGTTTTTCGGGAACCAAAGCAATGCAATTATAGATTTAAGTTTCTCTGAATGTGGATTGAACTTAAGTTATTTTTTAGCATAAAGCCTGTATACTAATAAATATTTACATAATACAGAGACATGTCTTTATTTTCTTTATCAATTTGACAAAAATAGTTGATTCAACCTTTTATTGGACTGAGAAAATCGAGAAAACTGCACTACAATACCACTACAATCAGATCTTAAAATTTAGTATTAGAAAGAAATATAAGAATATTTTGTTCTGTACAATTTACAATAGCTCCTACATATCTGAAAAAAATTGTGGAACCCTAAATCTAGTATATTAAAAAATCCCTAAAAAACAGTCAGTCAGGCATATCTATACTTGTAATAGGCAGAACTGGTTTCATGAGATCAGCCTTCTTGATATAAACATCAAACTTGTCAGTCGCTTGTTCCATTTCCACACCTTCTCGTCGCCTCTCTGGCTGATAAGCTATGTTCCCATATTCTTGAAGTAGTGGACAGACACTCAAAATAAATAAACAGAAATCTTTACGCATTCCAAACCACCCTAAACGAATAAATATGCCAAAGTTATATTGGAAATGTCTAATAATAATAGAACGGTACACTCACATTTGTTTGCACCTTTGGCACTGAAAGACATCAAAATTAGAGTTGTAAATGACACAAACAACGGACTAACTACTGCTATAAAAGACATTCTAATGTCTTCATCTAGTTTGTTTGCTAATAACACCTGAAATTAGGGATTTTCGTTAATTTTTAATAAATCTTTTATTCAGTTTTAAGCACTGACTTGAAATATTAAAACGGGAATTACTAGAAATGTGTAGCCTACGGCCGATTGGAAGCTGCTTCGTTTTTGTTGAGCGTTCATGTCAGGCGTTCTAAGCAAGATTACAGCAAAAATAATGGTATATAAAACTCCAACCTAAAGAAATAGTGTTATTTTTTTTTTTGAAAGGGTTTTTGAATCATCGAAATTTACCAAAGAGAGGCACATGACTATCCATAATGGCACAAAAACAACTTCCCAGGACCAACCAATGAAACCGTCTAATCGTAAGGCAAGGAATATAAATTGTAAAACGTTAACTGCACAAAATAGCTCCAACTACAACAATGACACTTTAAAATAACATCATTACATTATCTGTCAAATTTTGATACCTCAAAACTTCTTTCATGTTTGACAGCCCATATACAAACTGCTATGCTAACAATACTGATAAAAATTAAGGGAATAAACACTAGAATCCATAAATGTCTGGAAGATTCCAATTTATCACACACAAGCAGCTCAAACATGAGTAAAATCAGGTGCAATGCTAAAGATATTAGCATTGACTTGTAATGTACGTATGCTTCACCTTCCAAGCGAAAATGTGGATATCGCCACCATACATAACTGCCCACAGTGGCTCCAAGAATCACGAGACTCTTCCATATCCAAATTGGAGTAAACACTATCCAATATGACCATGTGATGTAGTTGTCAAGTCGTAGGGCAAAGAATATTGTGAAAGTCAGAAGGCAGCAATGCACCACGAATTTGCTGAAAGCATTTTATCACAATTTGCTGGTTTAATGAGTTGCAAAATGGGAAAGGGCAAATTCCACGTACAAAACGTGTGGATTTCCTGTAGGATTCACTTACCTTGGATTAAAGTCTTGGAAAAGAGTTTGCAAATTCATTATTTTCCCTATTTTTGCACCACATGGAGGGTTTTTTTAAATTTTACATTACTAAAAAAAACATGTTTCAAACGTAACGAAGGTAATGTTTTCAGGTATTTTGACAAAGGTAAATGTCATCTGTCGAAAATTCGGGATTTTTTCTACTGAAGGCCATATAGTTGTGAAAGTATTGACAACACCGCCTGAACAAAAAAATAAATAAATTGATTTATTATTTTTTGCTATTTTGATACTAAATGGATACCTACTATACTACATATATTGATTTATAAAAAACAAATCTAAATTCCAAAAGAGGCACTGACCTGATTTTCTTTATTTAATAAAACCGAATGTCATTTGTCAAAATTTAGTAATTTTCTTCACAAACTTTGCACAGGCTTGACAGTATTGACAACATTGCTTCGACGGACGGCGTCGCGACGTTCGCGCCCCATTTACCCTTGAGGTCACCACCCGAAATGCATTGGATTCTGTATTTGTTGTTCATATTTTTTCAAAATACCAATGCCAAAGTTCATAATGTTCTTAAAACAGAAGTTTTCGCCATATCCTTGGACCCCACTATGTTCAATTGGACCTACGAAGATAAAAGAGGTCAATACAGTTATGAGACGTCGTTAGCCGATTATCCAGACTTACCTTTTTGGATACATTATGTATTTAATGAGAGACACGACTCTGGATTTTTATATGGGGTTCCGCCAAGTAATGGAATTGAGCAAATCACTTTAGATATTGTAGGACTGAACAAAAAGACTTACGAAACAAGGTTTTACGTTAGTTTTAACGTATTTTCTATAAAATTACTGATTTAAGAACCTCTTTAGAGTGGAAAAACTAGATATAATTGTACAAGAGAAGCTTAATTTTGCTCTTTACGAAGTTCATATGAAAATCGATAATTTGAATGTGGCTGATTTGTTTGACGCTGAAAAAATGGACACATTAAAGGACGTTTTTGTGCGAAATCTCTGGAAGAACTCTGAGGATGATCTGTATGTTACATTTCTTGAAAGTGCCGTGAGAATGGGGGCACGAAAACCCTTAAATCCTAATGAACCTGAAGGGTAGAAACAAATTTTAATATTTTCATTGATATTTAAGGAAACTTTTAGGGTTGTTATTCGTCTGGGTAGTGAATCAAACTTTTCTCCTGAGTTATTGCAACTGCAGGAGGAAGTGCGACCCTTGTATAAAATGCAATTTTGTCCGAGAGATATTAAGCGAACTTCAGTGGAAAGATTCTTTAGAGATGCAAAGTTTGTGTTGGATTGGTGCCGTTTTCGCCTGGTAATTCTCAAGAAAATGACACAATTCCTTGCTTACTATACAATTGTTTCAGATTGAAAAAGACAGAAATAACTCAGCAATGCACAAAGCAGGTTCAATTGCTAGTGATTTAACGTTCTCTGATGCATTATTTAAAACTTTTCAAAGATCAGAAATTCCAGTAAGATCTTACAAAAACGAATTGATCATATCCATTGTCCTACCTATGGTGATTATGATGATTCTTGTTGTGGCCCTATCATTGACCATATGTTTTGTACATGAGGATTTGTAAGTATTTTATACTACCCAACCTAGTGATTTTGAGAAATTAGTTTAATGGAAAACTGTAATATTCATATATTTTTACAGATATGATGAAGAAAGCGAGTTTTTCTTTGCTAATATTTTCCATATTTGTACTGATTGGTATAAAAAAAGGTATTTTTTTTCTTGATTCCCCCTAACTAAACTTGAAATAATGGCGAATGAGCGTGTTATTAACAATAACTTTTTCCGTTAAAAAGTAAATTTTAAGTAATTCATAACATTTTAGAATGGCATTCTCCAATCAAAACTCCGTAATGTCCACCGAACCAATTTCGGATGAGACTTTGACGACAAAATCCCAAACTTTGCGAAGCATTTTGACTGAAAATGAAACATTTTACACACCACACAGCCCTAATTCAACCTTATCTCGAGGGATGCACTGCAGGCCAAGTCCTCCTCCTTATGTACGTCCCAAATTCAAGCCGGATATGTGACCAGAAAGCTTTAGAACTTTCAGCCTTCATACTATTGTTGAACAAGCAATAATCAATGATTCTAATGTTTGGTTTTGCTAAAGGGATAGCTGAATATGTAGATTCAGTTGTTAATTAGCTGCTTCAATAGATTGACATTTTTGTTTTAATTGAACCTGTTTTAATTAAACTTTCGTGAAACTACTACATTTGGATTGAATATTGGGCGTTACCATTTCCACGTTGTCAATTTGTTTTCTACGTATTGAAAATTTTATTAGTTTCATTACCTACGTAATAAAATAACTGTTTAGCATTTCTCTCTTTGACATAAATCAGCTGATTTTAAGAAAAGGTTATGTTGTACAAATTAGGTGTAAAATTGTGTTTACGTGGATCTTTAATGCGAATATTGCAAATAACTTTAAGAACTAATTAAAAAGTTGCTTAGAAACTAGAAAAAAATATGGTTTCAGAATAGTTAAAGCAACAAAAGCTTCAATAAAGAGACTGCTATCATGGAAGAAACGCCTGTTTTGTTGGGTTTGGCCCTTGTAATGTTGGTTGGATCCTTTTTAGCTGGCTCTATACCATTGTTTTTCAGTTTTTCAGAGGTAAAGGATTGTATTTTTTTAAATTTTATCAACATTTCGTAATATTTTCAATAAAATTAACATTTTTTAAAGAACAAGTGAAAGTTTGTAATTAATTACCAAAACTAGCCCAGTCAGCGTTTTTCGTTTAATAATGTTTACATTTAGAACATCATAATTTTCGTTCCAAGTTGTAACAATACTTCTACGAAAGTTTTGCATTTAGAAACATGTTTGGAACACTCCTTGAACACACCTTAATTCCAAGTATCTATCTTATGGCTTTGGCCATGTTTATAGGCTCATTTCTCAGTGGCTATTTTCCATTAATTAACAATTTAGAACAGGTATTATACAATTAGTTATTTAAACTAATTTTCATGAATTTTTTCAGGATAAACTTAAGAAAATTACCGTATTTGGAGCTGGTCTGCTGGTAGGCACTGCTCTAGCTGTAATCATTCCAGAAGGTGTTCGTTCTATGGTATCAGACCATGATTTTACTGCACATTCACAAAACGGTTCGGCAAGTCCTCAAGAGCCAAATGACCCTTTGTCTGTGATAGGAGTTAGTTTAGTAACAGGGTTTATTTTTATGTTAGTTGTTGACCAGGTAACTGTGATATATTTGTTTGGTTTTGTCGTAGAACTAAGTATGTTTTATAGATTTCACAAAAAAGAAATGAAAACCTGAACCCTTCCGAACGGAACATAACTGCTACAGTTGGCTTAGTTGTACATGCTGCTGCCGATGGTGTGGCCCTAGGTTAGTTGAAGGCAAATTTTGATACCTAGCATAAAAATATATTTTGTACAGGGGCTGCAGCCACCACAAGTCAAGCCGATGTAGAAATTATTGTATTTTTAGCTATAATGTTACATAAAGCTCCGGCAGCTTTTGGTTTAGTAACATTCCTACTACATGAAGGTATTGAAAGGTAAATAATTTAATGTTTATATTTTAGTAACGCTTTTTGATATATGATTCCATTTAAGAAAACGAATCAGAAAACACCTTTTGATCTTCTCGTTAGCAGCACCCGCCCTTACTCTCGTCACGTACTTTGGAATAGGACAGAAACAAAAAGAAACACTGAGTTCGTTTAATGCAACTGGCATAGCAATGTTATTTTCGGCCGGAACTTTTCTTTATGTGGCCACAGTGCACGTGCTGGCCGATTTAACTCAGAGCAATCAGAATGGACAATATTCAAAGGTTCCTCAGAGTCTTGAAAGTGGTAAAATTCAGAATTCACTTCCTTCAAGCACCCTTAAACCTAAGGAATTGCTTTGTTTAGTATTAGGGTGCGTTTGTCCTTTGTTACTCTCTTTAGGACACCACCATTAGATTAATTTAGATTAAGGTCATATCGAATCTATAAATATCCGGAAGAATAAATCTCTAAAATTAAACTTTTAAGAATTTTTTATTGAAAATAATCTCTAAATAACAATAAAAATTACATAACAATTTGTTAAACAGCCATTTCCTGGTTGGAAACTATATAATATTAAATAAATAACGTTTTTACAACCTTAACTAGCCACCGTTAAACGTTTAAATGCATTTGAATGGTCCAGAAACCCCTTAAAGATAAGGCACATCACGCACCCAATCACAATAACTCATCGTTTTAAAGACTAATTTTTATGTCATGTTCAACATATTTTTTGTACTGCAACTATCATTAGTTCTTTCCGGAAAAAGGTCATGAATTGTGAACATCAATCGATATTCTCCATGGATCCCAGTAGAGATAATTTCCTAATCACTTCGGCTTTTTGATTATCATTTAATTTCTCAATGATAACATCTATTGCATCCAATGTCATATCAGGACAATCCTAAAAGGAAATCAATCAGTTAAAATAACGGTAACGTTAATAAATAAACCGCTTAACCTCTATTAACTCCTTAATCTGATTTAAGGCCGCGTCCTTCTTAACCGCATGAATATTTCTACTGATAATTGACTGGTGTGAAGGTCTATTAAGTTGATCTTCCAGCCAATTGACAACCACTTCGTTCCAGTCCCACTTGTAACCTTCAGTTGCTCCCTTATCCTCTACAAACCATCTTCTCAGCATCGCTTCGCCTTGTCCTAAACCGATTTCCAAGTGTGCATGTAATAGGGCTTTTATTACTCGATCTTGCAGCAGGAGTCTTTTAAGTCTCCAAAAGAAATGGTGTCGAGCTTTCTTCCATGGCACAATTTCCTAGAAGAGAACCGTTTGAATATCTCTAGACTATTTATTATTATTTAAAATCGTATAACTTACAGATATTGTGACTTTTTCGAGCATCCTCTCGGGAGTATCATGCAAATCAGCAAAATGTACCGATACCTGATGGTACATGGCTATCAGTTCGTTTTCCCTGTCGCGAATTTGACTCTCCAAGTCTCTTAGCTCTTTAGGTTTTTCCCTTTCGGGAGCTGGTTGAACTGGAGTGATACTTGAAGATCTAAAAACATGTGTTTATAGTTCAAGCTTTCCTATGAAAATAGTTAAGCTTTACCTTTCTCGTACGGGTTGAGTGGCTTGGAAGGCTTTCATCTTTTCGTCAAGCTCTTTAAGTACTCCATCCAGGCGATGCATTGTTTTAAGCAAGTCTCGTTTTTTGTACTTAACCTCCACAATACCTTCAGGTTCCAGCACTCCACCGCGAGCTGTTGGGTCAGAATACATTTCCATGTATCTGGGATTAATGGTTGGATCTACTACCGCCCAAGCTCCTCCTCTTAGTTCCCCATTCGGGGGTAAATAAACGATGATTGGTTGTTTATATTGTTTTAAACCATCTACTATGTAAGCTCCGAATTTCAATATTTCCTCATACATGTCTAAAAACGTATAAAAATTGAATTTCAATTTTAATGTTTAACAGTTAAATGTACCTTTCATGCCACCGCTAAATCCTCTCCAATTAGCGAAGATGAACAATGGCAAATCTTCTCTGGAAAAGTCCTGGATTGTTTGAGCGGTCTTATAGGCGGAATCTGGGAACCACACTGAAAAAAATTGCAAGTTTAATCCCATACATATAAAAATGAACTAAAGAAATATAATACCTTGTCCTGCTTGAGATACAGTTTTCGCTTCAGAATCTAAATTAGCAGGATCAGCTGGCAAGTTTAGTTCCACAGTTCTAGTCTCCACTGCAATTACTCCAACAGGAATGCCTCCTAATTTTGCTCTGCCGGTTACAACGGTTTGAGCCCACGGTCTCAAAATTTCGTTCCATGAGTCGCGATCGAAAAATCCTGATTCCCATACTGTGGGATCGTTGGGTGATTCTCGGCCTTCGAGCATCCATCTGATGAAGAATTTATTTTAAATCTTTGATTTTCGAAGTAACAACGTATACTGACCTGGGATCATAGGGAGTTTTTGTGGGAACATAACCAATTTCTCTATCTACAGGATCGCTCGTCTTGACAACGGGTACCGGAGACATTTTGTCTTTTGGCACGTAAGATAGCCATTTTAATATTGTATAAATACCATCTGAAAATATGCCATGGAAAATTGGAATTTTTATGATGTGAATATACTAAAACCTAAATCGCTTTGTTCAGTCTTGTGAGTCACGCCATTGTTGTACATGATTTGAACGCCTCCGAGTTGACTATTTGAGGCATATACTTCTTTACCTAAGACTTTGTTGAGGGCATTGTATCTAAAAAATGAATATTTCTTAGTACTACACTTTTCTATAATTTATAAACCTCTTAATACACACCCTGTTAGAACTATATAAGAATTTTCAATTTGAATCACACGCTGTCCTAATCGAACTATGTAAGAACCAATGCCAATGGCTCTGCAACTCACCATTGAAATGGTAACCACTTCGTTGTAGGCAGAAGATGTTTCACCTTTGAAAGCAAATATTAGAAATCATTCTTGTTTAAAAAGAGTAGAAAATCATGTGCTTACCAGCAATCATTCCTGCATACTTCAAATTCTCCACCCCCAAACCGTCCTCCTTACCAATGATGTCGGTGATTCGATAACGAGACTCTCCTTCGTCATCAATGAGTTCCGCCCTAACCTATAAAATTCAAACAATAAATCTGTGTGGTCCGGTTTGAAATTACGATATTTACCGAATTGGAACTACTAATTTTCGCATAATCTTCAGGAGTTAAATACAAGTACTTGAAACCTTTCTCAGGATCATTGTTGTCGATCCAAGCGATTTTGTAGAGAGCTTTTACTTCCTCAGCCAAACCTATTCTCGCCCCGGAATTCACTGATATATAAATCCTTGGAATTTTTAATTCTCTCGCTAGTTCCGATGCTAGACCATACACCTAAGAATCAATTTGGTCAGTAACAAGCAAAACTTTTGAAATGCATATTCAACCTTGTCTTCCCTAGGGCCAAACGATCCAATATTATATGTGATATCGTTGGAAATGACTATAATATCGCGTCCTTTTGGATATTCTGGAGTGTAAAGGGTCAGTCTCCAAGCAACCATTCCCACATTGTTTTCGCCTGAAAAAATTAGATTTTACAATAAACTCTTTCACGTTTCAGAGTTAATTCTCGTACCAGCTACTCGTTTTTGCTCAACAAGTCTTGTTTCGCTTTCCACATCCAAAACCAATTCGACAAAATCCATAAATTTATCTGGAACATCGATAGTTTCGCTAATGAACTGTCGACTGTATTGTTTCCACTGTAAATCCACCATTTGTCTAAACATTTCTGGATAATCGTATACGTACGTGGTTCCATTACTTTGAGCTTGGAACCTACATACAATCACATTTTGAACTCATCGAACTTCTTTAAATTTGAAATTTACCTTTTCTGTTGCAAATAATCCTTAGCCAAATAAGGTGTGGAAATAGGCAGACCATGCATGGGGCCTTGCTTTTTCCCAAATGCATGAAAACGAATTTCACCCGATTCCTGATCGACTACTTCTGTGTACATGTTAATGTCCAGATAATAACCGCTATCATTGGCAAGACAAAGTCTTATTGGTGTATTGGGAGCATTTGGTGACGATCTATTTAGTCAATCAAAATTTAAAAATAGTCGTAAATTTAACTTTAAACTTCTATTCTTACCTGATCAATACTTTAATTTCCGCCTGCAAGACACGAAGCTTCCATAAACGTGGTCCATAACGCAATACCGTATTAGTAACGGCCTCCTCAATTTTAGCAGGATCCATTATAACTGTAGGAATGAAATTGAGGAAAATATGATTGCAATCGGTACGTTTTGATTGCGGATGCGAAAATGCTACTTCCAATTCGTCCATGGCCTCTAAAAGAACTCGTTCACCTGCAATACCAAGGGATATTAGTTTAAATGGAATTCGGCATCAAATGGTAGAGAAAACCTTCATTTTGGAGGTACTCAAATGAAGCCTCTTTCGTAATTAGGTCCGAGTGTCTGATGATGCTTCTGATAAAGAATCGATAGTCAGTCACCTCTTTGCCAGGTGGTACTTTTGCTTTGCCCAAGTAAAGATGCATCTTCTGGTTAGAGGTTGGCAAAGCTTCAAGGTTGTAAGATCTCATACGGCTCAATTCCAGCTGGAAAGCAGCAGCAGGCTCCAAGTGACGATATATTTTATCTTCAGTGTAACCATCTCTAGCTCTACAAGCAATTGTTTTGTATAATTTGTTAAGACTTGAGAGTACTCATACCTATAAGTGAAAAATTTAGGAAACTGTTTGTGCTTAAAAGGACTAAAAGTGATCCGGCGTATTTTCCTCGATAACAATTCCTCTTTATGTTTCAAACAGAAATTCAAGAAGATTTTACTCATGGTGGAATCGTCCTTGTCACCTGAAATAAGTTTTTTTTTTAAAAGAAGTGGTTCAAATGACGCTTTAGTCAAGTACCATTGTCCTTGATCCCTACGTGCAAAATATGAATAGGTTCCAGAAAAACGTTGTCATCGATTTGTGCTACTCGAGGCCCATCCAGAGACAGGCTCACATTAATGGATGTTGAATTTTTTCTGGATTCTGATCCTGTTAAAAATTGCGTTGGTTTGTTTTAGAGCTTACATTCTAATTCGAACATAACAAACCTGATTCAACGGCGTGCAAGTCTTTGGCACTAATGGAGGCTGGATTTGAAAAGTCCTCAATCAGATCCAAAATTTCATCGGAATATTCCTCAAACTGATGGAAGTTTTCAAAGGCTGCCATACAGCCTGTACGTTGGAAGGTGTCAATTATGACTGGCAGTTCAGCTATGACTTCTATCAAAAGTTTGCTGTTTAATTCAATGTAATTCCCACTATGACAATTTACCTGGGTCCTGAATGCCATTGTTAATAAGTCTGCAAAGTCTATTCGGATGACTAGGAGGTAATAAAAACTGAAAATGAACCACAGGTATTTCTCCACTTAATTCCAAGTGCTGAAGGGTGACTACATCATAACTAGTATAGGCTCTTCTAACGTAAACCTATAAAATAACATTATTTTTTAAAACCATATGAATGGATTGGACCATATGAATAAAATGAAGCAAATGCTTCTACTTCAAAATTTCGAAAGAAATATTTCATTTCATGTGTTAATTCATATATTGACAGATAAAGATTGAAATATTTCCCTCGACATTTTGAAGTAGAAGCATTTGCTTCATTTTAGTCATACGACCCATTGAGTTAAAACCTACTTCAAGAGCTGCACTGGACACAGACTTATTGGAATGATAGAAAAAGTCATGTAAAATATCGTAAATCGATGTTTCTGACACTATAAGCTTTTGCAAGTTCTCTGGATGGAACTCGTGTCCATACATATCGACGGCAGATAAGAAAATGCTCTCCATTTGATTGTGGCGTAACTCGTAAGCGGGTTGATGAGCCGCTATCAGAACTTGTCGAGCACTAAAATCTTTAAGTTTAGCAGAAGTTTATTAGAAAAGATTTTAGCGAATTTACCGTAAGGCTACTCTGGAATGTTCGCTTTTATTTAGGGATGTCAATTCCGTGAGAGTTGACACTAATTCATCGGTTAATCCCGGTTCGTTCGACCACAAGTGATCGATAAGCATAGTGATAAGAAGATTTTTCTTGGCCACTTGAGAATGCGAGAAAATCGTAGCTGAAACCAATTGCATATCGTCTTTGTGCTTTTCTCTTAAGAGGGATACGCATTTATCGTAGGAACCATGTTGAAATTGGCTCTCAACATCATAATATTGCTTCAATAGATCCTGGACGGATACCTTCATACGACCCCTTATACCATTTCTATATCTGGAGATGAAACTCAGTTAAAAACATGAGATATACGATTTGTGTCTCAACATACCTTTGAACCAATTGAACAATCCCTTCAGTAGCTAAAAAGAATCCGTCTCGTTCTGTTCGTTTATTCAACGTAGCCGCATAACTGTCAATGACACTGGCTATATGTTGGCTGGGAAACTGCGCTAAAACGGATGTTATATTGCGCTCGTAAAGTGACATTAAACGTCTAATTTTCTTTTCGACTGTCACTGGAATACGTCCTGAAATTGAGGCCATCACTTCCTGGAGTTCGAGAAGGGGTAAACTAGGATCGCGAAGCGACGACATGAATTTCTCTATGACTTCTCTAAGTCGAGGAACATTGTATGGATCGGGCAAACAGTATCCTCCTAGAGTGTTTTCTAAGATCGATTTGTAATTGTTGTGGATATGATTGAGTTTCTCTGGAGCACCTTGAATTGACGTGTCCATTTCCGGGAAAGGACCTGCAGGAATTTCATGAAAAATAAAACATATTTCCATAATCGATTGCCTTAAATTTACCTTTATATAGGACAGTCTTAGTTACTAAATTCGGATCATCCAATTCTAAATTGGAAATCACAGAGCCGGCCTCTAAGACAGCTCCGGGTCTTTTAACGTACGTTACAATTCCTGCCTCTACCGTGGTAAGTGTCATCACCATCTTCATAACTTCGATTTCGGCATAGGCTTGACCCTTATTTACGTGGCCTCCGTCCTCCACCAGAAAACCGATCAGTTTTCCTGCAGATGGTGATCGCAAAATTGTCGGATCGTTTTCCTTTTCAAACACACATGTCTGGTTGCCTATTACAATACGGTAACGATCTACTTCCTCTTTCATGTAAGTAGTAAACGAGGAACCATCAATCGACAATAGCATGCCACCATCATTCATTCTATGGACTTCGATTTCTTTGAAGCTCCCATTAAGCTACAATTAACATAGAAATTATTCAAAGTGGAGTTTTAAAGAAAAAGACTAACCTGCAGAAAATACGTGTTGGGACCACTTTTCGTGGCTTGGACTTTATATTTATTACCGCTGTTAATTAACTCCACATCCACTACATTTGTTAAAGTGTTTGAGGCTTGGATTTGACCTTTTTCTAAGGAACTAATGAACTCCTGGAAAGCAGTTTCGATGGATTTGTCAGCAATATGTAAAGCCCCGCACACCACAGCTAACATCACGTTTGGTTTTTCGGATTGCACCTTTTCAGAGATTAAAATATCGAGCCATGCAGTATCTATGGTATTTTCCTGGAAATCCTTGGTTTCCAGAAGAGTAATAAGATATTCTACTGTTGTCCTGGAAATGCACAATTAGTTTACTGCGTAAAACAACAAAAAACCGTATTGTACTTGCCTAAAATCTCCTCTAATTGATAGCTCTTTGAGCGCTATAACTAAATTTTCTCGTGCTTGTTCGCGATTCTCACCCCAAGAAAAACAATGGCCAAATTGAGAGTCGGCAAACTCATGCAATCCACCAGAGGCGGCCACAGAGAAATAGCCCCACACGTTCTTTGAGGAACGAAAGTTTAATTCTTGAACAGTACCTGAACTTGGTTTAAAACCTACGAATGATATCATTTAGATAAAATTAAACAGCCCACTACCTAAATAGCACCTTCATCTGGATTCTCTGACGTAATTCGAGCTGCTATAACATGACCCCAAGGCTGAGGCTTATGTCTCGGTTGATCGAAGTCGATTTCAGTGGTACCCCATGGAGATTCTCCATATAATAGTCTGCAAAAGGGTTATTGCATGGTCTAATTCTACAGGATCTTGTAATAGATATTACCTAATATCCTTGATATAGTGCAATGGCAGTCCCATAGCGATTTGAAGTTGTGCTGCAGGTAAATTGACATCGGATACCATTTCTGTACATGGATGCTCGACTTGCAGACGTGGGTTCAATTCGAGAAAATAATAGTTGCCGGAGGTTTCATAGAGGTATTCCACAGTGCCTGCTGACACGTAGCCCACCATTTTAGCTAAACGTACCGCGGCCTTTAAGTATAAAAGGAATTAATATATTGCTTGGATGAAGGAACGTTAAAATCCATTACTTTTTCCATTTCTTCAAACACTTCTGGACTGGCTATTGAAGCGGGAGCCTCTTCAATGATCTTCTGGTGTCGTCTCTGGATCGAGCAATCCCTTCCGAATAAGGATATAGCATTGCCATAATTATCCGCTAGGAGTTGCACCTCCAGATGTCTCGCTCCACGAGCCAGCTTCATTACGAATATAGGAGATCCAGGTATTTCAGTTTGCACTTGCCTGAAGGAGGCCGCAAAATCATCTGCGTATTCAACTTTTCTGATACCCTTTCCACCGCCTCCTTCAGACGCCTTAATCATCACCGGAAAGCCGATTTTATGGGCGGCACTTAACCCTTCTTCAGCTGTCGTCACACAACCTTTTGCAAACAAATCTGAAGAGATTTTAATTTTTTTCCCTGAGTATTGTGCTTTAAGACCTAAAACACAGCAATGGTTATTAAAATTCTAATTTTCAGAAGAGTGTATCCTAATACCTCCTCCTGACCATGGCAGAGTGGGAACATCAGCTGTTTGAGCGACAATGGATGAGGCGATTTTATCTCCTAAAGCCCACATCGCTTTTTCTGAAGGTCCTATAAAGGTAATTCCGTTTTTGTGCAAGAGCTCGGGAAGTTTTGGATTCTCCGAAGCGTGGCCCCAACCCGCCCAAACGGCCTAGAACGTTTGCATTTCAAAAAAATGGCATTGGACTTCAATATACTACAATCAACCTGGACTTGTAATCTAACAGCGATATCCACAATAAGCTCTACATTGGCATAATTATTGTTATTGGTACCTCCAGGTACCGGTACATAGTGATCGGCCATTTTTATGTATTCGGCATTCGCTTTAAGGTCCTCTGGAGTGACCATGACAACAAACCGCACTGCTCTTTCATTTTTAAACATCTCATAAGACCATCTTCTGACTGATCTCATACATTTTACAGCCGCTATTCCATTATTTGCTATTAACACCTATGAAATAGGGAGTGTACACTGAGTTTTTCCATTAACGAAAATTGAAGCTTACTTTGTTAATGACTTTCGTTCCATTAAATCGCTTGACGAACTCCTCTGGGGTGGCCACGGTAAAATCCTTTTCTTGAAAACGGTTGTTTTGGAGCATCACCGTGCCTTGGGACATGGACGGCCTGAAATTGTCATAAAATTTAAAATTAAAAGTGTACTTCCATTGTTGTATACCGAAAAAAACTTCTGTAAACCATTTATAATTTTGCGCAAAAAAGTGTCAAAATTGACGTTTTCTAACCTCTCTTCCATTAAAAAACCATTGACAAATGCTACCGCTAGCAACCATGACTAATGATTTGCCTACTATAATATTTTAAATCGAAATATGAACGTGTCATTGCTGAGGCCACGTTGCTAAATTACCCGATTTAAAAGGTGAAAGTAGGACTTTTCTCAAGATTATTCTCGGCATTTATTAGTTTGCCCCGAAAAACGATTCCTGAATTTCTATTGTAGAAGTGTTACTTGACTACTGTAAAAACGATATATCATCAAAACATCGTTATTTATTTATAGATATACAGGACGAATACATGAAAAAACCATACAGGGAGGCGCATTTTCTCAATCAAACACGCCTCTAAACTTACTTTAAACCTTTACTCGGTACCGAAAGCCTCCCACCACCATTGTTCGGATTGGTCCACTCGGAACGTCTCTCGAGATTTGGACTTTCTGTAATTGTGACGTCAGGAGGATTAGGCGACAGTTCATCTTCCCCATCGCCAATCACGAACCGTTTACTGTTCCTCCGACCCAAAAACTTCTTGTTACTCATTTTCGGATAAAAATTGAAAGTAGGCGTAAAAGTTTCAAGGTTGCCTTGATCATTAACTGCCTCTAAATCTTGATCGTCATGAAGTATGTCTTCCGAAGTGTTTGTCTGATCATCATTTGTCTTTCTCGGAGCCGGACTTCCAAATGACTCTCGATCAAACTGTTGCTTGTTTACGTCCAAATGATTATTCTTTGACAATTTTATGAGAGCGAGGTCTAGTGAATTTGGACGCGTAGTAGGGGGCGGAGCAACGCCCTCAGGCGTGTCCCTTTCCTTGATGTTCTCAATTGTGCTCGAATTCCAATGCACGAAGGGCACCAAAAATAGATGAACGGCACGTTTTAACGAATTAAATAAAAACTAAAAACGAAAACGACTGTTTCGTTCATAGACTTAATAAAGACTGACGGAGCCTCCTTGCCATCAGCAACACGAACCGGTTGTTATTTCGAAAAAAGTAACCGTTTTTTCCGTCGCACTGAACTGGTAATTAATTAATAAACAAATGAATTTTTTACGAGGACGTTAAGTGATTGGTTGCGAGGTAAACAAATGAAAACTTTGACAAGTTACTTTGATTTATCAGAAAGATGCACCGAAGGGGGGCCCACTTGAGTTGTCACCGAGTCGTGGCCTACTTCGATGTCGAGCACACGCCGATCAGACATTGACATTGAATCATCAATGTAACCCTACCGCGACGATGAAATCGTGTGCGCGTTTAACAAGACACAAAATATCGGCATATCTGACAAATTAACGAAATTCATACTACCCATTTTACTATCCTATAAATATTTAATTGCTTTAACGTTGTTTTACATTATTGAAATAACAACTATTCTAAAGGTTACTTTGTAAGCATTAATTATTTTAGCACCAAACTCTTATTTCCTCGTAATTGGTTACGTGGCAAAAAAACAATTAAAGAATAATTTGAATGGCATGTACACTTAGGCTTAATTACTGATTATGTCACTCATTTGACCAGTCACGTCACTGAGAAGAGAGTGCTTTAATTGTTCCAGTAGAGCTATGTATAGAGAAGGTAAAAAAAAACATTCAAAATATTATTTAATTGAGTTTCATTTAACAATTCATTTTGTTGAATTGCCATTTAAGTATATTAAGCGCTTTAAAAAGACCTATGAACGATAAATATCCTTGGACACTACCCCGTTTCGAATTGACCTAACCTCAAACTCCCACTTACTAACATTCAATAAATAAAACAATTGAATTAAAGTGAAAACTTGACATCCACAGCCAACTTGCATTTTTTAAACAATTCAGTGTCGTTCATGTGTCACTAAAATTCAAGAACATGATCGCAACTAGCCGTACAAAAACAACAGACGCTCAGCGGCATCGATTACGTGCGATGTGACGCGGCCTCGTATAATCAGGGGCGTGCCGTATTCACGTTGATTCACCTGTTTTTGTCATTTATGCTTTTCTACTTCAATGTTTTACTCACTTTAGTCGCTTTCTTTTCTCCAGAAGGGCGGCTTGTTCGGCTGCCGAAAGACCGGCGAAGATGCCTTGTCCCATGGATCGGGTTGGAGGAGGCATGTTATCGACGTCATCGATGTTTTCCGGAAAATCGTCATAGGACTCATCTCCTTTAAAAAGGGACATTTGACTTTGAATGTAACAATTTAGCAATTTAATCGTACCAACTATCCAGTGAGAATCACGACGTTCTTCGACGCCGTTTTCCTTTGATGGTGGTGATGATAGTTGATCGTCGTCACTCATTTTTTCTATTTTATATCAATTGAATGGCTTACCCGTTTTCAAGTCGGCTTGGGTAGAAACAAAGGCTGAAAATATAGGAATTTTAAGTAATTTCAAGAGCCATTATGAATTTTAAATTTAAAATAAGAGCGTCATTATGCTAATGCCCGTAAGGTCAAACGAATATCAATTGTTCTTATTGACTGTCACTTGCTTACGTTTTATCCCGAAAATGGTGAAAAAGGTTGCCAATAAGACTACCACCGGTGTTGCACTAAATATGAAAAGCATTAACTAGAGTTTAAGCTAGAATATTAGCTTTCTCCCCTAAGCGGACTCGAATCGAACTGACATTGATTTTCGAAAATTTTGCGTTTATTTTCTTTAATGTCGCTTCTAAATTGGATCGTTTTTGATGATAACCTTGACGTGATTTACATGACATACCCATGGCGTGACTTTTAAAGTGTGGCCGAAGAATGAGCCCTAGTGATAAAAAAATGTCTAACGATTTCAACCAATGACTTTGTGATAAACATTGAAAAGAGGTCAAAATTGTTCATTTTAATTCAAAACAACTAACTAATGGATTACGGAAAATTGAAACAAGTTTTATCATATGACACCTTTATAACAGATTAAATTTTTCATAGAGTTTGTATACATTAATAATCGCATGAACTTGTTTATAATGACTTCACTTGCAAAGTTTAGCTATTTTTTGAGACACTCTATAAAATTGAATTTAGCATGGTGTGGTGGCATGTTCAAATCTAGCCAATCACGTGCCTTACACGAGCTTATTGACGTTTCACGGCCAATGGCGAGCATTATTACATGGCGAACCAAAAAAATTAAGTTTAATAATTTCCTTTATTACAGAATCTAAAACAAATTTCATAATAATCTTATCATATATTTGAGTAATTGTCTTCCTATTATTAAAGAATTGTTTCAAGGTTTTATGTTAAATCGTTAAACATGATTTCAAACATTTACAGAATGCAAATGAAAAGGAAGTCATCTTTTTTATTAATTTAAAGGTATTGGCATACGCACCTGTTATTATTATAATAAGAAAATAGTTTTATTTTCTTGTTCCATATTTTTTTCTTCTTGCTTACAATAGAAAATAAACACAACACTTTCTAACCTCACTTTCGAGCGGCCAATAACCCGTATGAAAAACAACTGCCGAAACGGCTGCGAAAAGACTATCGACCGTTAAACGCAACCTACTGTGATGAATATTCATTTTTTTGGATACGTTATAACTGATATTAAAAAATTCCAATGGGGTCAAAGAGCAGAATTACGGATTTCATTAGAAAAATCTTTTTGCCATTCAAAAACAAAAATAATTGCACCGTTCCCTTGGAAAAAATTGAATTTCCAATGCTACGTTGCCACATCGTTTCGTTCAATATGAACTGATATGAATAGATTGGATTAGATTAGAATAGATACAGATATGAACATTATTAATGGTTTTAAAAATAGTTGGCAGCACTTTAATGGAAATTTTCATACACTAGACTTTATTTTGTATTTTATATTTCAAAATGAAATTTAAAAATAAAATAACAATCAATGCTTAAAAAAATATAAAGTCATCAATAAAAATATAAGAAGATACCTGTTTTAACTTAACCTATAAATAGTAGATATTCTATAAAAAAATATACAGGGTAGTAGGTTATACATCCGAACATAGGTGATTCATAACGAATATTTTACTAAACTCACAGCACTCATTTAAATCATATCAAGAAATGCCATGTTGCCATGAAATCAACTGAAGCAATTGTAATTAATGATAAATTAAAACAGTTTACAACTGACATTTATAAAAAAAATTTTGACAATTTTTGATAAAAATTATTAGGATTAAATTTATGGCTTGAAACAAGAAGTGGCTAAATTATAAATCGCTGATTTTCAGAACAAACAGATTTGTCAAATTGAAATCCATCAGTATAGATTTATTATTTTTTGAAAATGCTTTTAGAAAATCATTAAGTGTTAGACATTTTGGTCATAAAAAGTATACATTTTATTATGTTTGAAACAATAAGTATCTCGAAATGTTAAAAAATTAACTTCGTGGCTACTTCTTGAACCAAGCCACTGAAATATACATACTGTATGCGTATGTATGTATGTGCAGAGTATAGATAGGGTCAATTTTGAGAAAAGAATTCACAGAGAGAAATGTATCGTGTCAATGTGAAATAGGAAAAGGAGTAGTACGCATCTCTATATGGGTGTCCTTTTCTCGAAAATGGCCCTCCCTGGGCTACGCATACTGTATATGTATGTATAGTATAGATATTCTTATGTTCGGGAGTATAACCAATCACCCTGTATATTGTAGTAAATAACTGCTAACGTTACTGTATATTTATATAAAAAATACCTTTTTATTTGTAATGAATACAATTTTATTATTTCAAAATTAATATTGGTTTTTGCAAAATTCACAATTATGCAATTTTAAATTTCATTTAAAAGTTAAAAAAAAGTAGGCAATAATTAACAATAAAACGATTGTTTTGTAAATAATTGATGCATTTGAAAATGACCAACAGACTTATACAAACTGGAAAAACCTAAAATCAACATTTATCCGTCGTTTATCAATCAAGATTGTCCTTTACAGGCGTTTATATGAGCACTAAGTGCCAATCCGCTAGACCTAAACGCGCACTTGGGACACTGGTTAATCGGTAAATTTAATACATCATGACTGCGACTATGTCTTTCAAGCAAATACTTACAAGAGGTAGTAAAAGAACAGCTCTGACATGGATAACGGTTAGGCAGAGAGCAAGTTTTTCCGTGTTCATAATATTTGTTGGGTTTGTAGGTCCTAAATGAACATGAGGGACATTTTAAGTGGACCTTTTCATATTCCTTTATTTCCTTGATTCTATGAATATTAGGTTTTTGACATAATCTATTATGAGTCGCATGCGCAAGTGAATTTGTCGTGCCTTTAGTATTACAAATAGGGCATTGCATAATAGGTTCGTTCTTGTTTTTGTGACGATTGACATGAGTGTAAAGATTTGATGCATATGAAGTAGTATATGAGCATATTTCGCAAGCCAACTCCATTCGCCGCTTTTTATTCACAACTGTCTCTGGCGCTTTCGATTCCGAATGCCTTTTTCGTTTGTGGTTGTTCAATTTTACCCTTAAGTGGCTGGAATATGTACAATGTGAACATTGAAACTCTAAAGTGGTTTCCGAATCTTTTTCTGATGTTTCATCTCGAATGTTATGTTCGCAATGATTAGTTTCTTTTGATATTTTACAATGGTCTTGTATGTGTTTATAATAAGATTCCTTCGTTTCACAATTAAAGATGCAAAATTCACACTTAAAATCCTGTTTCTCTTCTCCCGCATGATCCAATATGTGTTTGAAAAATGCGTGCTTAAACCCCTTAAAGTTGCAATAAGGACATTTCATAGCTAAACGCTTTCTGTGATAAATCATGTGAAATTTCAATGTGTATTCTTGTTCAGATTTGAATGAACACATGGGGCAATAAAACTGTTTCTTATTTCTATGAAGACTTGCATGGTTTTCAACCATATACTTGTCAATATTTTTATAGTCACAATGAGGACATTGGAGGGTATGCTCATTGTTTATATGTTTATTCAACTTAATACGCAAATCAAAGGACCTCCGACACTTTGAACATTTGAAGTTTGGTTTTTCTTTTAATTACGAATGAACATTGTTTCATATGTTTCGTGATATGGGCTTTGGTACTTACTAGACCGTAACCATTGGCACATTCGTCTGTATTTGTGTTATCATTTTCAATGAATTCACTTTCGTCAACAAGTGAAGGCATATTTGTAACTTTTTTACTCTTTAAAGGCACTTCTTGAGCTACATGTGTATTTTTAATATGACAGTTCAATTTGAATCTTAAATCTGTTGAAAAAGTGCACTCGGAACAAGTAAAATCTGTTTTCCGAACGTTCCTCAGTGTGAGAGTCGATGGATTTAGTAGATTTCTTCTCCGAGGTAACTCTTTGTGGTGTACTCTTTCTTCATGTTTACTCAAGGATAATTTATCAGAATATGACTTATTGCAAATGGAACACATTAATTCGGGATCATTTCTATGTATACATATTTTCTTATGTCTTCCCACAACCAGCATAGTGGATTGATAATTGCATAATATCCACGGACATTTATGCAATACCTCGCCCTCTTTATGGCTCCTCAAATGCCTTATTAAGCCCGCTTTCTTCTTACTGAAAAAGGAACATTTTGAACAATTGTAGGTTTGACTCGTTTTTGTATCCTGCTGGTCTATCCAGTCATTACATTTGGGATGCTCGTTATGGACGTGCTGTTTCATCAAATTTTTTGGATACTTTTCATCACAGTATTTGCATTTTATTACTGGAAAATTGTCTTCATTATGATCTTTTTTATGCGCCATAATAGTACTGTAAACTTTGGAATTAAAAGGACATTGTGAACAGTAAAAAAGCTTTTCTGGGGCTGATTTCTTTATCATATTTTCCAAAACAGGCGGGTTTTTATTGGAATTGTTATTATCGGATTTCTTTGATAAGTTTAAGCGTTTTTTTTGGATATTTTCTTTGTTTACTCCTTCTTCAATTTCTTCTGTTTCTACTGAGAGAACCGGATGACTTGATCGATGACTGATCATGTGCTGTTTTAAGAGTGGTTTATTCTTCGCAGTCCAGGAACAGTGAGGACACTTGTATGTTTCTGTTCGGTTATTACAAAGTGTTAAATGAGCTTCTAGAGCCGATGGAACATTTTCATATCCACAGTCGTTGGGACACAGTTGAAGCTGCTCTTTTGAATGATGTAAACTCTCATGACTTCTACATTTCGATTTGTTTGTTGAAGTAAATGTACACCAACTGCATTTATATATCTGGTTATTTCGGTCACTTTTCAGTTTTGTATTTGGTTCTTTATTGGGACAAACATGCACCTTAAGAACGAATCCAGTCGAATAAAAATCACATGTTGGACACTGTTCAGTAGGCCATCGATTGTGAGTATTTTCATGTTTCCTCAACTTTGAAATATTTTTATTTTTGTATAAACATTTCGTACATTCATATCTCTCGTGTTTTCTATATTCTCCTTTTGACGATGTGTCGAAATTTGTAGGTTTTTGTTTAAAATCAAATTTCTGTCCAGGGTGTGCAGTATCCATATGAAGACTCAAAGCATTGCGAGTATATCTCTGGGTGCAGTAAGCGCATTGTAAAACTTTCGGATTGCATCTTTTATGATGCCTTTCATGCTCCATTAAAGTTTTATGCTTGCTTGTTGTGTATGAGCAAAAAGAACAATACAATGTACAATCTCTCAACAGATCCTGTGATTCCATGTTTTCAAGGACTGGAGGCAATATTTCATTATTTTCAATTTCAGTTTCATCATTGTTAACTGTGTGTAATTCCGGCGGGCAAGAACGATTTCCGATTTCCAATATTTTCTGACATAAACTTAGTTGTTTTCGGCACTCTTGATATTGTGTTAAATTATTATGCTTCAGTAGAAGGCTGTTTGATAAGCCATTTTTATAATGTTTGGGGGTCGAAGTTGTTAATATTTCAGATTTACAAGTTTCTATATGAGTTTTCAGATATTTTATGGAAATTCTTTTGCGGCAACGAGGACAATGTGCTACTGCAAATGCAGGACTTAGAGTAGGTGGATCTTCAGATTCTGTCCTAAAAATTTGATTTACATATAATTTGCTGTATTAACGAAAATTATTAAAACTCACATAAAATGTTCCAGCCTGGTTGCTGTTCCAGTCACTTCTAATGATCCATCACTATGATGTAAACCAAAATTCTCATTTTGATTTTGATAAATAGGTTCTTCAAAAACCACAGGTTCCTCTTTAATGGTTATATTAGGCATTGAAGAATCTAAATGGTGGTAAAAACCATTTCATAATAAAGAGTTTCTATAAATTAATGTAAAAAATACCTAAGTCATCTCGTGGTTCTTCTTTAATTGTAAGATCAGGACAAAAATCATCTGCTGTATTCGATCCAAACATATTTAAAAGGTAATTGTTGTAGAAACTTTAATCGATATGACTTGGCGGCTTACAGATACACAAATTTAATGTGTATTCGATAAGAAATTAATTAATGAGGACATTTTTAAAAATTCACCATTAGTTGGGGTTGTCAGATCTAGTAAGTAGAAAAATTGATTAATTAAAGTAAAATCATATGAGATTATATAAAAATATATAGTACAGTCAATTCTCTTATAACGCGGTACTCCTATTACGCGTTTTTCATATAAAACAATATTCTAACAAATGATTTAAAAATTTATCGATTGTAGTACTTTTGATGCAGTAAGTATGTGTTGAATAATTAACTGTAAGGAAAACAATGCTTGTTTAAACGATTTTATATTGACATTGGGGTCTTTGATTCATGCTCAAAAAACTGCTTATGAAGTTATCTGATAGTGATGATAACTGTTAAAAGCACCAAATAATAAATTCAGCTTTTGTTTTATTTGTTTGTTTGTTAACAATTTTTTTACATGAACCATGTGTCATATTTAATAAATTCAAATTCAAAAATCTAAGAATACACATATTCATTTTTATTTCAACTCTCAAATTTTGTTAATGATGCTTTGAGAATGTGATTTGTAGTATTCAGAGTTTTCTATAAGGTGTTTTCCATTTTACGCAGTACGAATTAATCGCGTTATAGGAGGGTTGACTGTACTTAGGCGCTTCCCAAAAAAAGATCAACGGATCCAATATACTAATTGTTGGGAACAGCACCCCAATGATCTTACAATCAACTTACNAACTCTCAAATTTTGTTAATGATGCTTTGAGAATGTGATTTGTAGTATTCAGAGTTTTCTATAAGGTGTTTTCCATTTTACGCAGTACGAATTAATCGCGTTATAGGAGGGTTGACTGTACTTAGGCGCTTCCCAAAAAAAGATCAACGGATCCAATATACTAATTGTTGGGAACAGCACCCCCAATGATCCTTACAATCAACTTACAACTTGGGGGACACGACTGGAAGATCATCAACAGATAAGGGAGGGTCACACATCTATCTTCGATTATTAAGCATGTCAGGTTAAAGCAAGAGGAATTTAACAATATTATTCATGTACACTTGATACTACGCAGTCCATGGCGATAGGATAATGGTCTGATTGACGAAGATACCGTTGTACGGCAGATATATTCTATCAATCAGACGAGGGTATTTTCATCAGTTAGATCATTTGTAATCCCATCGCCTGTTCAGCCTTTCTACATCACGGGATTTCAATTATTAACAGAATCAGCCATTGTTTAGCCGAAACAACTACTAAAAAGAGGTAAAAGATGACGCAGCTGTAGAACAATATGTAAAGCCGATTAGAAACTTTGGGCTGGGATTATTGAAATATTAAGAATATGGTGGCACAAAGGCCCGAAGGATTTATCTTGACAAAGATCCTATGTTTTTAATTTCCGACGAATGTGAAAATTTATGACATTAAAAATACAAAACTTAGCAATTATAACCGATGATGACACACCGGTACGCGTAATAGTAGTATCATTGTCATATTGAATAAATTGGAAAAATTAGAACATCTAACAGATGAGTTTTAAGAAGTCCCCACAGCAACGCTAAAACTATGTTGTGGTCAGTATCTAGCTGAGTAATTTTTGAAGGTTTATTTCAACTCTTAAATGGGTGAATCTTACCTTTAAGAAATTCCGTTGAAGGTAAAACAATTTATCTAAACTACCATGTAATAAAATTAAAATTTATTATGTCCAAATCTAAAATTGAATTACTCAAACTCTAAATTTTGAAATATTGAAATCTTTATGAGTCTAACGAAAGAAGTAAACGTTCAAACAACTGAGAACCTAACCTCACAATGAGTTAATGCATACTTGCCAGATTGTTCCAACTACGTTAACAGAGAAAAAAGCGAATAATATATTGACTTGAGAACCTTAATCTTGAAAATATCTTTTATAATTACCAAAAGCCGATGCATTTTTCTCATTATCAATATTAGGTGATTAATAAATTAAATAAAAAATTAATAAAAGGGTTAGTAGCGGCAACACTGGTAGGGATCTGCACTAATACGTATCACAGTGACATTGACACGCGCATGTCAACATAAATGTCAGATTGTCAAAAACGGTTGGTTGCCCATAAATTTGACAATTGATTTCGTCTGTGTACAACTGTTTATATCAGTTTGTATGTTCGAAATTTTAATATTTTTTTAATAATTAATCCGAATAATATCGAATGAAAAAGCTCAAGTAAGTAAATAAAAGTCAAATAAAAACATTGAAAAATGTATTTTTCTAGTGGCAGTGCATATATCATTAACACTCTGCGAAAATTATATATAATTTTTGAAATACATATATTTGTTTGCAAACAAGCAGAAATATAATTAGTGCAGCATAAAATTTCTATAAAAATGCAATTTTTACCAACAAAAGCTTCAACTTTTAAATATCCAAAGCATAATTCCTCAACATCATTGGTTCAGTTTTAAATATCCAATTATCACAGTAAATTTTTAAGTAATAATTTTCTAGCTCCAGTAACAATAATCTCAATATTATTTTCTCATTTTTCATGCAATCAACTACTAATTCGTGTTTGCCTTAAAACGTGTTCAATATTAATGCAATCGAGCACTGCAGCCCCAATAGAACTCCGCCTGGAAGACATACTCTTTACCAGAATCCATTTATTCAATTTTGGTTCATATTCTTCTACAGAGTTTAAACTAGAACTTCCATCGGTACCTCCTAAGGCATACAACTTTCCACTGACTGCTACAACTTCATGGGTAGCTCTTCGATTATGCATAGCCGTGATTGGTTCCCAGGACATTCTTCTAATATTTAATCTTTCTCCAGTGCTCATACACATAGTACCATCGTTACCTGAAAATGACATTTTAATTCGATTGTTAACGTCCACGTAAACAAAAGCCGACCTCCAACGCAATATAAATGTCCGTCTAAAGCAGCCACTCCACAACTTGATCTCTTAGATGACATCGAAGGTACTGATTGCCATTTGCCTTCTCGCGGGTCAAATCGCTCAACTGAAGCTTGATAAGATGTAGAGTCAAAACCGCCAAGAGCATAAATGGAGTTTTCAAGCACTGTGATTCTGCAGTAACGTCTTCGTGTGTTCATGGCCGGACAGCTGCACCATATACCAGTTAGTGGATCGAATCTTTCCATTGAACTTAAACAGGACGCTCCATCGTATCCTCCACAAGCATATATCAAGCCATCAAAAGAACAAATGCCTAAACAAGATCTCTTGGTCCCCATAGGCGTTATTACGGTCCACGTATTTGTCAATGGATTATAACACTCAGCTGTGGCCAAATCTGAAGCTCCATCATAGCTATGGTTATAAATATGTTATATTAATAGCTTTAAGAATGCTTAAAAACTCACCCTCCAACCACATATAACAATCTTCTAAGACCAGTGACTCCAGTCCGAGATCTACGCCACTGCATTGGAGCTATTGAGTGCCACATATCAGTTGTAGGATTATATACCTCGCATTCTGCATGAATGGCGAATAACGATCCTCCTCCAACGGCAAAGACATAAGGGTCCGCTCCTTTAGGTTTCCGTTCCATTGTTCTGGTAGTTGAAAGGACGCAACGTCGTTCAGGAGCCAAGTGGTATCTCATGGCTTCTAACAGGAGTTCCCTACACTCATTATTGTCTCTGATAAGTTTTTCGTTGTCCACTCGTGTCATAAGGAATTCCCGATTGACCAAAGGAAGTCTTACATGAATCATTAACTAAAAAAGAGACGTTTAAATATGAAAACTCATGAAAGTCAAATATTACTTTGGAGATGTACTTTTCTCGTTCCATTAAATCATGTTTGATCCAATTTAGGACTGCAGTGAAGACGTCTTCCTCTGAAGAAATGTTTAATTGACTGTTGGAAATCAATTCTTTGACCTAATTAGATCAAATATTAAAAATTTCAACTCAAATAGCGTGATCTTACTTCGTCGAAGGGAAGCAATAGGAATTCCTCTGTGCCTACTACCTGCTGAAAATTTTGCAACGCGTAAACGTGAGATTTTAAATGCAATTCTTTGCATGAATGAGTGTCTGCAAAACTTCTAATGCCTAAACAGTTGGTTGGATGCAACTGTCTTAGTAGAAATCTGCAGCAAGCTTCGCGGACATCTTGCATCTGAAGGAGACTACTAGCAGGCAATAAGACTTGAACATTATCGGCAGTGATAGTTATTTGACCAGTATAAGCGTACTCCAGTAATAAATCAACAGCGGTGGCGTCCATGTCATGAATGGCTATTTCATGCTGATTTTGTTCCTTCATTTCACCTAGAGGACGATGGTTGCGCTTACAATTTCTGGTGCCTGACATGTTATTGATGAACTTACCGTTGAACATGGCAAAGAAATACGGACTAACTGAAGCTAAGACGACTTTGTGTGCCCTAAACTTTTCTATTCCTATTTTTAAAATTACATCGCACAACTAAAACAATATAAAAGTTAATCTAACGATTTTCATCAAGAAAGCCATTCTATTTTTGCGATGTCGCAATTTAAGGGCCATTAAGCGCCCTTTTGACTAAACCCAAGCTTTTTATAGCTCTACAAATATATCGATTAAATCAACTAAAGTTAAGGGTATCCAACAAAGGAATCTAATAAGAGTTAACTAGATTTATGAGTTTTTGAAAGCAAAACAAATGAAAATGTTTTTCTCTTACCTGACCATGTTGCCGCATCTTCTGAATATTACCTAAAGCGTGGACACTGTGTCCTGTAGTTTTTAAACAATAGCCTTTGTTGGTAAACAAAGGCGAGTCAAAACCTTCTGACGTGGGTGTTTGGGTTGATGCTTCAAAAACGATGGAACCGCCGCCCCCGGAAGCAATTCCTGGACTTTCGGGCAGCGGTAAACGATCCGGCGCCTCTAGTACTAGATCGTTGTTCATCTGTAAAAAGGTTTTCTTTACATTTTACGAAGATAGAGCAAATTGGAATTCACTTTTTTTATCTTTTCCGTTTCACTGAGTTATTTTGTCAAATTTCGTCAGAGGGAAAAATACGAAAAACAAATGCGCGTGTTTCCCGACTGAGCGACGACACGGCCGCTTGGAACGACTGAACAACAATGAACGCTTTTCCGAATCGACTCCAGAATATGCCAAACACGCATGTTTTTAGGGGTTTCGTTATTCTAATGGTCAACGGCTTAATTAACTTTTTTAAATTACATTTCATAGCCATCCTTTAAAATTCACATTATTGCGCTATTTTCTTAAGATTTTAATTCACGTTCATTTGTTATTCTGGAGTATTACACTTGTTTATTCAATTATTTTTGGTGACCCAATTTCATTGAACCTTATTGTCGCCCTTTCTTTACTGAAGCCATCCATCGGAGGAATTTTCCGGGAAATACTATGGATTTTCCTCGGGATTCGGGCAATGACCCTTGTCGTTTGACCTTGCGCATTTCCATCACACTTTCCATTTCTGTGTCGTTTCCATGGTGAATAAATGCTGTCTCGACGCACAACAAAGCATTTTGTCAATGAAAAATCCTGCTATTTCAATGTTTTCCTGTTATTGCGCTTGAATTAAAATTGAGATATGTATGTACGTATTCGTAATTCGATACGTGGAGAAGATATTTTTGGAGCTCTGCGTTATTATTGTCTGATTGAAACAGGTTTGCGAACTCCACGGTATATAAAAAACTATTCTTTGTTCGGCTAAAATGTTTTTTTTTGGCAATTTACGATTATTTTTTGAAAATTAAATATCAGCGCTCTCTAAAGATTTACGTCTGAAACTTCTTCACAAACTGACACCAGTTTCTGTATTGACGTTTTACCGTTAAAAATTATATTAGGTCTGTTCCAACAGCAATCTTCAATCAGTTAGTATCTTGCTGATTCGTCAAAATCGGGTTGTAAACTATGACGTGTCATTTTGAAGCAATTTCATTGGATTTGACCAGTTGAAGATTTTTGTTGGAACAGACTTATTAAAATGATTTAGTAAAGAATCCTATATTATCGACATACTTAGATTTAAAAAAAAAATAATAAAAATTTGAAAATAATGTTTTAAAATGTAATATAATAATTTAATTTCAAATTAATTAATTTTTTTTAGTTAAAAGACGGATTAATAAGAAATCGTAGAAAAATCATTATATCATAGCAAAAATCTTGTAACTTTGATGCATATGACCTTCATATGACTTTGGTGATTACGGGTTTGATTCGAACTGTCACTAGCCGGTTAAGAACACAAATTTTCCTGAAATTTTCCTCAGAAATGGCCCTTAATAAGTTGGCAATCGATGCTTTGGATCTCAATGGACAAAGGGTGCTTATGAGGTAAAAAGAATATCAAAGATTTATCAATTATACGTTACAAAAATATTCTACTTAACCTCAAAGTAGTGTTGTTAATTCCATTATTTTATTTATCATCAATTTTCAGAGTCGATTTTAATGTTCCCTTAAAAGACGGAAAAATAACCAACAACCAACGTATCGTGGCCGCATTGGACTCGATAAAGTATGCTTTAGACAAGAACGCTAAAAGTGTTGTTCTGTGTTCGCATTTGGGACGTCCTGACGGTAATCCCAATCCCAAATATACTCTTGCTCCAGTAGCTGAAGAACTGAAGAGGCTTCTTAACAGGTAAACGATTTTCCCGTTCAATTGTTTTTCTCAATTAAGACATATTTAATTGTCTTCCAGAGATGTGCAATTTCTTCCTGATTGTGTTGGGCCAGAAGTTGAAAAGGTCTGTGAGAATCCAGCTCCAGGGTCGGTGATTCTATTGGAAAATCTCCGTTATCATGTCGAAGAGGAAGGCAAAGGAGTTGACGCATCTGGCAATAAGATTAAGGCTGATGCTGCAAAAGTAAAAGAGTTTAGAGAGAGCTTAAGAAAATTGGCTGATGTTTATGTGAATGACGCTTTTGGCACAGCTCATCGAGCACATTCTTCCATGATGGGAGAAGGTAATTTAATAAAAATACAATATTTTTTATTATTTCAAGGAAATTTTATAGGGTTTGATAAACGAGCATCTGGTTTTCTTTTGAAAAAAGAGTTGGCATATTTTGCCAAGGCTCTGGACAATCCAGAACGGTTAGTTTTTCAATAAAAATTGTTTCACTTTCTGACAAAGCTTGATTTTAGACCATTTTTGGCAATACTAGGAGGTGCCAAAGTGGCTGATAAAATCCAATTAATTGACAACCTCTTGGATAAAGTCCATGAAATGATCATTGGAGGAGGCATGGCATACACATTCCTCAAAGAACTCAAAGGCATTACTGTGAGTAGTTCAATACTGTAATTTTATTGAACACATTTATACTCTAAGTTCAAGGCAGTAAACATTAACAAATACACAAAAGCGTAAACTCCCTTCAGAAAGCACTCATTTTCACCATCTTCTATGAAGGATTTATAGCAAATGTATGATTTGGGTTTTCTGGTTATGCTCTTTCTTCGCATAATGCGCATCTTTTGTCTATATTCTACAGCTTCTTTTAAAAGTTTTGAATCAATAAATTGATCAAGATCCTTTATGGGATCTAACAGTGGGGATTCTTTAAGAAATTTGAAGAAAAACTTGTCTTTGTTGTTAGAAAACTTCTGTAAACTATCCCGTTTTTTCACTGCTAGTTCTTTGTTTAATCGATGTTTCATTTGCACAATGGACGTTTCATTGTAACATCCATTAATTAACTTAAAAAAAGTTGATTTGTTAAATAATTTCCAGAAATCCAAATATTTACTTACGTTTAGTTGTAGTGGCTTCTTATAGTTATCATAGAAAACTTTCACTTTCTCTTGTTCAGTGTTGTTAAATATGTCTACAGCGTTGTTTTTATCAGTAGATTTTTTG
This sequence comes from Hypothenemus hampei, assembly GCA_013372445.1. NCBI lineage: Eukaryota > Metazoa > Arthropoda > Insecta > Coleoptera > Curculionidae > Hypothenemus > Hypothenemus hampei. Next base: position 4,068,907 of record JABRWK010000001.1, on the reverse strand, counting down.
AGTTCGTAGTTCATCTAAAAAAAATATATAACAAAAATTGACAGTTTATTTTGACAGTAACTTTTAGTTACCTGTTGTGTTTTCTCTAAGGATGCCTTATCACTAAGCTCCAAAGTGTTTTGAGGGGTATTTTCCTCTTCCATTGAAATTCCAATGAAACTCTTGTTTTCACTGACATCTAGATAACCACTTGATTGGATCGATACATCTTTGATTATACAGATTTTTGTTTATTGTATTCAACAATCTCAAAACCCAGTACGTACCATTTTTTATTTTTTGACAGTTTCTTGCCGCATGAAAAGGACATACGATTGCTTGAGTCGCTTTTTCAACTTTTGTCAACATAAAACTGACTTTTTGCCTACTCTTGGACAAGCTGGAATTTACATTCAGTTGACTCAAAGGTGTTTTTAAACATCCACATTTCTTTTTTGGTATTGACTCATACGGTTCGTCGCATTGCAAGAAACTCTCTTGATGGAGTTCTGCAATGCAAAATATCACGGGAATATACCATGCAAAAGCCATGTTCACTAGCCTAAAAATCATTTATTTTCACAATTTCACAAAGGATTGAATTGAAACAATATGGATTCCATTGCTTATCAACGTCAAGGAACTTTACCTAGGAATGTGGACCTCAATGGGCATATGTTGCTCTTCCTTTACATCCACTAAATTGTCCAAAAAACTCAAAACGTTGAAATACGAAGGACTACGCACGGCTCTTGGGCTGCTTTTTTTCGAATCGTTTCTCAAATCTTTCACTGCGTGCATAAAAGGGGTGAGAAAAGTGTCGCTATCCACTTCATCAATTTCTTTCTCTTTGAAAATTTTCGGCTGTTGACAGGTCTGTGAGTGTATCGAAATAAATTAATGAAGATTTAAGGATTTTCAAATAATTTCAAACACGTATCGCCATATGTGGATGATCAGTAGACTACTTACCTCTTCATCAAATTGGTCCAACTGATTGTAGACACTTTCCACTCTCGAAATGATACGATGGACATTTTGATAGAAAGACTCGCTTGTTTCGCTCGACTCAGTTATGTTTATATCTTGAATGGATTCTATTTCGGACATCTGAAATTGTAATTTATTTAGAGGAGTTCTTGAAAAGACCTTTACGTACCGCAATTTCTTTCTGGTTTTTTTCCCGTTCATTATCTAGAGGCGAGGAACATGGAGTGAAAAAGTCTTCTGAAGTCTCATTCATTTTGTTGTTTTCATTTTGAAGTTGAATGCCTGAAAAATTCATGTTGAAAATTCATTAACATTTCACTCTTAAAATATACCGTCGTCGATTTCTTGAACATCTTCTTGTATATTTGTTGGCACTGTATCTCCTTCGCCTATGGAACAAGAAGGTTCTAAATTGGTCAAAGAACAATCAGAACCCTCTTGACTTTTTTCCAAATGGTCTCCTTCACAGAGTTCCTTGTTGTTCGTAGTAACGAGTGCCAAATTTATTACCTGGAAAAATTCAAGTTCACTAGGGTTTTTAATATTTGAGAATTTCCACACTTGTTCATGAGGTGGAACCAAATTTTTCATATTTAATTCATTTTCCACATTTGCTGTCATTTTAATCTTGATTTGAGGGTCAACTTCTTGCAATATGAGTTCGTCACGTAACTTTCTAATTTCAGTACTCAGTTTGGCTAGCTCCTCATCTGTTGACGATGTTGGTTCTATTGGAGAAATATTCATATCTAACGAGGTTTTAGTAATCCGTTTTGGAGATATTGCAGTGATGGTGAATTTTTCATTTCCTGATGCTGACGTTGAGCTGAAAAGTTAAAAACAATTTTACCTGGGAAATCGTGTTTTTTTGTCAAATATACTCAAAGCACACTTGCTCCATTTCACCAGTAGGTCTTGCTGATTGATATTTTTTCTTTGTCTTTATTTTCGTAAGACTCACTTTGCTAATTTCTTCCGATCCTGGTGATTCAAGAATTTTATCCAATTTTTTAAATAGTTCCTTCGAAATTTCGTCGGTCTCCTGATCATAAACATCTTCCCTCTTCAATGGTGTTTTTCGCTTAGACATATTCTTTGAAGCGGGAAATTTCATCATACTCAAAACGTTCGTAATCTCTTTTTTAATCTCGTCAAAAGCTTCGATGCTCTTCGACGTTCCAGACCTTTAGATACAAATACAATGAGCAAATGATATTTTCTTCTAGATTTACATGCCTTCCTAGGATGTTCACCATTTTATTTTCAATTACGTCAATGGCTTTCTCAATATTATTCTGTATATTATCGTTTTTCTTTTTGAGAGAATGTAAATGTTCAAGCATTTGTTGCTGCTTTCTTGGTGATGAAACTTTTTTAACTTGCAACTGACCAATTGATTTTTTATTGGGCAAAGCGTGCTTGGGTACCGAAGGTTGATAAGGGTGTGGTTGTTTTTCGATGAAATTTAATAATTTCTGACCAACGGATTTGCCATATTTATTTTCCCATATTTTTTTGTCTTGTTCGTTCTTTTGCTGGACACCCAATTGAGATTCTAGTTCTTTTTCAATTTTCCTTCGAACGTCTATGTCTGTAACTTAAAAAGGGATTTATTTTGAATAACATATCGATTTTACCTTTTTCAATCACTGCAGGATCATAATATTGTGGCTTAGGAGGTCGCTTATAGATATCTTGAATGTTTAGACCCTTTGAAGTTTTGTCCAAAGAATCGATCTTTCTTAAGTTTGTATGGTCCGGTGGTTGTATGCAATACTTACCATAATCTACAAAAAAATTATATTATATTTTTTATTGAACTGTATGGCAACTTACTTCTAGGAGACAAAGAATTACTGCTTGGTTGCTTTGGGATTCCTTGTGGACTTAAGAAAGATCTCGATTCATGTTTGGCGTTCACCAAGCGAATTTCCTTATCAATTTTCCTGAGTATCGGATCATAGACTACTTTCGAGGCTATAAAAAATTGATTAAAATTACAACCCAAACTTCATCATAAAGCAGTTCACGTTTAGGTTTTTTCGGTATATCTTTGGCCCATTCAGCCTTTTTCAGAATTTCCTTGTTCTCTTTCATGGGCAAAAGAGGAACTTTGGGCAATTTTCCTCGAGCATTGTCGTAAAACATATGCACTGGATCAACGGAAAAAGAACATTAATGGTTCTCTCGTTTGGACCTGATATTTACCTGGCATCACCGTAAAAACGTTCTTATCAGCATCTGGAGGGTCTAGTTCCGAAAATATATACTTTGATAAGGTCTGCACTACTTCCTCGCGATTGGAATCGCTTTCAGATTTTCTTTCCGGGGATTCCAACAGCTCACTCCATGCTCGCTTATTCTCCTTGCCTTTTCCGTGCAGCAACTTATACAGATACGTGTCCTTGACGTATCCAGTCTAAAAACCATTATGAGCCGAATAATTTCTCAAAATTTTAAACATGTTCAATACACTAGCTGGTATTTCATCTCGTCGGGGATATTCGGCTTTCAACGGCACTAAATCATCCTTGGAAATATCATCCAGGATATCTAGGTATTTCAACTTCCGTTGTTTCAGCTGAGAGTACTTGGCCCGCATCCAATGCATCTTACATTTCTCCGATTCAGAAAGTGGTTGCTCGTTCTTTACGGTTATTTTACATTTGCAAGAGCTCTGCGATGATTTTCTAGAGTCCATTTTTTGACTGTACCTCCGCGGCACCATCTTTTCCGATAGAATGGAGTTTAACTTTGGGATACGCCTTTTAGTGCTTTTTTTCGAATGTTTCACCTGAATGAACATTTAACGTTAGCATACATTAGTTTATAATCCAAACTTAAAGCATTTACATCATGTTTATTGACCTGTTTGAACCATAAACTGTCCTTGTATTTTTGCTTCAGGTCTCCAGCGGACTGTTTTTGCCGTTTACTCGGTAAAAAATAGTTTAAGGAACTCTTAATGCTGAAAACTTTCATTAGAGCCTGAAACAACCAAAAGTTAAAATGTTCTCAAACCTTTCATGATCATTATCATCGAGTATAGCTGTTTTGGGCATTTCGCTTTTTAAAAATTTCCGATTTTTCTTAATCAAGTTCTGAAAGAAAATCAGGCTATCGTTGGCTTCTAATTGAGTGATCATTCTCTGATGGAGGTCTGTAATTGCTTTTTTCCTGTACACGTCTGCATGGGAAATGTTAAACTTTTCTGTGCACACAAAATCACACTTGGATATGTGATTCTCTCGATCGAATGTTTCTTGGTCTTTGAAGATCTCCTCTACAGGTTTCATCCGTCTATTTCTGGGAGGAGGGGTAGATTTTGGCCTTGAAGACTGAAAATTTTCAAGTTTAGCCATATTGATTCAACTGCAATTCTAGATTTTAAAAAATATATATTTTTATTTTCCAAGTATCGTTTGTTGTCAGATCTAGGTGTTTTTGTTTTCAGTGTTATCAATTTTTGTTTTAACCTTATGGGCTCCAGAGCGTGTCTTAAATGTTTTCTGTGCCTTCTTTTTCTCTTTCATATCTATTCCCATTTTTTTGTAATATTTGTCAATATCCTCGTTCACATTCTTTACGAGGCTAGCAAGCACTGCTTCATAGTCCGGGAGTTTTTCTACGTTCTCCATGGTTTTCTGAAAATTGTCTGCAGTACATTTCGTAGACAAACTCAATTTTGAGACCATTGAACGAATTGGATTCACACCTACTAACTGATTCTTGGCGTTTAGAACCGTGAAAAATGGTGACGGACCTACTAGTTCTCTATAAAACAATTTTTAAACAATAATATTTCATGTTACATCTTTAAATTTAACTACTGTACTTTGGCTGTTCAATTTTGATTATTTCGGGTGATTGTTCTTCTTTTTCTTCCTCCAAATCTTCTATGAGATCTATTAAGGTTTGAACAGGACTGTGACTCGTGTCCTGTTCCAGTTTAGGACTCTTGGTGATGGCATTGGCTTCCAAGAGGCACATTCTAACTTTCTGGCAAATAGAATCGATGCCAGAGAAAGTTTCCCGGAGCATAGTGCTCATATTGTTACTGATCGACACAAGATTCTCATGAGCCTCTTTTGAGTATTCATTGTAGGAGTTGGAAGGCATGGAAAAAGTGGATTTGAGATTTACACATGCATCTAAATAATTGGATAGTTTATTGCTACTTTTATGGATGCAATGACTTACTCTTGACCACATAAGAGCTAATCGGCTGGCAGGATCCAATAGAAAATGACGATTTCTCATCAGAAATTACGTTTTCCTTATATTTGCTTAAAAATACCGACGTATTCATTAACACGGAATGCTGCGACATCTCTACTATAAATTTCTTACTTTAAAAAAAAACAATTATTTTTTCAATTTTCACAAAAAATTACATAAAAATCTACTTGACAGAAGCTGAACGACAGGTTCACTCTGACAGCTGGTGCTAATATTGTTTTTCATTCTCAGATTGGAACCTCCTTGTATGACGCAGAAGGCGCTAAAATAGTCGGTAAACTTTTGGAGAAAGCCCAAAAAAACAATGTACAGGTGCATTTGCCCGTCGATTTCATCACGGCCGACAAATTTGATGAAAATGCGCAATCAAGCTGTGCTTCCTTGGAAACAGGAATCCCAGATGGTTGGATGGGATTGGACGTGGGTCAGAAGACCATCGAACTCTTCAGGGATCCAATAAGAAGAGCCAAGGTGATTGTTTGGAATGGCCCCGCTGGCGTTTTCGAATGGGAAAAGTTCGCAAATGGTACCAAAGCTATTATGGATGAAGTAGTGGCAGCAACTCAGAGAGGAGCTATTACGATCATTGGCAAGGATAAGGATGGAAATTCGAGTTGATCAATGGATAATTTTTGAATGTTTCTAGGTGGTGGTGATACAGCCACGTGTGCAGCAAAGTGGGGCACCGAAGATAAGGTATCACATGTGTCCACTGGAGGTGGTGCCAGTTTGGAATTGTTAGAAGGGAAAATTCTTCCAGGTGTGGCAGCATTATCAGATGCTTAAACATTATTTTTAGTAGTTCATTGGATATATTTATTAAAAATACATTACATATATAAATGTTAGTTTAATAAAAATACTGTTTATGTAAATTATTGAATTGTGTAATGTTTTGCAACTAAAATACCGTTTTGAAAAAGTACCCCGTATCTGGATATTTCCGGATATTAACAGTGTTGGCGCTGCAACAAAGCCTTATCAACTGAATGGGGCTATCAAGTAAAGGGTCAACAAAACAATGTTTCGAAACCGTTTCATGTTACGCAATAGATTCTTTTTATGTCCCAATAATTTATTGTGATAATATTGGGGGGTTAATTGCAAAATCTAAAATGCGATAAGACGACTGTGGAATCTCCTTTGTTCAATATTTTGTCAAAAACTTCAGAGTTATTCAACTGTTTTTTTGACATACAACCACTTGTGTTTAATAGAATTACGTTCACCTGGTTGTTTATCATATAATTCTATTGAATAGTGAGATTGGATTGACGAAATAAAGAAAAACTAATCGTAATATTTTCCTACATATACCTTATAACCTTCGTTAAATGACCATCATATGGTAGCTTTCTATTTTTAATCAATTAACGGTAATTGAATACCATAATTCCTATGTAACCAGGCGGCAGGTCAAGAAATCTAAGAACGAACTGGATATAACCGGATTTGAAGAAACTACTAAGCCGATAAGAGCTCGTTCTGTATGGTATTAACATTTAATCCGTCACGAGTGATTGGTAGAAGTTGGGGAACAGAACTTTATCACCAGCGGTTCAAACGAATTAGCACATTTACTTAAATTAGATACATCAATGTACCACATGAGTCACTAGATTATGCTGACATTATATGTATATTATAGGCAAGATGGTTTAAATAAATGAAAAACAAAAAAACTTTTAATTGAACCGTTGGCGAAAATAACATTTACCATTACAGGAACGAAGAATTTTCTACCTGTTCTTACGACATAAGACTAAATTATGCAGATTTCTATTGCGATAATGCCTACATGCATTCATATTAAAGTAATTGATTTGTTTGGATTTTTTTAACCACTCCCCCCGTTAGTTAAAGAAAAAGGATTTCGACGATCCCCAAATGTTTCTGGTAGTTCAAACTTGACAGTTTGGTAGTGATACACCAATTTTTGACTTTTACCATAGGGAAAAACCTATTTTTCCATATGTGATTCGGCTCTTTCTTGAAAAAGAGAAAGGAACACGCACACGCCTCGGCCTGGGTTCAAGTGATAACATTGTTTAGCTCGAAGAAAATCGTATATAAATTATTTTGCCGGCCGAGATATCCGTTCAGTATCTCTCATCCAAAGCTTAGGTTCTCAAAGATTGCTTTGACAATTCAATCACAATAAATGCCTCCAAATGTGAGTAAATACAATTAGGAAAATGAAAATATCTTGAAAATGCATAATTTTTCAGCATAATAATGTGCCTAATCAGGCGTCCCTTAAAGTGGCCATCATCGGTCAGAGCGCTTTCGCCGTTGACGTTATGGAACGTCTAATCAGTCATGGACATAAAATTGTAGGAGTTTTCACAATTCCTGATAAAGGCAAACGTGAAGATCCCTTAGGTAAGTGGTCAAATTAAATTCTTTGTTGTAATTTTTAACAATGTTGTATCATAAAGCCAAGGCAGCTACAGAAAACGATATACCATGCTTCAAAATTAAAGCCTGGAGAAGCAAAGGGGTTCCCTTGCCAGAAATTTTAGACAAATATAGAAGTGTGAATGCTGATTTGAATGTCCTCCCTTATTGTTCCCAATTCATTCCCATGGATGTCATCAATTATCCCAGGTAGGGCTATTATATCTTTGTCTAGAGCTTTCATGAGAAACTTGTTTATTCAGGTTAAAAAGCATATGCTATCACCCTTCATTACTACCAAGACACCGAGGAGCTAGTTCAATAAACTGGTAAGCACACTAAGTTTCAAATTTCGTTATCCATGGTCTCATCAAACTTTCCAGGACATTGATTTGTGGTGACAAAAAAGCAGGACTCAGTATATTTTGGGCGGATGACGGTCTGGACACAGGCCCCATTCTGCTCCAAGAAGAATGCGATGTTCTCGAAGACGACACTGTCGACACACTATATAAAAGATTTCTTTATCCCATTGGAATATCCGCGGTTGCTAGGGCTGTAGACATGGTAGCTGACGGTAGCGCTCCCAAATTGCCCCAGAGTGAAAAAGGAGCCACCTATGATCCTATGCTTAATAAGCCAGAATTACAAAAGGTATGTTTGAGTGTTGGATTTTATTTGAAATTTTAAAATTGATTCTTCGTTATAGATCGACTTTAACAAAACTGGATTAGAATTACATAATTTCATCAGGGGTATGGATTCAGTTCCTGGAGCAAGTTGCCAACTTCGATTGCCAGGAAACGAAGAATTTCAAGAAGGTCTCTTGTTTGGATCCACCATATGGAGAGGCAGTCTTCCAATTGGCAAAAAAGTGAGTAACATTTTTTTTTAAAGTAACTCTACAAAAGAATTTCCAGGTGGAAATTCAAGGTGCTTTCCCGGGAATCATTCATGAAGGAGGTCTTCTCCTGCACAGTTCTGATGGAGAATATGTTAATGTTAAACGTGTAAAAATAGCGGGAAGAATGAAGAACGCGGCAACATTGGATCAGCAAGTGAAACAAATCCAAATAGAATACACTCAAGAAGAAAAAAATCAGATTGAAGAAGTAAGAGACATCTGGGAGGGTATTTTAAGTGTGGATATTGAAGAGGACACTGATTTCTTTGCATGTGGAGCAGGATCCATGGACGTAGTCAGGTAGGAATACTTTAAGAGCAAATCAAAATATATATTTAAATGAACAATGTTTCAGGCTTGTTGAAGAAGTCAAAGACGTCTTTCGAACTGACTTGGAGAACGAAGACGTTTTTCTTGCTCCAGTATTTTCAGAGTTTATTCAGAATGTTGTGCTAAAGGCCAGAGGTGCTGGAGCTAATGTAGAGATTGAGTACAAAGGGGTAGAATTGCAAATTAACAAAAGGAACATCCGATTCCCAACTCAATTATTTATTAATGGAGAATTTGTCGATGCCGAAAATAACCGAACTTTACCCACAGTCAATCCTGCAACAGAAGAAGTAATCTGTGATGTTCAATGTGCTTCAGTGAACGATGTAAACCGGGCAGTGTTGGCAGCTAAAACTGCCTTTGAGGAAGGCGAATGGAGCAAAATTAGTGCAAGAGAGCGAGGACAATTGCTCTACAAACTGGCAGACCTTATGCAAGAACACAAAGAAGAACTGGCGACAATTGAAAGCATAGATTCTGGAGCAGTTTACACTTTGGCTCTAAAAACTCACGTAGGAATGAGTATTGAAACATGGAGGTACTTTGCTGGCTGGGCCGATAAAATTCAAGGAACTACAATTCCAGTATCACATGCAAGGCCCAATAGAAATTTAAGCTTTACAAAGCGGGAGCCAATAGGGTAAGTGTTATAGCTATGAATAAAAAATTCTCTAAAAAAAATATTTCCTAGTGTGTGCGGTCTAGTAACTCCCTGGAATTATCCATTGATGATGCTTTCATGGAAAATGGCCGCTTGTCTTGCTGCTGGCAATACTGTACTTATTAAACCAGCTCAAGTCAGTCCTTTAACGGCTTTAAAATTTGCTGAATTATCAGTTAAAGCAGGATTCCCGCCAGGAGTTATCAATGTTCTACCTGGAACGGGCTCAGAAGCGGGCCACGCTATTGCCACACATCCTCTGGTTAGGAAACTAGGATTCACAGGAAGTACTCAAATTGGTCAAGTGATTATGAAGAGTTGTGCCGAATCGAATTTAAAGAAAGTCTCTCTGGAACTCGGAGGCAAATCTCCATTGGTGATTTTTAATGATTGTGATCTCGATAAAGCAGTGCGATTGGTAAGAAAAGGAAAGTAACTGTGGCTTTTAAATAAGTGATTGGGGTCGTTTGCAGGGAATGCAGTCAGTGTTCTTCAATAAAGGAGAAAATTGTATTGCCGCAGGGAGATTGTTTGTGGAAGATGGCATTCACGATGAATTTGTTAGGAGAGTCGTATCAGAAACCAAAAAAATTGCTATTGGCGACCCATTGAATAAATCTACGTCCCACGGACCTCAAAACCATCTAGCACATTTAAACAAATTACTGGAATATGTACAAGAGGGTAAGATGCTCTGCATAAAACCCATCAAGCTGTTGTTAAATGTACAATTTTCTTAGGTATTAACGAAGGTGCTAAATTAGAATATGGCGGTAAAAGAGTAAAACGCCCTGGGTATTTCTTTGAACCTACCATTTTTAGTCAAGTAGAAGATCACATGTTCATTGCAAAAGAAGAGTCTTTTGGCCCTATTATGATTATCAGTAGATTTAGTAATGGGTAAGTTGACAATGAACATTAATTTTTAGAACTGAAAGTTTCTTTCTTTAACACAGGGACATTGATCGAGTGATTAAAAGAGCAAACGCTACCGAATATGGTTTGGCAAGTGGCGTTTTCACTAAAGATATTTCGAAAGCATTACGATTCGCTGAAAGAATAGAAGCTGGAACCGTATTTGTAAACACTTATAATAAAACTGATGTGGCGGCACCGTTTGGGGGCTGCAAGCAAAGTGGGTTCGGTAAGGATTTGGGTCAGGAGGCATTAAATGAATATTTAAAAACGAAATGCATAACTGTCGAGTATTGATTTTATACATTATTTTATATTTTTTAACATTATATTTAAATATAAACTATTTCAAACAATATACTAAGATTAATCTGTGTTTTTACTAATTTTTCCAAACTTTATCAATATATTTAGAAGCAAATGCGATTTTAAAAAAATTTATATATGTATACCAAAGTGGTTATGAGCAATAATATTTATTTTCATTTTATATGAATCACGTTTAAACAAAAATTGGCGCCAAAATAACAAAGAGATGACAGATGAACATCACCGTGAATCTGATAATTATGATGTTTTTCTGCACTTTACTAAACATGATCCATCATTGCCAGATACAAAGAGAAAAAAATGCTAATTCGACAAATCTTTATTTCAAACCAAACCGCACTTAAACTTGCTTTACAAGTTTAGCCTTTGGGCATAGCGTCTAGAAATTAATCGTTCAATTAAATGTCATTGAGTTTTCGAAAATTTAACAATAATAGATCAGTTTTAGAAAGATTTAATCAGAGGGAATATAATAATGAGAGAGTCAGTTCTGTGTGTCGAAATAAAAGTTGCCATAGATATACAGCGTGAGTTTGTAAAAAGGAATAAATTCATTTAAAATTCAGGTGCTTGTTTTTTAAAAAATCGCTCGGACCTATCGATTTTTATTTTCGACTGCAGTTTTTTTAATGCTAAATTCATGTATACAACTTAGCCCAAGAACCAGGTACGACCACCAACTTTGTTTTTTCAAATGGAAACATATATTTTTTATTTCATATTTAGATTCTGCTTAAAATTCTAAATATGTTTCATGTAATATGTCCTATATCTAAATACAACAGTTACCGAGATATTAACGATTGAAATTAGATATGAATATGGTTAGAATTTTACGCTTGACATATAGCTATCAATACCTATAGATATATTCGCATGTAATTCCAATCGTTAATATCTCGGTAACTATTGTGTTTAGATATAGGACATGTTACATGAAACATATTTAGTAATTTTAAGCAGAATACTAAATATGCAATAAAATAGGTGTTCCAATTTAAAAAACAAAGTTGGTGGTCGTACCTGGTTCTTGGGCTAAGTTGTATACATGAATTTAGCAATTAAAAAACCGA